>OX596030.1:95754700-96354700 GCA_951394125.1 Epistrophe eligans | reverse complement strand
AACTACATCGTCAGAAGACATCATCAATCATCGGCAATAACAATCAATCGATTTTGTTCGAAGGACAGAGAGTGTGATGTCGATGTGATGTTGATGTGATGTGTTTGCACAAAATACCCAATACGTGTGTCGTTAGAGGTTTGTTGGTTTGGGTTAGGTTTTGGTAGAAAAACTAACTAAATTAGTCTCCTACCGTTGACTCTCACACCATTTAAGCAGCCAACAAACTTTCAACAGTCCACCACCCTTTTTTTCCACTTTACTGACAACAAAGCAAAACACCGTTTTTATCCGTTCTTACCCAGAGTCCATACCCAAGAGCTCTTAACAAGCTCCAGCAGTTTTCCACGTAAGTTTTCCCCTTTTTTTTCTTACTGTCACCCTTTATTCCCTGAGCTCTTCAATAGAGCAACCAGCCACCTATGCAATTGGAAGTGTCAACAGTTATGTGACTTTTGAAATCGTGAGGTGTCTAGTATTACCACCTGTGCCAACCGGAAGTGGAATGAAACAGCATTAAAGTTGATAGTTTTTGCTTCGATGAAAGACCAAATGCCAATTTATTTTTCAGTTTTTTTGAAAAAAATAATTCGTTGCGACATGACGCGACACCGCACACACTGACTACGACTGCGACATGACAAGTTTAATCCTCTCTATTCGGACGGACTCAGGCGGCTCTACGGTGGCGTAGGGAGCTGTTGATGGTGATTCAAAAACGGTAAGGTACATGACTGGAACAGGAATCGCATTTAAACGGAAAGTAAATGTCGTGCAATTTTGCAGCCATGTGTGCGTCGCTTGTTTTATCCTGAAAGACAATGTCTTTAGATATTTTGGAGGATATTGTTGGAATCTATAGCTTATACTTCGTACAAGCTGAGGCTCACGTTGAGCGGAAACTGTCATTGAAAATTGTGTGTAAACACGTTTCAAAACTAATTAAATCCCAAGCGTATATGTGTAGGAGGACATGGTAGAACTTTGAAGATTACAATAACCCAGGACTATTTGCAAATGAACCATCAGGATGCAGTTGTAGTATATAGAGTAGCTATGCTGCAGTAGGATAAACATCCGCGGCATCAAGCAAATAACCACAGTAATCCGTGCATGTACAACAGTACGCCTCACCTGGTTTATTTGTATATTTACAGAACCGAATCCGACACTCGCGCTCCTTAAAAACACCGAACGTGACACTAAGCTGATGCTAAAGAAAGAGCAAGAGAGATAGACACGAGGACGAAATAGACAAATTGTCCTAGAGAGTGCTTTAGGTGATGTTGTGATGGTTAAAGGACTTTACATGGCCGCGGTGGCGTTGCAAAATTTTGCTGATGCTTTTACCCATTTCTATCCAATATGGCGTTGGTTATATGAAGTCACGTATCGTGCGGATATGGCGGATAAAGTCATCCTTCCGGTGTGGGAATCACTGATTTGGAACAACCTTTTAAAGGTATTGTATACCTATGTACATATATAGGGGGGAAATAAACAACAAGGACAGCTTGTAAAAAATAATTGGCTGAAGCAAAGAGTCATGAACATTGAAAATACGTTAAGGTATATAAAAAAAAAAAAAAAAACATTCGAGTTAAAAAATTGTCACATATCCTGTATTGCAATATGATTTGCAGAAAACTGACATTTGTGCAGGATATATGGATGGAAAACCGGACAAAGTCATGTTTTATTACGAAACTTTGGTTGTATATTATAGTTGATTCGATTTACTTGCCAAAAAGTGTTTCAGGTTTTGGGGTCGAAAAAATGAAAACACATATCTTAGGATATTGAAAAGCAGAATGAAAACAATTAGGGTACTTGGCCGCTGCCGCCAGCCGCGCCACCGCTGCTGCCTTGACGGAGTGATGGGACTATGCCGACTATTTCGCGGTGCTATCAACAATGTTATTAAGTTAAGAAGTAGGCGGGTTTCCAGAAAAACTACACATGTCATGGTTTAGGCTCAAGATAGGCTTTATTTTAAATCTTCAGTCTTCTTAGGCCGAAAAGTGGGCGTGGTAGTGGGTACAAAAATAACGCTTTAAGTTAAACGGTTTAGGGACAAAATTTTTATGTCCTTACGATAATCAATGTAGAGAAAATTATGAAACAAAATATGATAAAAGTGGGCGTAGAAGTCGGATTTTACTCAGACTAGAAGAAAAAACTTTTGATATTTCAAAAGTTTTCGAGTCTATAAGCTAAACATTCTTTTTTTATATTAATTCCTTATTATTTCCTATAAATATTTTTTAACTTTTAAATTAATTTAAAGAAATTCGTTTAAAAAAGAAATATTTTTTTTTTCTGAATTCCCAAAATAATTTGTTTTTCCGGGATCCAGTTTCTTTAATCGTAATGTCAATATTGGTTAAACATTCGAAATCGATTATTTTTATAATTCTAAAAATAGCCCTTTGGTTAAAAACTATATACATAATAGCAATTGAAAATAAATGGATATTTTAAACTATTGTAAGCGCGGAAATTGCACTAAACCTCCATAGATGTATAAACCCTGAAAAGTTTAATCTTCGAAAACGGGAACAATAATCAAATGCTATCAAATGCACGATCCTTAGATACAAATAATGTGAACCTTAAAATATGCAATGTTTTTTTTTTTTATATTTTGTTGGCGGGAATTTTTGAAAATTCTTTTGAAAGGTAGCCGTTTATGAACCCCTTACACATCTTCACCACGTATTCGGGTATTCACATATTTTTTTATAATTTTATCATATCTGCAAAAACATCAAAGAAGTGTTACCTTAACCGAGCGTAAAGGCTACACATTACATTTTCTTATTTTGAATTTCCCAATTACTTCATCATATTTTGTGTGTGTGCAAAATAACGCTAATTCTTCAATACCTCCTCAGGCAAATTCTATCTAGCTATACTTAAGCTTATGCTAGTTAGGTTTGAAAGCACTAAATATGTAAAACTTTTTGGAGTAGATGCGCAATAATTAACAAAGTAATGAGTTTTGTTTGTCGTTCTTATCGCTTTATCACATCATCAAGTTACTTCGTGGTTTTATTACTAAAGTTAAAAATGTATACACTTTTATTTTCCATAACTAAATTAAAAGACTTTATCCGTTGAAGAATACATTGACGGTTACTTTCAAATTGTCCAAAGAAAAGTACCGTTTTCTTTTTAATGTTTCTCCATTCTATTTCCTCAGCACAGTAGATATTAATTTCATTGTTGCTTTCTTCTTTTTTTTCTTAATTTGGGCAACAGGAAAATATCCTTTATCTTCAAAATTCTTGATAAAATTTAAATGTTTTAAATTTATCTCTTTGCTCAGCTTAATTTGAATGCAAAATTTTCTTAACGTGTGAAATTTTCTACATTAATGTTTACATTTAAAAAAGGCTGTTAAACCTAAACAAACAAAAAAGGTTAGAGGTTAAATAAAACAATAACATATAATATATGTAGCAACACCATTACTTTTTTATTAGCTAAGTAAACATGAACTTCATTTAAATACAAAGCAAACCAATTGTGAATATAGCTTTTTTAAATAATATACACTCCGTTTCGTTTTGTGAATTGTACATGTATCAATATTTTTTAATTTTATGAAGATTTTTCATTAAACTAAATTTATTATAATATTTTTTTGTAAATGAGATGTTTTGATGTTAAAATAAAATAAATAATATTGCACATTTAACTCTGAAACTTATTTCAATATATGTGTATACGAACTCCAAGTTTACCAGTTTTTCAATGTTGAGCTTACTAAGTTTAATAAGAGTAAGTTCATTGTAAAATTAAATAAATTGTAGTTAACTAATAAAACAGTTAAATTAAAAACATTTTTCTATTTATCTTTGTCGATTTTCCTAAAAATTGATATTTAGTGGTTTTTAACTCTGCCTTAAAGATTTTTAAAACAAATTGTGAAACACTACCATACAGCGGTAAAAAAAAAAATAGTTAAGAAAAATCTTATTTTAACGATTTCGATAAAATTTCCTCTGTGCGCTAAAATTACTACCTCAATATCATTTATTTAGAAACACACATGAAACATTTTTAATTTTTTTTATTTTCAACTTTCTCGCTATTGGCTTAAATAAATTAATTTTGTAGAGCCACGGCTCGTGAACAATCAGCACCTATAGAAAACGGTTTAAATAATTTTGTTTACCGTTTAAAGTCTTATTTATAAACGTTTTTTAACTTTAGACAACTGTCCAACTTGGGAAAATGTGTTAAACAACCTTGTTGCTTGTTGTCTTATAGCTTCCTTACATAGGCACAAGAGTAGATTGTCTTAACCGTGAATAAGGTGATATTTATTTTTATTAAATAAAGCATATTTCCACCAAATTAGAAAATAATTAGACTTTGTCTAAGTAGACAAAAATCTAATAAATACGACTGTTATTGTATACACACATTTTAAAAATTTTGTTATTGATTAAAAAAAAATGCTAAAAAAAACAAATAAATCAACTGTCATTTAACAAGTGAAATGGAGTGTACAAATTTCTAAAGTGCTATATATTTAGGATTCCATTCAAACATCACGTTCCGTTTCAAAAACAAAAAATTTGAACAGCCCAAACTTATTTCCTTCCTCTCCATTACTGGCTTTTATGAACTTTTCATCTTCACAGCTAAGTATCTAAAGTTACCCTGAATATACCTATACATAAAGGCATCATATATGTACCTTTCAAGATGATGGTTTTTATATCTATGTTTGTAGTGAAGATATACATAAGCGTATAACAAACTTTGTAATTTAAATTCTTCGGATTGTCTTCTACCTCAATGGCAAACCAAGAGAAAACTTCAGAAATTAATTTAAATTAAAGCCAGTAGACTTTTTATTCGTCGCTATAATATAAGAAAGAATAAAAACGCCGGTTAAAATTTCGCATAATATTTTATTACCTGGAGAATAAACAATTTTTTTTGTGTTTACTTTTTTTTTACGAATCAAAAAGAAAAAAATCTTCTTTTTGAATTTATCTCAAAGCTGAACCCTTAGAACAAATAAAAATTATGTCTGCGTCCTTTTTTTTTGTGACTTCCTTTTCTCATTCTTTTTTTCATTCTTATGCATACCTAATTCAGAAAGGAAAAAAAAAATAAAACCACTTAAGGAGAGAAATCCCTTTCTATATATCCTGGATGATGGAAAATCATCTTTTCATCACTGGAACATAATTCTCACGTAACCAAATCTTACGTTGACTTCTATAATTATTGTTGTTGTTTTTGTTGTTGTTGCTGCCACACACGTTTCTGCAACGCAACAAGAAAATACATAAAAACAGGTCATACCTACATCCATATAATGTACTCACACACGTTTTTGGCTTTATGTGTGTTTTGTAATCATCCTGGTGCAACATTAATAAACCTCATTAAATTTTTACCACGCAAATATTAGAGGGTGGAAATGGATATTCATGGTAAAAACCAACATGAAACTTTGTATAAAAAAAACAAGCGGTGGCGTCATTACGCTGGTGATTTGCAAAAGAAAAGCAGCAAAATACGAATTTGTTTGCATTTAAAGGATTCAAAGTTTGAAAGGGGAAAAGAGTACGCTTATGAAGATGATGATGATGATTATGTCTCAAGGATGAGTCTGGCTCTACTTCTGAGAATTTATCATTTTTTTTTAGTTTCAAAGAAAATCAGCACTTGGTTGTCACGGGAACGCGGTGAATGGAAAGTCACTTCTTTTTTTCTAAAAAATAATAAGCATAAAATTCACAGGACGAAAATAGAAAACTATAAAATGCAAACGAGATAAAAACTTCTCTTTTTAAAAGCGAAGGTGCAACAAATGAAATAACACATCTACTACATGACAAAAGCATGACAGAGATAAAATGTGTGTCAAAAAAAAACATTTGCATCGTATTTGAAGGTTACCAAATAAGGTCTAATTATGCAACGTCAAAGAATTTTGACATTTATAAACTAAACAAAAATTGAATTTTTTTTTTTTAATTCATAATTAAAAGAAATATTCATGACGATCAAATACAAAAATCCCAGTTCCCGAAATATATTCCTCATTTTAGGCTCAAGACCTATTCCCTCATTTCAGAAAAACTGTGTCTTCTTTTCATATATGTACGTGTTTTTTTCATTGATGTGTATGTATACTATAGAAATTAATATTTTAAACATTTTAAGCCCAGTTTTTCAGTTCGTGATAATCCGAAGTTAAACTCGAGTTACACAAAGCTTGGTCATTTAGGATGACACAAAAATGCATCGGTCGGACCAAGAAAAGGAAAGAAATCATATAAAAGTAAGGTCTATTTCATCCTGTTCAGGCGTAAAAGTAAAGTACTTTTAATATGATAAAAATGCTTTAACATATTACTAAATCGTTTAAAATTTTGCGCCAATGCTTACACTTAAACACTTGAGCAAGTTAAAATTAGTAAAATATAAGTATTTTTAGTACTTACCGGTTTTGATACTGTTTGGTGTAAATTAATTTTTTTTGAAATAAGTAAGTTACTCACAAATGTTTTAAAATTTTTTTTTTTATGAGCTTATCATTTTATAAAATACAACGAAATAATAGCAATTGGCAAGCATTAAAACCATTCCCTAAAGGTGCTTTAATATTCTCGGTATAATCTCTAGTGTTTAATGCTTATGCTTATACTTATGGTTATGTGTTCTCAAGCCACCTTCAACATAATTCACCAAGCATAAGGTTCTGTTTGGCAGAAGATGAAAAATGTTCTCACTACTAAGAAGTTAGCAGCATTGGTACCATGATGTTAATGCAGAGAGTATCCTGATGACCTATAATAAGCTAGAGAGCTCCTTAGGAATTCTTTTTTTTTGTTCCACTTCATCTTTTGTGACTTTTTGTGTTTCTATTTTTTTTTTTATTTAAATATATTATTGTTCTTTTTTTCTTTTGTGTGTAAGAAAAAAAAAAACAGCTTTGACTTTTCAGTGCGGTTTCATTATCTGGCGCGCGGGATATGCCTGATGCGAATATCTTTCTGTTTCCTCGGCGATGACGACGAGACGCAAGGACGATGAAGAATTCACATTCTATTAGATAAGAAAAAAAAAAAATAATTCAGTATAAATGAATGGGTGGTTGAAAATTCCATTAAGGTTGCCCGTTTAGATTAGGTTTTGTATAGAAACGGCTTAGAAAATGAAGAAGAATAAATACATATACATAGTATAGATACAAGACAAGTGAGAAGGACGAACAACAAAATATACAAAAGAATTATCTAATTTTTTCTTGTATATCCATATAATTGAATAGGGACTTCGAATGTTTCTTCTTATATTTTTCTTCTTTTTTTTTTTTTGTCGAACCGAATGATACTCGTATATTGTATCCTTTTGTGTGACTTTCTTGCTTGTTTTTTTGTTATTTTGTGTGCAATATACACAATTTGCTACTAATGTATTTTGATGACAAAAATAAGAAAATGAACATGAAATTAGAAACTCGGTATAGAATATAGAGTGGTCAAGAAATGAGAACACGTTCAATTTATTATTGTTAAAGAAATTCTAGTTGTGTAAGTGTCTTTTTCAAATGAGTTCTTTTGCTGTTGTTGTTGTTGTTAAATACATTTGTGATGTTTTTAATTTTGAAAAAAAAAACAATGAGTTCAATATTTTTACTTATACCTTCGAAAACATTTCTTAACATAATGCAACAACATAAAAAAATGTTTTCATTGACAATTTTAATTAAAACAATAAAAAAATTAGTGTGCTACAACAATTTAAACATAAATTTATAGTTAGTTTTTTCACAGAGAATAAACGAATTAAATCCGCCCACTGACACGCCCAATTAAAAAAATGTATCCAATATAAAATAAGAGTTAAATAAAAGGTATTGACATAAAATTTGTTTTATTTTAATAAAAACACAGCCATATACTTTGTATGATCATGTCAAATCTCCAGTCAAGGTTAACATTTTTATCATAATGAATTTCAGGAACCATTCACATCATCACTAATGAAGTGAATTAAAATATAATTATATATTTTTTTTCTTGGAAATTATAGTTCACAATCGGTTTGAACCGGAATATATATAAAAGACCTTGATCGAACACAATAAAAGGGAAATCACCTTCAATGTACATATATTTTATAACCCAACAATGACAATTTTTCAAATAATTTGTATTAAAAAAAAAAAAATATGTACATTTATAGTTAGGCCTCTTATGTGCCAACAAAACTTAAAAATATCAAAATGTAATATTATTATGTAACACAGAATTAAGAACCAATTGTAAATATATCTGTTCAAAATAAAAAAGTTAAACAGTTAAACAATAAAAGCGGAAAAAGAATGGACTCAGTGAGAGGACAAAATTACTGCTCTACAAGCAATACGTATATCAGCCATATCATCACATTTTGTTTTCTAGAGCCAGCATGAAAAAGTTAATAGACTACAAAATAGTACGTTTGTCTGAATTTTGTCAACAAGGCAACAGTACACTCCTGTTGGTGTAGATTGTAAAAACACGTGTGAACACCAAAAAATGCAAACAAATCTTGTATTCCATTGACTACTTCTACTTCTACTCTACAAAAAAAAAGTGACGAATGTTAGGTACTGTCATCTTGAAGATGACAAAAATTGCTTTATCATAATTTTACAATTAAAATAACATAAAACGGGACGCGGCTTTTTCAATTTTTCTCTGCACTTTTGGTCATTCTTGAATTACATTTATTAAATTAAATTCAATCAAAAAATACACATGAAGCCGAAGTATTCAACTACATACGGCCAAAAGTAAAAAAACGAATACAAAATATTTAAAAGCAAAAAAAAAAAAACTCATAACAAATTATACAATGCGTATGCAATGCACATAACCAACCACATTTATGATATTTGTGCATGCCTCCCAGTGACATATTGTAAATAAAATGTATTATTTATATTTTTTTTTCTTTTTCATGGGTGTGATTTTTTTTAGTTTCATATTTGTAAATATTTGTTTATGTAAAGAACATTCAAGGCTATATACAAGTACATTTATGCTTTTAATTAACTCGATTTGCTAGGATAAATATTAGGATATACATATATACAGTACGTCAAGAATTTAAGGATTGATAAATCATAAAATTCTTCAGTTGTTAAATTGTTTTGTTCTTACTTATGTAATAAGAATCAATTCGAATTTTTTTTTCAATAAATCATCAAACAATTATTTAAAAATTAAATTTAATTCCACTTGGCTTCACATGGTAATTTTCATCAATTTTAGTAAAATTAAAAATTATAGAGGCTTCAAAAAAAAAAACAGGCTCAAATATTTTTTCACAAATACAGCTTGGCGATCTCACTTTCGAAAGAGACAATATCCACTCCTCCAACTTTCTGCAACTGAGTCGTCTTTTGATGCATTGTGCCATTAAAAAATGAACCACTTGAGTTTCCCTAAAACACGTACAAACGTCATATCTTACCCAAATACCTCATCATCATCGTCGGTCTTGAATTTTTGCTAATATTTAAGGCGTATTGTTTCAGGCATTGTGACTTAGCCTTACTTTCTTTATTTCAATACATTCAATTAATTTCCTAGCCACACATACATCAAATGTTAAAGAAACAATAGTTCCCAATGAAGAACATAAAATGAACAAGTATACGCCACAGTGAACATTAAAAATTAATCGAAGTTGTTTGTACACAGTGAGTTAGTGGGGTGCTTTTTGTAAGTTGAAGAAATCGATTTAAATCATTGTCAGGTTTATTAAAAGAATAAATTAATTGCAATGAGTTCGAAGGAAATAAAAATTAAACCAATCTAAAAAAATCAAGATAGAAAAATCTAATCAAACACATTATAGGCAAAATTCAAAATAATGCTGAACTTACGGTTTTTATATTTTCCCACAAAAAAAAAAAAAAAAAACAGTAATATTCTCAATACATCAAATAGTCTATTACCACTACATTCTATATCTACTGGTCGACTGACCACATGAGCAATAAATTTTCATTCTTCCATGTTCTACAATCGCCTTCACGTTCACCACAAAAAGTAGGTATCCTTGAAGAGTATAAATATGAAAAATGTTCTCCAATAATGACTTTTTTGTTAAGGGAATCTTGAAGCCTAAAGTCTGTTTTTTTTTTTTAATATACCTGCGGGAAGAACAAGGAAGAAATGGGCAGCAAGAGAACACACAAAAAAACAAATTTACAAACTGCCGTCAAAGCACACATTTGCATAAAGGACAAGGCCACAAGGGCTCGACTACAAATCACCAATTTCGGTTGTTTACTTAAGGATCTGTTTCACTTTTCGTTACGGCCATTGAATTCGACGACGACGAAGATGGGTGAGATAATGTTTGTCAGGTGGGATTCGATCATAAAAAAAACACACCTCTCACACTTTGACCTGAATGACACAAAAAATTACCCAAACGGGATCTGAAATGACACAGCAAACTTTCGAACAGCATCAGGGGATTAAATAAGAAAATATAAATAAATGGAAGGACAAACGAGTGAAGCCCGGAAAAGTGCGAAAGAATATTTTTTTTTTTATTTTCCTCTTGGTCCTGGGTTGGTCGTCGAATGAGGAAATTATATTAAAATACAAAAATAATTTTATTTTGGAAGAAGGTCACCCATATATTAAAGAGAGACAGAGAGGAGTAAAATGGGCATCAAACAAGGACACCATCCCAAATTGGCCCCATATTCGGTCGCCTCTCTTCTTCCAAAACGCCCAACGATAGCCACAACCTTAATTCTGTTTTTTTTTTTTGTGGTTTATTGAGATTTTATGTCGGTGAGATTGAACTTTCACCTTTCTAATGATTGAGCACGAAGAACAGAATCATTATGTAGGCCGTTTTGTTGTATGAAGAGGATATACACTGTCCATAACGGTATAATCAGCAAAAACACAGGACGATGAAATTTATCTACTATCCGTATTTCATTGGTGGATTATAAATAAAGCAAAATAGGTATATTTTGTGGGCTCGGAGTTTCTTTATTACACTGGGGCCTGATGGAAACAATTTTAAATGTCTATATTTTTTATTCAAAACTTACATTTCTATATTAAAATTTTATTAAAACAATCCTAATTAAATTTATAATTTCCGAAAAAAGTACCTTCATGCACAATTTAAGAAATTCTTCGGAGGTAAAACGAAACACATAAAAAATCTTCAGGTTTATGGTTAACCCACGTCCGGCCCTGTTTTTGATGGACTCCTTTTGACATCTTTTACAGACCATAATGTTAATGCAGCACACCATGAATAAAGACGGGAACCATCAATGGTGTATTTGTCAGCTATGTATAGCTCAACGGGTCATTAAGCCGTTTGCTCTGGCTATTTGTCCCGTAGTCCTTTTATATTATAAGCTGAATATGTGTTTGTATCTTTTATTTATGTATTTATATTAATACCACCTTTGTGTAGGTAGGTATGTGACATTTTTATTTTTTTTTGTTTGGGTTGATGATGAACCGAAATATGTATGTACATGCGGCTACGCATTATTATAGAAATTGATTTTCACAGGGGGATATTTTTTTTGTTATTTTTATAGAACAAAAGAAAACATCAAATTTTATGACAAGAACAGAGATAAAGGTAAAACTGTGAATGGCTTGGTTTTCAAACCGGAGTAGGTCCGCTATTCCCTTTTACCTCGAAAGTGGCGCCTGTGATTTGAAGACTCTCTAGGCCAAAGCATTGTTGTCCATTCCCTAGTTGTTGGGAATCAAAGTAGGGATTGAGAGTTTTAAAGAGACTATAGCACCGAACTTCGCCAAATTATAAAACATATATAATAAAAAAATAAGCTAATTGATATTTGTAAAAAGGACTTAAATTCAAAGTCCATTTAAATTTAAACTCATAACGACTCTACTGGGTGGGTTTTTTGTTGTTGTTTTAAATGCAAACAATAAAAAAATCCAAAATATTGCTTTACCCAATTTCGACTCATCTCTTCATTCAAAACAAGTACATACAGCAAGCATATACCTAACCAAGAAGGCAAAAAAAAAAAACATTTGTATAGCCCATTTTTGTATTCATTCATACACCCACGTGCGAGGTTGGATTTGTACTACCTATAGCTTCTTAAGGCGCCAGTTTTAGAAGGCACAGCTGATGGAAGCACATACTCAATTTGTTATTGTCTTATTTAAAATAAAAAATAATGATTTTTTTTAAGTTCGAAGCCATTAAATTTTCATTTAAAATCGTTAAATTGAGTTTATTGATGAAAATCAATGACATTCAAATATGACTATTCAAAAATGTGACAGCTGATAGACTTTTAGAAGAATACAGTCTTATAAAATCATATATGTATCTATTGAATTCAATTAAAAGATTGCCCATTGATTTTACAACAATCAATTGAATGCAATTTTTTAGGAATTAATGAATTACATATTTTGCATTCTTCTGAATTCTTAGCATTTTTTTTGCATTTTTTTGCATTGGATTATTGATGTTATACTCAAAACGCGCCTGAATTTAAAAAGAATGACGTGACGAATGATTTCGATCTGCCCCTGAACTCACAAAAAAAAAAACAAAAAAAAAAACAAAAAAAAAAAATACTTCTCTTGCTCTCTCGAGGTAATGTTTGCGATTTAATTTAACGATAGCACACTGCACCACTTATACCGTTGCCGTATCTCATGATCCTTGAATTTTCGTTTGCTGCACAAACGACTTTGTCGTTGTAGTCGTAGTCATCGTTGTCTGGGCCACTACGTGTGTAAACATTTTCTGCAAGCATAAAGCACGGCGGCGAGTCCTTCAGCATGATGTTTATTGCATGTCTACTAACATCGATCCTGGTTAGATATAAAATGGTGGTCTTAAACAAAACAAAGACAAAAAAAAACTTCTATCTCGTTGAAATATCCCAAATGGATACCTACCTAGTCCAGTTTATTTGGTTCTCCTTGACCAGCTAGCACTGGGCTATTAGTTCAAGGCTAAATACCTTCTTCATCACACATCATTATACGTACATATGTATATATGTATATGTCTTCAACCAGACCAACCAAATAAAACATTTTCCATTCGTAATTCATAGATCCCATGAATAAACAGCAAAATAAAAAGGATAAGGTTTAAACATACATCTACATACATAGGTATGTATATATATGTTGTCTATAGTGAGATTTGACTTGTCCTGGCTTATTTGCATTCGTTAAAATCCAACTGGGAAAAGGAAATGAAACTGTCTTAGAGCGTGGGAAGTTATTTTTTTGCACAAAAAAAAAAGTATTTTGCATAATTGATGTGGCTAAAAGGACGATGTTACTAAGTTACCATCATGGTTTAAATGGGTTTACTGTCAAAAAAGACTTGTCTCTCTTCTTGAAATATGCTAATGTTATAAATATATTTATTTTAGTTTTTTTCGATTGTACAAAAAAAAAAAAGCTGGTGGAGTCTTAATGGATTTAGGTCTAAAAACTGCTAAATTGTAATGTAATCTTTTTTGTATATGGATATATACATATAAATGAAAGTATACCTCATTGAGTCCAAAATAATATCGAAAGGTTTGTTTTTGAATTATATCATGATTAGCACTCAACCCAAGAAGAAAGAGATGAAGGTTTTTAGAATCTAACCTCGAAACCATAACAAATTGGTTTGTGGGCCTTTTCTTTCGAATGACCTACTTTTTAAGTGAGGAGTAGAGAGCAGAGGCCAGAGCTAGATAAAATATATTCGTTATTTTTTACCCCAGCACTTAGTAGTGCTATCAAGATTCAGTCCTATTTCAATATACCTTTTTTATGAGTGTGAGTTTTTAGAAAAGATATTGAAGATAAAGTAGGATTTTAAATTTTGGAGTTTATTTGTTTTGTTTTTTTTTTTTCTTCGAAAGGTATAAGGATATAAAATTGGATTAAATGCAAGTCATAGTAGTTTGTATATATGTATGTATTGATGTACATATGAAATTGAGGTAAGAAATTTATTTTTAAATAAATAAGGTTAAGACGAATCGTCTATCAAGAAAAATCGTGTTGAGTCAAGTGCTCTTGATTTAAACAAAAGAGAAAATTGAGTAATTTTTTGGTACTTTTATGTGTTTCTTCTAAAAGTCTCATTTCGTATTTTAGGGAAATATTATCTAAAATAATTCTCAAACTCAGAATTTACGTAATTAAGTACTACTTTTGTTTTAAAAATTCAAAGCTCCTATTAATTTTTAGTTAAAAAAAAAACCGGATGCTAAAATAGCTTCTAGTTTTTGAGAAAATTAAAAATAGACCCCCGCCCTCCTATACTACCCAACCTACACGCTACACGCAAAAAATAAAATAAAAATTTAATATTGATTAAAAGCAAATATCGTTTAATAACTTTAAAGAATTGTTTTGTATAAAAAATAATCTTATTTACCTACACAAAAAACTGGAGACTGTGTCCCAAAAAGATGTTTCTTTTAGCTTAAAGCTAAAACTCTTATATTAATAAACGTTAGTTAGCAACAGGTTAAGTTAAAGGGGTTTCTGTGTGATAAACACACTTGCAGTAAGGCTGCCAAGCTTTCGCACTATCATATTAATATTGAAGGTTCATTCAAACCTTCAATAGGTTATGTTTAAGTTGTGGATTTAATGACAAATCACATTTTTTTTTTCTTAAAAATGTTCGTCTTTCAATTTATCGGTAAAAGTATCGAACTTAAATTAAGCAATGAAAAACCAAACAAAAAAATATAGAAAAAATTGCACCAGAAAATTGAAGAAAATCTTACGGTAAATTACTAAGCAATAAAACTTTTACTGTAACTGTAGGGGTGCTTCGCTAAATATCAACTACTCGTATAACAAAGACGCAAAAAAAAAAAACAGAAAAAATTGAACGACAAATTCGAAATTATAACAACTAATTAGACTAACCAATTGAATTTATTTTTAACGTGTATAGTATATTGTATAAGAAAAGGGCATACAAAATGAATTATAAATAATTAGACGTGAAATACTAAATTAACCTGTAACATATAAGTATACGTGTTCATACAATAAAAAAATCAACTCGTAACACGTGTGCACGTATATAAAAACTTAACTATACTACCTAACGTATATTGGATATACAAAAAAACATACACAATAAATATACAAACTAAATACCGAAATAACTTTTGTGGCGATTTCAATGAAGGCAATTTGTTAGTATAACCGTCCTCATAAACCTAAATAAAACCAAAAAGACGTAGTTAAGGATATTTTGATTAATATATCCCATCAGAAACTCTGTAGCGGTATATATAACTATGTTGTTAATTAAATGTACACATCACATTTAGATAATCATTATCATTACCTTTAGGCTCCAAGATTTATTCCCATTTTTCATCCCCTTTTTGCTTCTTCCCCATGAATTTATACTCTATCAAAAATTCCCCCAAGACATGTAATCATTTTCATACATAAACCATCAAAAGGGATATTGCTCCTAGTATATTTTATGAGGACGAAAGAAAAATAAAGAAACAAAAAATTTCCAGCCCAGAAATGGGCGGTAAGGAGTAGCCGTGTCCCACAAACACGAACACTCCATCGTGAAAAAGTGTACGAAATATATGAGTGACCTGATTAAAGTTATATGTAAGTAGGTAGGTATACAGAAATTCAGAACTTTGAAAAAGAAAACTCTGGTCGTATAGATGAAGAAAATAAAGAAAAACAAAATACGGATAAGGATAAGCCCCCAAAATCGGGGTCACTGCTATATAGATAAAGATGAGAAAATGCCGTTTCAATTCCCGGAGAATGAAAAAATGTGTTCACTGAAAGTATTCCATCAAAAGAAATTCATAACATTTTGTAAATTCCTTCCTTTCCGTTTTTCATCTTTTTTTTGTATTCATTTTTCTGTTGCGCACCAAAAAAATAAAACAAAAACAGGACAAAGACAAATTTCATTTCCTCAAGGCAATTGTCCGACATGCCTCCACCAATATCAATTTGGCATCATTCTTTCTCTTTCTCTCTTTACCGTTGGTTATGTCCATATCGCATCCTTTATTTCACCAAAAAAAAAAAAAAAAAAAAAAAACAACCAGAAAGTATGTCAAATTCTAAGACTACGTGTTGGTGACTTGTCGCGCACATACATATATAAACACAGGACGACACTATTCTGCCAAAGACAGGCAATTTTGCTGATCTGCGTGTGTTTTGATGACCTAAGGCGACAAGCTTTTTGACATATTTCTTTGTTCTTTTACTACCTGTTGATGATGTTTGCAAAAATAGTTACAGGATGCTTCAGTGACAATGTAAGGATTTTTTTGACACAGATTTTAGGCAGATGTAGTTTATCTAATCGTTTATCAATTGTGTTGGAAGTGATTTCAACCGGTTGTTTATAAGACTTAGATAATTTTTTGAAAGCTTTTTTTTTGGAGGATGAACATAATTTCTTGTGACTTAATTTTGATCTTTGATTGTGGGGTTTGTTTCACCTCATCAGCCAGGGGTGCCAAATTCTAGATTTTTGTTTAGTGAAACAAGGGTCATAAATCATAAATGAAAATCAAACATTCTCATCTTTTGACCCTTTCTATTTTCTTTAACTTAAAGTTCTTTTTAGGGTATTTCTAAATCCCTCCGGATGGTTAATAAATAAGTCCAGAAACCAATAATGATATATATTTTAACCAATTCTGATGTCATTGACCTTAGTATAAGAAAGCAGTACACAAGCAAGAACAGCTAACTTTGGTTAAAAAAAAAATCAATGGCTCCTTCCTGTCAGTTTATTGAAAAAAGGTGAACAGAATTTTTAAACCTAGGCCTTATTAGAAAAATTTTGTTTAGTTTCAATTACATACTAAAAGATATAAAATAAATCACCCTGTTTAAAGTTTATTATAATGTATACATAACTTGGCGTCTACATTCAAGTTAACTAAAAAAAAAATTTTTCAGCTTTATTCCGTTTTGGCCAGGCCCGAACTATACTTGTTTAACTTCATTGTCCAAGCAAAAAAAAAATATGTTTTTTTTTTCATTCTTATTTTGCTAAATACAAAATGAAAGCCATTTCTTTTATCTGAAAGTTTATTTTACCATTCAGTCATAAATAAAAAGAAAAATAAAACAAAACAATTTTTGTTTTCTTTTTTTGTTTTGTGTTAAGTTTTTTAGGTCTGCATAAGCGACAGAGATATGTCAACATCTGAGTATGAGGTAACCTTTAATTATGTAAATGGCTTAGAAATGTATTTCGAATTAAATGTATGTCAAGTGCATGAAGGATAAAGATTTGTTTTGACAGGTCGAAGGGAGAATTGCCATTTCTGTCCTCGGATTCTGGTTCGAATAATGTCAGATAATTTTATTTTTTTTGGTTTTGATTATGCCAACAAATAAAAGAAGATTATACCTATCTTCAAATGTATTTTGTCAGGTGGTCCTTAAAATATGTATAATGGAAAGGTATAAAAAAAAAAACAAAAAAAAAAAATACCTATTCATCTTGTGAATGAGAAAGTTACGTTATTTTAGGAATTTACACAATGTGAGTTACATAATGTTTTTAAAAAACGTATCTTATATCATGAAATTGAATACTTAAAGTATACCTCTATAGGTACGAAAAAGTTTAACAAAGAGTACCTACTCTTTTTTTCTTTGATATTCTATTGCTCTTAATAAGACACCTAAAGCTCATTATCATGTTACCTATTTTCGAGGGCTTTTGAAAGAATTTTTTTATAAAAACTTTTGTTTTCTTTTAAAGGTAATTTATATTCCATTTAAAAAGATTAATTTCACTTAAAGATATTCTTCTAGTATAGGTAGCATCAGTAGACGATTCTTTATTGCTGTTGCTATATTAAACAGTCTAAGGTTAGTAGAAGGTTAGTCTAAGGTTAGTAGAAATTGAGCATTACACCAGAAAACAACGTGTTTTCATTGTTGAACAATATTTAAAAAATAAGTCCAATTTCGAAAATTTCGTACAAATTATGAGTTCGCTTCGTCATCTGTGAAGAGAGTAATTGAAATATTCAGAAAGACTGGATCAATTAATGATGGTTATTTGAAGTCAAAGGTCTTTGGCAAAACAACCCTACAACCATCCGTGCATTTAGAAAGGAAATTCAGCCACATTTATGCAAAATGGTTATGAAAAATTTTGACAAAAGAATGCGTATGTGCCAGGAAAGGCGTAGAGGCCATTTGTCTGATGTGCAATTCCATAGATAATCCTATATCGTGTAAAAATAACAACCTTAAAGAAAAATAAAATTAAAATATTGTTATTTTTCTTTTTAATCTACAGAAATTGTTGTTGTTATAGAATAAAATAAAATGTAATCTTCTCCAGCATGACCAGTCTCCCCACACAACCACGATGGCCGAAAAACGTAGTTGTCATTTACAATTGAAAGCAAGTCGCTGAGGTTTATTTTATGGTTTTTGTCAAAGAATTTTTTGGTTTTGTAATTTTGTTGCTCTAGCTCTTGGTCTGTAATTTATCTTTTATGAAATTTTGTTATGGATTTTGAAATATTTTACATTCGGTCTTAGGTGGGCTTTTTTTGAATAAAATTTTAGTTGAGTATGTCTTTTTTGTTTGTTGCCTATTCATCAGGCATTAGCTCTATTTGTCCTTTATTTGAACTTCAATTTCCTAAAAAGTACAAATATTTTATTGACAATTTTACTAGACTATCAATTATTAATATAATATATTTATTTTTCTTCTTACAGGTAAGAATCTGATTTTATTGAAATTAATGATGACAATATTTTGTAAGTTATAAACAGTCCTTAAATATTTTTTTTTCAAATAATTTTACTCATTTTGCGCCCACTACTCTGCGTTTTAAAAAACTAAAACATATTCCACAAATAAATCGACTTCTATGTTCGTTAAATTTCGTTAAAATCCATAAAGCCGATCCAACGCGATCAAAGGACAAACTTTCAAACCAACATAGGTACTTTTCCGTTTATAATAGAAGTGAAAAGTATAAGATTATAAATATACATATATATGTACATATTTAAATTTTACTTTTTTTCCATTTTGAACAAACACATCTGTACCTACTTCTTCCCGGATTCGTTCATTCAATCGACTATCGCATTCTATTATTTGTTTAAGTTATTTGGTAAATTATGTCTCTATGCAATGGAAAGGAAAAGTAATTAAAATAGCTCTTTACTCCATTACTCCTTTTTATATTCTGTGAAATAGATATTTTATTTATTTTAAAAAAGGGAGATACAATCCTTATTCTTCTTTACAAACCTAGTTGTTTTGTTTTATATAGAAAGCAAATTTTCAGCCACTTTTCCCTTATCATAGTCTTGTTTAGAACTCGAACACAAATAATTAATTAACTCACAGCGACTTGCTCCCAATTTGCAATTAATAATTAAGATACGCCCTTTTAAATATTTGATATTCTCAAGGAACCTTTAGAAAAACCTCTTATACTTACACCCTTTGGAACAAAAAAAAAAAAAGTATAAGTAAATACAAAAACCAAAAACTCTTCACGACCATGATTTCAAATAATTTACTTCTTAATAAAACAACATTTCATATACATATATACACCGCCACTGTCATGACAACTTGAAGTAGTAACACAATCTCAAGAATTTACTATCATATCTGTTCTGTTCATCAGAGTATAAAAGAGCCTATGATCGAACATACCTATACCCACGTTCAACATCCTCCATCAACATCAACAACAACGATAAACTTTTCTCTTTTTTTTTTCTTTAATAAAACACTTCATTCTGAGGGTCTTTCGATAAAAAGGGGTTGTTCGCAAGTCTTGTGCTCCCCATTTACCTACTCATGCAACTTGTTTGGTTACCCCATTATTTATTACTCATGTCTGTCTTACACTTTAATCCCTCCAGACGTGTGCTATGTGTTCATATATAAATATGTATGTTTGTACATATAAGAGCCTCACTATCCTTTTTCTCACTTCCAATATTTTCTTGCCGCAATATGATAAAATATTATGGCATGGTGAAATATCCAGCGCCGTAAAAAAGCACATCCATGTGATGTGGTTTTGGAGTGCAGAATCCACAGGCGACTCTGATGCAGCAACAAAATCCTTGCACTATATGCAGGTCCAGGATCTTGCATGGTATATTATGTTATAGGAGAAGACTGACAACTCTGTTTTTGCTGTTGCTGTTGCTGCTGCTGCTGGTGCTTTTGCTTTTGCTGCGACTTCGTTGCAATTGTCTGTCTGTGGTTTCCTTAGGTGTTTATCCTGTTTATCCCCAAGAAATATGTATATATAGGAAGCATGAAAAACTTTTCAGTTATGGAGAGAGTTTGAGTTGGGTACCTATATAACTAACTATACGGTACGAACCTCCTCAAATCGATTTAGTTGGCCAACATTGGGTGTGTGTGCCTGTGCAGTGACCGCAAACTACTCAAACATTCTGGTATAGAGTCGGGGCCGGCATCACATCAGCCTCGGTTTAACCGCAGAACTCGTGTCTGTTTTATGGTCAGTGTGGGATGTCATATTCACATTTGCAAAACCCCTCCAGGCGCAGTAAATGTGTCAGAGAGAAGATAGATGCACTCAAACAAACACACCAATAAATTGATCTCCTCTATATTATTTATTCGATAAGGTCAATAGCTATGAGGGAATATATGTATGTGTGTATGTAGATTGTAGATATTATGGCATATATCCTTGAAATCGATTTAAATCTCCTCGTTTCCGTGGAATTAAAAAATTATATTGTTTTCTCTTCTCAGGAATTAGTGATGATATGGAAAAGTGCAAAGGGGTATTCGATGTTGACATTTGATACACATAGAGGATGGCCTTCAAGCGGATGAGGATGCTTGAAAGTTAATTCATATGTTTTTTTTTAGGTATAAAGGATTAAAAACTAATGACCACAGTGTCGTCGGAAATGTACAGGGTGCTTTACATAAAATGCGATAAAAAGTTTAAGTTTTGCAGGTTGGGTTAAAAAAAGAAAAAAAAAAATCGTACGAGAAGGGGGTCCCTCTGCGAGGGGCATTTTTCTAATTTTTTTCTTTTATATTTTTTTTTGTATATTTTGTTTTTTAATATTTTTTTTATTAACTTTGAGTTTGACACTAAATTTTTGAAAAATTACATATTTAGGAACTAAATCAAATCTATTTAAAAATAAAAATACAGTATGGATTTCTATAGCCTAAAAAAACTATAGCATGTTATTTTAAGTGTTGCCATTGTTGTTTTATCAATTTTTGTCTTTTTTTTGGAAAGAAGAAGAAGGGGGAATAAACCCATCTTCCATAATTAAACATTTTTTTTGTTGTGTCGCCCCAACCTATAAAATGGTATACATTTTATCTCATCTTATGCAAAACACCCTGTTTAAATAATTGAAGGATTATAAATTTTAAAAATACAATTTCCATTTATAGCATATAATATTTGCATTTTTAAAATAATAACGCCTCATTATTAATCGAGCTATTTGTGTGAACATTAAAGTAAGCGTGACAAAAGGACACTTATTATGATCTATAGTTTAATTGTCACTTATATTATATCGACGTAAATTATGTAGGTACTTGAAAGGAGTTTTGATTTACAGTATATTTACATTAGTCATACATATGTATTTTGTACATGATGTGCACACATAATATGTATCTTCTTTTATTTTCTGGTAGTCCAGGGTAATTATAAAAAAGTTCGAAAAAATAAGATACATATTTGCAGTGTTCTAAATATTTTGTGAAAATTTCCCATCTATCCGAGGTCCGCGTCATTAAATTAGGGGGGGGGGGGGGGGGTCAAAGGTAACACAATAGGGGTTTTCGCTGATACGGTACTGGTAAAATGGAAAATAAATTCGTCTGCTCTTAAAGCTTAGTAAAATCGTGAGAATGAAATTAACCCATAAAAATATCTGTTGGAAAAGCTGTTTTTTTTGGGGGAAGGGGAAGTGTGAACAACAGGTTTATTAATAAAACTTTGCGAAAATATTTAATTTTCCATGAGAAAAAAGACTCGAGTATATCTTTGGAAGTGAGTTTTGAGGGGGGGGGGGGAGTTTAGGTATTCGAAACTAAACAAAAATAATCTGATGGAATCTGGGCATATGGCACATGATTTTAGGGTATTTTTTAATGATGGATCTAATAAACGACAGATAAAAATTTGAGTATTTTCCGTAATACCAATATATCTAAAAACTAACATATAAGACGAAGATACTAGCAACAGTTTACCCAAGTCATTTCAGCAAGAATAAAACTTAAGTCACAGAAAGATCCATGGCCATAAAATAAACAAATGCCAAATTTACACTCTGGTTCCGTCAATGAGACCTTCACTTTGATTCAAGGTTAAAAAAGGTATTCATCTAGTTTATTTCATCAATGCTCATCTTTTGATATATTGTTCATTGATCTCAGGCATACTAAAACAAAATACTTTAAGATATTTTAGCCCTTAATGACATACTTTAAGACGCTCTTAAAGGTAGAAGAAATTGTTTTATTTTTACGTACATTCTTTACCAGGATGTTGTATTAAAAGTTGATTTTTCTCATAAATATTAGTTGATATTTTGTTGTAGGTACAGTTCTTCTAATAATTCTCTTGAGTTATTGTCTGTATTCAAATTTGTATTTTCTTTAATTTGGCAATATTATTTTTTTCATTGGTACTTAATGATAACAAAAGTATAGCTTATTTTGATTAACGTTTTTCACTATGAAGGTTTTTCGTTGGTTTCCAAATTTTTTTTTTGCTAGTTTGATTTAGCTTGGTTTTATATAACGCTTTGTTTGAATGTGAAACCTTTTGTCGGATTGTTTTTTAAGGTACTTTACTTTTTATCACTTTTTATTTTTGAAAACATGCCTACTTTTTATGACACGGTAATTCTTTTCTGTTGTTGAATTTTGACATTAACTATTTTATGATGTAACTATTTTGATTTGTAGTTAATATTTTTTTTTTTGAAACCATACAAGCCGAATGTGTTAAGCGACTGCTCAATTAATGTTTGTCAACTTCAAAAATTAAAACATTTCGTTTTCACTGCTTGCATTAGACTAACTCTTTATTTTCAAATTTGTTTTATCTCGATCATGACACCAAAGGATGATTTTGGAAGCAAGCATCGACTGCATAAATGCTGACGTGGTGTCTACTTCTAAGATAGGATACAAAGTATCACGTTTATATACTTATAATTATACGTTAAAATCTTGTGAAATATTTAACATGATCAACCGTGTTGAATAAAAAAAACAACTTGATAAAAATGGTAAATATCTATTTAATTTTACCGGATATTTTCAAAAATATAGTTATGTTTATTTTTATGATTAATTGATTGATTGGTTTGATAAGTATATGAAATAAATATAAATGTTTAACACATTCAAAATTTTTTTTTCAATTTCATTAAAATTTGTCAAGATGTTCCAGTATGATTGAATGACATCTGAAAAGTACTTTCACATTTATAATATAAAAGTATCTGGGATAAAATAAATTAAGACACTAATAAACCAAATTTGGCATTTAACGACATTTAGTTTTACCCTTTTTATGAGACACTTCGTTAAAATAAAACATAAACCACTTATGTAAGTCTTTAATTAATAAATTTATAAAATTTTATAGCTGACCACATTAATGCTTGTGTCATATCTAAACAAGAACCGCTGAACAATGGAATTTTTTGTATCTTCATAATAAAAATTTTAATAACATTAGAAACATTCAGAAGATGTTAAGCATCTATTTCCGCATCATGACAAAAATACTATTTATATAAATAAAAGATACATACCTATTCCTATATATATTCCCCGCTAAATGTGTATACAAGCTAAAACTATAAATCTTTGCTTCCACAGACGTATGGATTTTCCTGCAGAAATGTTTTGTAGTTCAAAACTATACTAACCATAATATATCACTTCAAAAAAAACGCCTTTTGGCCTCTCATCTTATCTTGGAAAATGAATGACTTTTTCGTTGAGTAAAATGAATGACAAAATCGTCCAAGGAAATGAAAGTAGTAAAATATGTTGCAATATTTTCCATTTCATTACATTTTTATTAAAAAAATATAAATGGAATTATTTTGTCATAATATTCTTTATTTTGTTTGAGTTTTCAAATTAATTGTCTAAATGAAAGAAATTTATTTTTTTGTGCAGGTAATGCAGACGAGTTAAGTAGGTATAGAAGATTTCTTTAATTAACAAAACAAAAGTTATAGTTAAAAATAAAGTTAAGCTTTGGTATAGCCTAAGATAATATTTTTTTTTTCTTCAAAATAAAGTTCTCCAGCTAAATCCATCTTTGTCGCAATTTTATTAGTTTCGTCTTATTTTATGTCTTATATTCCTGAGGCTACAAATAGACAACTGCAATAAAAAAAAATCATAAAATCCTTCTTTGTGTAGCAAAAGAATATTTTTTTTTTTTCAAAAATTTACTGTCGATGGAATAAGCTGGAATAATTTGATCAAGTATAACTATAAACATAGAATCTAAATTCCTGAAATTATTTTGAAGAAATCAAAAGTTTATGGTTTTAGATTTCAATCCTATAGCCGGCATCGAAAAGCCCAAAATACCTGATGATGGAAGGAGGAATTTTCAATACAATTTCATATTTTTTTTCCAGAGATGTTGTTATACCTACAAAACCAAAGTTATAAATTTGGCTTTTCCTCTTCGATGCGTTGAGAACCTCCTAAACGACGTGTCTTCCTAGCTTTTAAGTGGTAACTGGTTGTATAATAAAACGAGAATAAAGAAGCTTTATATTTTGCTTTTACGATTCGCAGAAGTTCGTTTCCGATTTATCACCAACAACAAGAGAAAAAAAACCAACACCAATTGTATGAATAAAAATGCCACTCTTTTTAAATTTTACTGACAATGGTCGGTATGGTTCTTTGCCTATTTTGTGAATGGTGCTGACTTAGTTGGTAACAAAAATCCTAATGGAGGGTTTTTAGAAAAGGCAATAATTTTTGTCCGTTGGTTTTGTATAGCTTCCCGTTAAAAATTGAATAATAAAAAACAAAAAAAAAAAACAAAAATATAAAGAGCAACCAAAACGTAAAACTCTATACAGGGGCTTGGGTGTTGTTTTTAATTAAATCTCTATTCAATTCGCTGGGGTAAACGAGAGGAAAATAAAGAAAAATAAAAGAAATAAAGATTAAAAAATAATAATAAAAAAAAAAATAAATAAATTGAAACTCACGCACCCTTCTTTGTTGGAGATATTGTACCAATTTCCTTGTTTTTCTCTTGAATATATAGTCGTCATCGTTGGTTTCAACTCTCAAATAACAACATAGTCCGTGCCGGAGGAAATATATATGTATTTTTTGTTGCTTTTTTTAACATGTTTGCTTTTTTACTGTCGATGTAAAATACTGCAGGGTGAATTTTGGATTCGTTGAAAAAATGATTGAACTCGAGTTTTTAATGAAACATGATATTCCGGCGTTCGAGAACACTAAAAGAATAGAGTCTGTGGTTGCCTTCCTTCCTGAATGACAGTACCGAAACATATTAAAAGTCATATGATTGACGTTTTCATTTTGTTCAGTTCTGCGCACCTGTCAAATTCGAAGAAAGTGCCGGATCCAGTCTCCATTTAATTATCTAATATCAAAATTTTTGTAAATGTTTCTAATAATGCGGTGTTTAGTTTTTGTGGCACTCGAACAGTCATTTTTAATTTTTAACACTTTCAACTTTGACAAACTGCGCAAACAAGTAAAAAAGAGAATAGAAACCGCTGTAATTATTTTTGACATTTTATTTTATTGCCATAAATTCATTTATATTTATTTAGAAAATCGATGGTTTCAGCTCAAAACTACATATTTTAAGGGTGGTTTTAGAAATTAAAATAACGAAGATATTGATACCTTATATTGTTTCTTTTTTGTTTTGTTTAAATAATGAATCTTTTAAAATCCATAGCAACTTGAGCTCAAAGAACAAGTTCGTGCGATAAAGACGTGCCTTTTTATTTTAAATCGAAATACACTACAACCTTCGTCCTGCGGATTGATTTTTGACACTGGCAAAATGGTTGATTAATTTAATAACGCAGAGAAAATATACATATATAAACCTACATAGTACATATGCTAAAGCTACATCATGCTGAAAGCCTGAAAGTGCCAATTGACTAAAATTTATTGCCAAACATTCAAGGACTCTTTTTTTTTTACTTTTTTGAAAAGAAATTTATCTCTCTTCTTTATGTTAAATTCAATAGACCCAAACCGAAGGAAACGAAAAATTGAAATTTTAACATCATTGTCATTCAGAGCACAAAATATTTACTTCAAAATGTCACGTTTTGTCATCATATTGAGCAGGTAACTGTGTATAAGTTACAATAATGAATTCTTTTTTTTCTTATTTTATTTAGTTATATACATATATGTATGTGTTTTTGTTGATACCTACTTTTAGAAAATTAACTCGGATGACTAAATCATGATGCAATATTGTTGATGACAGAAACCTTTGGGAAAAAGCTACATATATAGATACATCTGTATAAGAAAAATAATGTTATAATTTGTATTTTCGAGATGTTGCTTTTTTAATTATTGCAGACATTTGGCGGGTTTTAAGGAATCTGGCTGGATCTTTCTTGAGCTAAAGAGGGTTCAGTTGATCCTTTTGGTTGAAATCAGAACGGCTCACAATTTTGTCGAACCATTATACAAATTGCCTTCCAAAAAAAGATCATAATATAAGAGGATTGGAACCAAAAGATCTATCGACTTTTTGATCACAACAAAACTCTTCTATTTATTCCCATGCTGTCAATAAAAGTGAGATTTTTCATGTAGAATGATCAAATCAAATAATTTGGTTAATAATAACTTAATCAAAACTACAAAATGAATATCTCCTGAAGTTTCCCAATCTTCCACAAAAAAATGTTTGCTGTCCATAATTCATTTAAAAAAATACATAATAATATCCATACCTAACCTACATACATTAATTAATAAAAACTATTATTTTGTTTAAAAATTAGCTGGTCTGGTAAAGTAAACCAGCAAACATAAAACATACAAATATAAAATTAACTTGCTGAATCACATATAAGATTTATTTTTATAAACATTTTTTTTTGGTTGTTGTTCTTATATTCAGCTCAGTTCAAACATTCATAGACGCACACGAAAAAGTCCAATACTCTACCTAGCAGTAGCAGAAAAAATCACAATTTTAACCTGAATACGTGGGCGATAAATGATCTAAGAATAGATTTTCAGTAAAATTACTATTTTGTTAAAAAAAAAAAAAAAAAAATCACACCATGCTGTTTTATTTGGTTTTTAAATTAGTTAGATATGCCCGGCTAGCTCAGTCGGTAGAGCATGAGACTCTTAATCTCAGGGTCGTGGGTTCGAGCCCCACGTTGGGCGAGTAATATTTTTTGTATATCATTGTGCTTACAAAAAGCTAAGAATGACCAGTGAGCTGCTGCTCATTTATATAGATGGATGATGATAAGCAAAGGTAAACATACATTTGGATTATAGAAAATAGCACAGTTCAATTGAATTACATATATAGAGCTTGAACTCTTCAAAGATACTCTTAAAGCAAGTACAGTTTTTTTTTTGTGCTTTTTGACCAAAGTTTAAATTTCATCGGAAAGTTTACCGACAGATGAAGCTTTGACTCGGTGATACAATTAGTTTGACATTATAGTTCTGGAATCTAAAATCATAGTACCGTCTCATAGCTTGTCTGAAAGAACGGTAACGTGCAATGGCTTCCTCCGAATTGCGCCTATACGCTTTATTAAACTTTTTCATGGTTTTTATGATACATTAAATTTATTTTTAACACGACGACTATAAAATAGATAAACCTGAAATCCTTATAAATAAAAACAAAATTATAAAATTTACAAACCGTAATTCGTGAAGTTTTCATTTTTTTGTTTTTAAACTTTTATAATTTTCTAAAAGAATTCGTAATTTATCATTTTATGAAATTCACAGCTTAGGATACACATTGAATTTTAAAATTATTCATTGAATTCTAAACCTTCATAAATTGAATTCTATGAATGACATTGTGTAGGTAGGATATAAGACTCCAACTCAACTCCATCGAGATTTGATATAACCTTCAAATCGTTCAGGACTAAAGAACTTTTTTTTAGATCGAAGACATATGAGTAATAATTTAAAAAGCAATCCATTTCATTTCAATCATTATTATTTTTCGAGAAAAAAAAAAGTTACTCCTTCAATTTTTGCTTCCATTTTATTTATTTTTCTTCGATTTATGTCCATAAATGGGGGCAAAGTCGACTATAAATGTGTCGCCTCTAAAGTTGAAACATTATGATTACAAATTAAATATTCATCACTTTGGGATGATAGGTTTCTTTTTTTTATCCATTTTGTATGAGAAAGTTTTCTTATTTATTATTATTTATTTTTTTTTTGTTGAAAAAAAAAAAAACGAAACAGAACAGAACTGACAGCTGGCTTTGATCAAAGAAATGCAAGGAAGGAGATATTATGAGTATATAGCTCGATGTAAACGAGTCCTTACTTTTATTTATAACATTAATATTCGCTTTATGTGACATATACACAAACAAATTTTAAGATATATGAGGCTTCATAAAATCTCATTGGGATTTGGTTGGGTTTGTTGTAAAAAGAAAGTCCTTAATTCTTCATCCCGTATAAGGACATTTTGAAGTTTTTTTTTTAGTTATTTTTGTTGTTGTGTTCCGTATATACAAACACAAAGGGATTCTTAAATAACAATTTAGAGGCTGTTAACAGTTAATATCGTATATATTTTTATACGTTATACTAAATTACTGTCGTTGGGATTTCGTCAACATAGAAATTTATATGAGCTTTTGTAAATGCGTTAGAGCTCTTAAATTTATTTCAAGACAAACGACTTTATGATAGTCCTTAATGATATTTTTTTTTTCAACCAGAATATATTTATGCATACATTTTGTCAAAAAAAGACATATTCATATTTTAATACCGAAGCTATTTAATTTGTTAATGGAGGTGGTAATGCTGCAGAGGTTAGGAAATATTAACCCAGGCTTATTGTTTTCATAATAAAAGAGAGATCCTTAAAAAAACTCGATAAAGTTTGATAAAAAATTACTGACCACAAAATAAGCGGTTTGAAATTAATAAGATATATTTTTTACGACGTTATCAAAATCCGTACAGCTGTTTTGAGAGTGTTTTGTAATATATATTTCCTTATAAAGAAGAATAAAATTGAAAAAAAAAACTTAAATGTATAATACGACGACGCAGTTTTTCAGTAATTCGAATTTTGGATCAACTCTTCATTTCATTCATATTAACATGCTTATTTTTTAATTCAATATGACTTTATAAAAAATAATGATTTTGCAAATTTTATTTGGATGGGTTTTTGAAGAGTTGAATTTTGCAGTTTGAGTTTAAGAACATCTTGCATTTTTGATTCAAATGACGTTTTTGAAAATGGCTATATCGTAGTACCCAATTAAATTTGTATCCATTTTTGATTTTAAATTTTGATCAACCACTAAGTGTCATTTGCATTAAACACAAAATATTAAAAACAAGACTTTCCGAACAAAGGAACAATTTTCGATTGAAATCCATCGAATGACATCAGTTGTCAACTTATCGAACGCAACGCGCAACGCAATGCAAGAAAATAAAAACAATTCCAATCTATGAAAACGTGCAGAATTTCTGCTATTCTATTCTTCCATTTCCTTGTTTTGTTGTCAAAGACAGCCTTCAATTACTTTATACCAATCAAATGGCATAGAGTAGTTGGTGCGCTTAGTAAATCATTTTTTTTTTTTTTTTCATTTAACTCAAACTCAACACTCGCAATTTTCAATTCAATTCAAAGAAGAATTCACCACTTTAGCATTTCATTTTATAAAAGTCGATATATGTATACAACATTGACATTATGCTGGAAGCGTAAAGAATATACATTTTCCAATTCCTTACCTATGTGTAAAAATATACACAAGCATTCTCATCATTCATTCCATCTCTGTACGAACGTCATTTGTGATGCTGGAACATACAGGATGGGTGAAGAAATGGGGGATGGTAATCGTAGATATATATGGAAGGGGAACTCAGGAGGCGAGACGAAAAGCACACCACACCGCCCATTGACAGCAATTTAATGCCCCTGTCACACTTATGCGATATCCTTGTGATGATCTTAAGAGCCATTATCGACCGAATTGCTTTATAGTGCTTGTTGTTTTCTTTTTTGTTGTTGTTTTGTATCGTCCGTCCCGACTCATGACGACTAAAAGAGATACATTTCAAAGCAATACACTTATAGAATTTATTATATCTTGAAAATGTGATTTGAGGAGAATGGTGAGGTTGGAATAAGAGACAAAAACTTGAAGAAAATAGTTTTGATGTTGATGGGAGTAAACAGAGCCTTAAATCGTTAAATCGTTTCGAAACGAATTTAATGTTACGATTATAGTTTTTTTCTTTTTTTGTTTATTTTCTTTTTCTTAAAGACATCAGGCAAAGAAAGTTTTCTACTTTAAACATTAATGCGTCTTTCTCTTTCCATAAGTCAAAAAGTTTAAGGTCGTTTGTTTTTAGGACCACATACAACTTTAACCATAAGAACCTATAGATATATGTACATTGTACATACATACATGTGTTTTGCTATTCAAAGTTTTTGTTTGATTGAAATTGTTTTAAAATAAGCTTAAAGAGCACAAAGGGAATTGAAAACATTTGGTTTTGAATTTCCAATAAATATGTTTACCTATACCTAATACCTATGTATGTATATTTTCTTTGTGTGTTTATGTGTGTAAAGAAATACATTTTAGAATGCACTTCTCATAAGAGGATTAAAGTTGATTATGTACCACCCCAACTTAATGGTTTTGCTCTATTGAACTTAATGTTGTGGTAAAATGATCTGATGGTCAAATTGAATTGACCCTTTGAGGAAGGAAACATTTTAATCTTTTGATTGATGTTCACGTGGGAATGACTTAAACGTTTTATTTGTTTTATTTTTGTAAATTAGAAACAACAAACAATAAAAAAGAATTTTTTATGAGACTACAATTGTGGTCGACTAATATATTGGTAAACTTAACTTTAAAGGTTGTACTTATCAATAAGTAATTTTTATTATTATTAATTGATTTCGCATATCGAATATTATAATACCTAAGATATTTTTGACAACGTCTATAGATAATAAAAATATATTATTTTTTACAAGCTCAAATGAAAAAGTGTGTGTGAAAAGTTCATATAATTTGTGCTAAATAATACTCCTTGGCGACAACAGGGTTCTTCGTGAATGTGGTAGATTTTCGTTAAGGTTTGCTACTTAACGCGAACAAGCAGGTTTAAATTTATTTATAAATATTTTCATTCGTTAATTAATTTTTTATCAACGGCGTTTCAGTTTATTTGTTAATTAATTAAGCATATTTTTTTTAATAGGTTGAAAAGGTTAATTTTAATTATAAGTTTAAATAAATTGAAAAATAATACCCTTTAGCTCCACCTGGAAAATAAAAATCAGATACATACATAATACATATGCAACATAATTTATGACGTATTTATATTTATTTCGCTTAAATCCGCTAATAGTTTTCTACGATTACGAGTTCCGTCTTCTTGATAAAATTATTTTATTTTAAGTATAGTTCAGCGATAGGAAACTGTTTTTTTTTATTTTATTTACAATTTTAAAATCTTACTATTATTATTATGTAATAGATAAATAAATTACTTTTAAAAATTTACTCGCTTAACGTGGAGCTCAAACCAACGACCCTGAGATTAAGGGCCATTTTGTTCACAGTGGGTTAAATCTGCACCATCACTTTAGGGGACTTTAATTAAATGGCGTTTATCAATAGAAATCGGCTGACTACCGATTTCCATGATTAGGAACTCCAATTTTAGATTCCTCAATTTGAATTGGTCAAAAACATAAATAGATAATACTTTTGGATTAAAAATATAATAAAGATCGGTAGTTTTCATCCACAGTCTTTTTTGTATATATAAAAAATAAAAAGCAGAATATTTCTCAGTTCTATATTTCTAAAATAATTGCGTAGCCATTCATTTCAAATTATTGCCTTGATTATATAATTTTTGAATAATTGAAAAAAATTTATTTAGTAGTACTACCTACTATTTTATTTTCTCCCAGATCTGACCATGATAAAAAAACCCGGGATCACATTGAAGGCATTGTTTTATACCGTTCTCTTTTTTCCATTTGTTAATCTGCTGTAGTCGTGTTTTTTTCTTTAAACAATACGGCCTCCATTTGCGAATTAAAAAAGCAAGAAAGAAATACGGATGTGTGCTCAAAATGAATTTGAAACTCCAAATTGAAAGCAAAGTTGGATCTTGTGTTGTTTTTGGAATATTGTTTTTGTAATATAATTTGGTTCAGATCTGGAGAAAAATACAGTTATTTTTAACTTTTGTTTTTAAAAAATCATGTTTATCTGTGTATCAACTCATACCTAGCCTCAAATCTACTTAATGCATTTCACTTTTTCAGAATTTATTCCTCTTAACCGTTGGAAGGTTAAGAAAGATGGTTTCAGTAAAATTGCCACTGGCTACGTCCAATTTTCTTATATTTAAAGTTCTCTTGATAATAACCCCATAATCTTATTATTTATTTATTTCCCTATAATTTTCTTAATTGAAATAAGCCCAGGTAAAATGTATATAAACAGATCAAACTGCCAACAAAATTGTTAATTATTTTAAAGATAAAGTTATTTATTAAGAAAAACAAAAAAGTGTTATTTAGCTTTTTAGTGCTTTTTTAGTTAATGCTGAAGCTGTCGGAAATGTTTGTGTACTCAATTCGAAGATCATAATATTCCATATAAAAATATAAAAAATCATTTTATACTTTTTCAATACGAGTTAGTTATAAGATATTACTATTTTATAAGGGTTAGATTTCGACGTCTTTTGCTCTTAAACAACGGGTTCTTTGGAAAGATTATTAAAAAAATTACTAATTATTTAAACCCACAGAGCGACCCTTTTGAAGATATCATTATTTTAAACTATTGGTCAAGTCAAGAGTAGCGGTTTTTTTCTCTTTATTCTGTAGATTATATTTTTATTTTCCATTTGAGAGATCAGTTAGAAGAGATATTGGCGATTCTCTGTGATATGATGATATTTATTTAATTTGATTGAATGTTATTTATTTATTATTCTTGAACGCCCTCTTTCTCTCAGGCTTTGTTCTAATTTAAATGAAATCTCATAGTATTTTACAAACTTGAAATTTAATTCAAAAAGTTCTTCGCCCAACGTGGGGCTCGAACCCACGACCCTGAGATTAAGAGTCTCATGCTCTACCGACTGAGCTAGCCGGGCAGTTGTAAATAGACCCATATGCAAACGCAGAATTCCTAGCAAAAAAAAAATCAAAATCTTTTCACCTTAACCACATGCTAGGACAAGTCCCACTTCTGATATGTTTCAAATCAAATATTCTATTTATAAATACATAATTGAGGTGATGTTACTTTGAGGCCTTGGAAGTGTTCACATGATCAGTTACGAACTGTTTGTACTTATTAAAAGAAGCTTTTGTTGGTATGATTTTAAATAGCTTTTACCATTGATAATTTATCCAAACTTTTATTCAAAGGAAAATACTATTAATGTTTGTAATTATGTTAGTAGATAGTTATAACAGCAATAAATGACTGACCCAATTTAAATTTTTTTTAGATTATGAACACTTTGTTCTTAAATTTTCGATATTTGTTGGAACTTATTTCATAGCAAGGACGGAAAAGTGTTTAAAATACTTCGTTTAGATTGTGCTTGATGTGATCATCTTTATTATGCTATACTTATGATTTTTTTTGAGTTAACTAACTCTTTAATCCAGTCATTAAAATAGTACCCGACTGTAACCATTTTACTCAAAACAAAATTTAGATTTCATTCATCATTACCGTCAAGCTTTTAGTCCCATTTGCTAAAACGGAACTTAAATGTGACCGCTGAGAAAAAAGTTGAACATGTATAAAAGTTTGACGCTTGTATATTTTGTAGCTTGAAACTACATAAATTTAAAATAGCTTTTTGAAAACTATCGCCGGTAGGCGATAATACAAGCTATCGATTTTCAATCCGAAATACGAAACAACCTTCACAAACGTGAAACTCTATATCTAGCTTTTGAGAGGTTAAACTGCCGATAGGCAATAATATATTATAACATGTTGTGTAAATATAATTAGCTATGCACGCTCTTGTACAAAGAGAATTTAATATTTTGAAGAATTTTCCACTAGAATTCCATTTACTCTGTATTTTATCACCGTAAAGAGTCGAGAAGAAAGATATTAATTAGGTACAGCACGCTTTTAATTCCCACGCACAAAAGTTATAGTCTGGGAAGTAGGGTTTTAAAATCATAAATAAATGTTTTTTGTTAAAAATCTTTAACGAGTTTACAAAATTGTAATTCAAATTCCGCTATATTTGGGCCCAAAATCAAAATAAAAAATACTTATCAAAACTACATCATGTCAAAAATGTTAAGCCAGCGGCCTCGATTGTTAATATTTAAGAAAATAAATTTCTTGGCTCATATGACACTGCCAATGGAGACGCGATTTCCATCGCTAATGCAATTAATTTTGAAGTTTCACCTTTTTCAAAGCTTTTAAGATTAAAATTTTTCTGAGATACATTATCCAAATTTTTATGTTTGTGATTTTATTGGTCAGGTCAAGTTTGTCCTACCACTTTGTCAAATTTACGAAAAAAATCTTTGAGATCTCAGTCAACTGGCTTACTTTTCTTTATAATATTTTGTTGAGTGAGTGAAACGATACTCGGGAACCAATGAACGAATAATGACCTGTCTTGCTTCCTTCAATCACTTCGATCGCGTCCAATGTCCCCGACGACGTGACACAATGACTGCTTAGCATTAAACGCTCCCTATAACTCTTATATAAAGTGGACCCTTGTGTATAAAAAGTAAAGAAAAAAAACAGTTTCAACAAAAGTTATGAAATTAAATTATAACCGGCTCACAAAATCATTTTCTAAAACTCAACATTACATTATTGACTATTACGTTCATTCCCGTTGAATATTTTTTTTTTAACAATGGAAAAACCAAAGAAATGACAATTCCGTAGATTGAGGACATCCCACACTGTTTACAATGAGAAGCAGCAGCAGCGGCAGCAGTAGGTAAAAGCAAATTCTCTATGCTGCTTTGGTACTATTTACCTCCCTGAGGCTAATGATGACGCGCATATATATTCATCATGCCAATCCTTGACACAGATACTCTTATTAAACCATGGCTGCATTTTGTTATCCATATTTAAGATACGTTTAAATTTGTATGCACTGGCGCGCTTTTATTTTCAAACAAGTTGGCTAACAAATAATTGCAAATCAAAAAAAAAGAAAAGAAACGTTTTTTTTTTATTTATTTTTGATTGTTTTCTTTTTTTTTTGGTTGAAATATAAATTCTGAAACGTCACTTAAAAAAAAACTTTTAAAAGAATTATAAACGAGGAAGTTGAAGCCCATTTGGATTCTTCCTTGGGCTTAAGCTCACGTGAGAGTTGGCTAGTTGTTAGCGAAGCACTCAGCAAGCCAGCAGCAACAAAAATAAAAATGCACTGCTTTTACACAATGGCAAGAGGAGTGGAAGTGGAATCCGCTTAAAATCTCTACCTCTCAGCAGAACTGGGATATAAATTTCTTTGGGGTTTGTTGTGCATCAGCGCCTAAGCTTTTTAAGTCCAATTGAATGCAGCGGTGGCATCGGGCATCTTGGTAAAAGGATTTTTTTTTTCATGTTCTTCTGTTGCCTGCTTAGGGGCTTCGTACTAATGAAAGTAAATGCACTCAAAAGTTGAGTGACGATGACGACCGACCGACGACGACTTTGCATTCATATTTTTTTTTGTTTTTGTTTATTGCAGCTTCGGAGGCAAGTATAAAATCTGCACTGATGCTATTAGACATGCATGCTTGCACTTTTAGCGAAGAAAATTCTTAACCAGGATATCCCGCTTTAAGTACCTATATATCCTGAGAGAGTTTAAGGTCTTTTTGAACGTATTTTTTTTTAGGTTATAGATATGTGTTGCAGCGCTAATTAGATACAAGTTTAGAGTGTTTGAAGTTAACTTTGTTGTGATGGTGATGATGTGGTTATAGAGGGTCAGGGTTAGTGCTGCTTTGACGGTTCTTGAATTGTGGCTGGCCTTTTGATTATTAAAAAACTTTTTGATAGTGATTGCAAAGAGTTTAGATGAAAAATTAACTTCCACTGAGGATGTAATTAAATACTTTATAGCTTAAGCAAAAGTTTTTAAAATATTTTTAAGTTTTCCGTTTAATTAAACATTATATTTGGCGTGTTTAAGTTAGAGTGTAGCAACTCAGTAACTTTTTACGTAAACAATAACAAAAATAATTATAAATAATTTTTTATTATTTGCACACAAAACAAAAATTGATTTATTTTTATTTGCGTGTAATCACTGATGTGTTTTTCTGGTCAACTTAGACAGAGCCTAAACTATGACATCTATTTAAAATATCTTTTTGATATTCTGAGAGTTATCGACGGAAGATGAAATTATTACATTTATGTTTTTTTTCGGAAGATCTACACCACCAGTACTCTCTTCCACTATCGTTCAACGAAAGGATCATAAGATTATCAGGTCTTATTGTTTTAGATAGTAAACACTTTGGGACTTTGGTCAGTAAATACATTTCCAAAAAAAAGATCATTCGCCCAACGTGGGGCTCGAACCCACGACCCTGAGATTAAGAGTCTCATGCTCTACCGACTGAGCTAGCCGGGCACTTAAAAACTGACCATAACACTTTTTTCGATTCTTCGATTCGGTGTCGTCAACGATTTTGTTTGTTTGTTTAAAAATAAGCTTACATGTTTAATAAAACAAAGGATTCTTGACATTTCTATAGATGTCAGTTTTAAATAGTCAAAATTATTGTATTCTTATTTCATTCACTTGAATACTAAGGACAGGTTTCATAGTGCACACTTACAAGAGTAACACCCTAAGTGATACTAAAATGGCTAAAACAATTTAAGTGTCATTTATTAAGATACATAAGTTTAGATTGTTAAATTGGGACTTAGTTCTCCTTCATTTGCCAATAAATTGTCACTTATATTTCGACTGTGAAACTGGGCCTAAGATTTCATATATCTCATTTTTATCATAAATTCATGTTTGGATTTAAAAAAAATCGAAATTTATTTTTAGCACGTGTGTATAATTTTTTTTAAATTAATTTTTTAACTGATAATGTTCGTAAAAAAATATGATGTGACAAAAAAGTGAATTTTATTTAATTTTAGAAATAATTTCTTCCATGAGAATAAAATTCTTTGTAGCTTATGGTTTCACAAACTCATTGTATTTCCAAGTTAATTTAGTTTTTAAAAAATAATATCCCATTTAAAAAGAACTTTTTTACCAACACTTTACCAACACCTTTTTCTGAAATATAAAACTTTAAAAGTTCATAATTGCAGTGAAAGTTTTATTTTGACTCCAAACTTAGTCTCGAAATAAGATGCAAAGAAATATTTTTGTTTCTGCTTCTCGTTTTGTAAAGGAGAAAAACCTATTTCCTTACTTCTTCCAACACGACCAACGCTCCCATTTATCCAGTTTCCATGATTTTTCTTCTACTTTAGTACGAAATTCCTTCTTGGCGAGTAAAATATTTTTTTTTTGTATAACTCATAAATTTTGCTTTCATTTCGAGCTACTTTATTTAATCATAACGTTATTTAATCCTTCTCTCACTCTTTCTCTCCCTCCCAGCTCCTAGGGGTGATATTTGAACTTTGAGAAATATATTTGTCATTTATTTATTTCTGTTTCGTTTGGTTTTTCTTATATGAATTAATTTTGTAGACAAGAAACAAAAAGTGACGTCATCTGCAGGCATTGGCATGCTTTTGTCAGTTTATTTATTAATTTATGTCGTTTCCTGGGAAAACACTAATTGACTTTTAATTTTCTTCAAATATGAAAGTACACATATATAAACAAAAATACCCCAAAGCTCTATGGGGTTGATTCCATTTGTAGGAAAGTGAAAAATAACATAAAAATGTCATATTTTTTAACAGGAGTGGATACAGAAATTGATGTAGTCGGGCCCAACCAATTGAAGCAGGAAAAACTAATAAGCTTTTTTCAAAATCCCGTTTTGTATTTTTAAAATCCTCTCTTCTAAAATCCCGCTCATTCAAAATCCAGATGTATTATAATATAATCCCGCTTTTTAAAATTCCATAAAATTCCATAAAACCCGTTATCTACAATACAAAAATACTTATGAATCGCGCGACAGCTAGTTTTTATTGCAAAAGCCGGATAATAAGAAAGGGGATTAAAAAAATCGGGATTATAAGAAATGGGATTATAAAAAACCTGATTAGTTTAGAAAGTTTAGTTTAGTTTATTGACTTATAATAACATTGAAATAAATTTTACATTAGCTTTCTTGACATAAGTCTATTGGTGTGGCTAAAAGCCTTCCGCCAGAAAAGCAGGAATATAAAAAGTGGGATTTAAAAAACGGGATTAAAAAAAACGGGACTATAAAAAGCGGGATACCAAGCCCAACTCTAATAATAATCCCCCCAAAAATGTATAACTACCAACAAAAAAAAAAACCTTATAGCCTCAGGGATCAACCATCATCAATTAACTTACCCACAACCTTGTCAAATATTTGATTTTGCCGGTGTGTGTTTCGTTATCTCAATATTGCTAGGATTTTATATTTAAATTTGTATTTTTTGTTGACAGGATAATGAAGTGTCACACAGGAATAGCATAACAAAAGAAAGAAAAAAAAAATAAATTGATGTTGTCGCGTCTGGGGCATACATTATGATGGAAAAACCGACAAAAATTTCAAACTCTGTTGTATCTTATTAAACTCACAAAAAAAAAAACAGAAAAAAAAACATAAGAAAGTCTTTTCGAATTATGCAGAAAAAAAAATGAAGTAACAATAGAAAAGCACAAGATTCACGAAAATAATGTTCAATCTCTATATATGTAGAGATTTTGTTATGAATAAATTTTTGTACTCAAGGTAGAATTTTTGTTTAATTCTTGTGATGGTAAACGATGTTGTTGGCGAGGACGGATTGCTTCTATCAACACGTATTAAAATATTCCTTTTTTTAAATAATATGTTCTAGATTCTTTACTATCACGATTTTGAGGATTGGCGGCAATTTAACATAAAATATATTAAGGAATAAAAAATGCACTGAGAGGATTTTATGAGCCGATTTATTTTTGAAGAAGAAAAAGAGGTCTATAATGCGTCGGACGTGAAAGGTCGATTTAGTAGTCAGATAGATGACCTAAGTACCAGTGTTGGAATTGTTATACTTGTTTCTAGTCAGATTTTACTTTATTTCATCACCAGTTACTAGAAATTAAATATATAAATCCAGCTGGCCGTTTCCTTTTAACATGGATTCAATAATTCAACATACTTCTTAACTTACAAAAAAAATAAATACATTTTATTTTCATTGTAAACTATTATACTGCAATCAACGAGTAAATTTGCAGTGTTATCATTAATCAACGAACACATCCATTTTGAAATCTGTCTGAGAATGACAAGGAGTCAAAGTGACAGTCTGATAATTTATATTCAATTATAATTCTGCTGGCTTAAAAAAAAAAAAACATTAAGTTTTGTTGACTTAACTTGTGCTGTGAAATGAATTATAACTGAATTTAAATGTTAATTTGTGTTAATAATTAATAAAATCTATTTTTGTTTCTATTAATGTTTGGTATTTTGATGTTTGACAGATTGTTGACTTGTTAAAAAGTTTTTTCTGTTCTTCACACTTAATCACGAGCTAATTTGTTTTGTATAAACTTTTGCCGGCATCTGAAAGTAACTTGCTCCCATTATAAAACTTTAGTTTCTGAAATGGAGGCATTTGTAAAAAAAAAAAAAAAAACTTTTCTCTTTGTTTTTTTTTTTTTCATATTTAGATACTTAAGTGTGTTGTTAGTTGTAAATAAATAAATATAAATCAAACTTAATACACTACTTAAATCTGTAAAAATAAGATCCCTTAATTTCATTACTAACTTATAGTTCTATTAAGCCCATAATGTTAAAAATTAAAATTAAAATTTGGGGAACTGTGGCGTATACTTGTTATGTTTTTCGTTATGTAAGAATATTAAAGTATACAAATTCAACTTAAATTGTTTAGCGGACATTCCATTCAGTTTAAAACCTCACATAGTTGCATCCTCAGTTCAAACGTGTTTTAAAAATAATGTATATGTATGTAACCACAGACGCGAAACGATATAAGAGCAAGTATCTTAGTCTACCTCTCTCTTATTTTTTTTTATTTCAGGTCACACTGTACATCGACCGGACATCAAACCAAAGCATTCGCTGAAATTAAATTACTTTATTCCACCACAGCAAGGACGAGATTTTCATTTCATTTCTTTTTCTTTCTCTCTCTCTCTTTCTGGGCTATCCTTCGATATATAGAAGACTTTAAAAAATTCTTTTTTTGGTTATTCACAGCTTGAACATGCCATTTGGTCTCAATATACTACATAGCTATATATTTTTATTTTCTGGCCACCACTGAACCAATCTAAATTAAATTATCATTTCCTTGCGTTTCCGTAAACTACCAAGGCTACTATATATACAACATGAATAAAACAGTTGTTATGTCTATTGAAAATATTGCCAGATCTCTTTTTTTTTTACTTAAATTATTTCGAAAAGTCATTTGTTTGGTAAGAAAACTTTATGACCTGGCAATTCTTCCACAGACACCACCCTGGTGAAAAAAAATTGTTTTTATTGAAGCAAAACAAAAAAGATAAAATAACAGGATGTTATCCTCGGGTCACACTATCATCCTATCTTTTCTCTGTTGTCCAATAAAATACTTGGATGTGTGAACTTGGTTTTCTTTCGTTCAGTTATGGAATGAATGAATAAATTTTATTTCACACCATCGCATCACATCGTTCTCTATGGAATCGTATTCGAACTCAATGAGTAGGATAAGATGGCCAAATAGGATGATCAAGACTCATGGATAACTATGGCAATGATAACGATGAAGACCGAAAGGAAGCGCAAAAACGGTGAAGGGAATGACGAATGAGGTTTTGTGTGAGAAAGGATACCAACTTTGATTACCCTGTCCGTTCTGTTTCAGTCGATTTAATGGAGTATGAGAGAAGTGTAATTAATTTAAGGATAATAAATTACAAAAAAAAAAAAAAAATAATAATAATAACAGCAAGCAGAACTCAGGAAATTATATATCTAGGTTTATACAGACATAAATGGGATATTTTCGTTAAGCATATAAATCAGTTAGGGAAATTGGAAACATGGAGTTGTATTTACTTTTGCTGATGGGAATGAAGAACAGTACGATGTAGAAAATGGTTCATAATTTAATATTTGCTGCTAAGGATTTATTTTTTTAAATTGTAATAAATAATATAAATGTGCATTATACACCACAGTCAGATTTTCAAAAAAAAAAAAATTAATGATGGTGTCTAGTCCAGTCTAGTCTTTTAACAAAATTTAAAGCCAAATGCGAAACGCATATTTCGACACTTAGGTCGCAAAAAACTTCAAATTGAATTTCATTTAATATAGTCCACTTAAAACAAAAACAATTTTTTCTATTTTTGTTGTTTTTTCTGCTTCGTTAAGCCACTAGGTTCAGGTGCAATAAATAGCCGTTTCTTTCCACGTTCATTTCGGCAGAGTTCCAAAAACAAATCAGATGCGTATTTAATGCAAAGTCATGAGAGTAAAAAGAGAATATATTGACAAAGTCATGAATTTTTTAATTCCAAACTTCAGCGAGCTAAAAAATCGAATTTTGATGATCCGATCTATAGAACCCGAGATATAAGCTTTTCCGAAACAAACAATTGAAAAAAAAATCTCCAAAAGATATTACAAATACGATTTTGTTTGCTCAGCGAAAAATTTCCAAAGAAACCAAATGGTTAGTTTAAAAATCTTATATCTCGGGTTCTATAGATCAGATCATCAAAATTGAGGTCTTTAAGCTTAGGAAAAATGACAAAGCTCCAATTCTTGTTTTTAAAATATGAATTTAAGTAAAAAGGAAAAAAATAAAAAACCAAGAAAAATTTATTTAAAAAATATTAATTTTTCAAAAATTCACCTAGCCAAGAAAAAAGCTCAAATCAGAAATTTTGCAAAAACGGATCTTTTCATTTTTTATCGGCTTCTCGTAATATAAAATTTATTTCTAGGAAACATTTCCCTGATTTTTTGTGATTTTTTTCTCCAACGTACATTTTTCATTTTTTGGTTTTAAACTGATTTATCTCGGGTTCTAGATTTTCTAGAATTTTCTTTTATATGGGTGACTTTCTTGTATTTACAAGATCTATCGATAAAAGATTCAAAAAACTTTCTATCACTTTTCGTTTAGAAAATAGAATCTAGACCTTTCTCTTCTTTTGCCCTAATTTACTCTATTGAAATGCCGATTAAAAAGAAAACACGTATTTTAAAATTTTTAAATAAAATTTTCTTTCATAAAACCTACCATATGGCTGGGTCCATAATTGAAAAAAAAAAAACAAAAAACCGACCTTTTAAGCGTAGCAACCCAATGCCTTGACCATATTTCGCCAGGCAACCCTTTCGCAAAATGTTAGTTACGACACTATCTAAAAAACTGCATACTACTTACCCGGTAACTCAATGAGGGTAGGTCGTTCTGTGGCGGGATCTTCTACTATAAGCTGTTAATATTATATGTTCACGTATATCTATGTAATTACACTTATTTCAAATATTCTTTTAAATTAAAACAACCATAACGATATTACTAAAAGTTTTATATAATGTACATGTATAGAGCTTATCCAAAATCAATTAAACAACACAATAACACTTATAATATTAATTCAATTGCCAATTCAAGAGCATTGAACCGAAAGCATTTTATTGTGTGTGCCAATCAAGTTCGATGTGTGTTTTCTACTAATTAGAGGACATGACTAAAATACACACATACATATGCATTCGACTAAGTTCGTTCTCCCTCATCTAATTGAATAAATCCTATCTGTCCTCTATCGTCGATTCGCTTTCCATTTTCGAAGCCTCTTATGCATGCCGTTTCGACGAAATATCCTTGAATTCAATTTGAATAATTTATCCCTGTTCGCCCAATCCCGAAGCCTTCACCTAATAGAATATTGCAATGGAACGGTACGATGCGTTAATATAGAGGAATTGCAAAAAAAAAACTAAATGTCTAAAGGGCTAATATTGGCTTCATCGGAATATTTAAATTATTATTAGGTTGTTTTTTTTTTGTAGGTTCAAGAAGTAGGCAAGTTATACATAAAATGCTAAATTTCCATTTGAATGATATTCATTTTACTGCAATTTTAACTGTGGACAAAACTCTGGTACAGTGCAACAATAAAAAGTTCATCTAGAATTTTTTTGTAGGTAGTTACTGGGTCTTGCTTTAATGTTCGACATGGAGAAAAAGTTTTTCGTTGTTAAACTCTCAGCATTTCGGTCAGCTTTGAGGTAGTTCTAGTTAGGAAGTTTTATTTGTTTAAAATAGTAGATATTTTTTTTTGTTTTCTATTATTTTACTCAAAGGACAGACAAACTAACCCCAAGCAAAGGTAAAGAGTCAGTTAGTTTTTTTTTTTTTTTTTTTTGGGGGGGGGGGGGTTAAAGATATTATTTTGTGGAAAAAACGAAAAATATATAATAATAAAAGTGGATATAAAGCCTTTAGTGTTCTGTTAATGTGGAATTTGAAAAGTTTTTGTATGTTTTCGAGTAATTATGTATGCTAATCTTTATGAAAGAAAATTTCATGTGTTCAACTCTGGGGAACAAGAACAAACAAAAAATTCCATTCGAAAGTTCTATTTTGAAATTGTGGTTGTATGTATGTATAAGTTTTATTTAGAGCCAGCCACAAATTAAGTATTAGTTCATTTTTCCATTTAAGAGTTCATTTAGTTAAAATAGATACGTGAAGTTAGTGTAAAAAAAACTTAAAAGTTTGTATAGTTTTATCATTTGCGATGGGCTATTATGAAGCTGTGAGTGGAAAAATGGTTGTTTTTTATGAGTTTTGTGATTAATGAAGTGTGAAAGTAATTTTAATTAAAATTATATGAAAAAATCAGTCTTTAGGCTATGACACTTTGGGGATGTTTTCCAGTGTATAAGTAAAACTCTGAGAGAAATTAGAGTTCGTTAATCCTGCAAATAACTCAGAAGCACTTTTTCAGTGTACGTTTAACATCAACTTTGAGTTGTCAAAAATTAATGTTAATCAAAGTGCGACACTATGGAAATGAGCTTTTAGTATCAAAACAAAGAGGGCGACACTATGCAGCTCTATGGTAAGTTTGATGTGCATTGTGTCAACCTCTCTCTTTCGATAGAATTATCTATTAAGTCAATCCAGAGATACTCACCAAATTCGATAAATGGAAAATAGGGTATCAGAAAATAATATTGTTTTACATTTTACATGTGTTTACGAGATATTCTTTGAAAAATAGTTGCATCGAAATAAAAAATTAATTTAATTTAATAACAGAAAATTTTAAATTAGGTAATTGATCCGTAAGAATCTGGTCTATAGAATGTAGCCGCTAGCATCCAGCTTTTTGAATCAAACCGCTAGAATTAAAGAGCTATGAATAATCTAGCCGCTTGAAACCAGCATGTTTATGCATTACCACTTTAAAATTTTAGGGGGTCTAATAATTGAATTAATTGTCGCGAACAAAAAATAGTCATGCTTGTTTTTTTTAATTTTTTTTAATTAATTAATTTATTAATTTTTTTTTAAATAATCGTGACAACTTAAAAAAAAAATTACGCTAGATTCTGGCCGTCAGAATAGACCCGCTAGACGCTAAAATCTAACCGCTAAGATAAAACTTTATACCAAAAAAACAGACTTTTTTTTTCTATAAACCAGATATTCTCTTGGATATTGTGACCATTCCTCGCATTTAGAGCCAATAATGGCAGTGACTTTAATTTGATCCCCAGACCTAACATCGTACTTATAAATGGGTAAGCAATTACTCGCATGAAATTCCTTGCTTTTCAACGTTTGGGTAGTTTTGAAATCTACAAATTTCTCTATTAAGAATTTTCTATTGGTAATTGCAGAATAATAATTAGGCAAATTTAGTTAGGAACACCTTTTTTGTTCATCTTAACGACTAATTAAATCCAATTATGCTTTTATTCAGCAAAGCCTTCGCACCAAGCCATTTTCATAATTATTTTCCTTGTGAAAATGTTCTCGTTCAACCTTATTGAACTATAACGCGATATCAAAAATTAATCGTCCATGCAAGCCATATTGATTGCATTGCAATATAGGCGAACTTAACGCATAAATTAGAATTCGAGTGCATATAATTATTATTTCCACCACCAGGGCTCGTCCCTTGCTATGAAGTTCCTCCTAAAGGTAGCACAGCCTTGTGTGACCGGAAGTGAACGCATATACTATGTCATATCTATAAATGCTTATGCACAGCTGCATCATAGTGACTATATAGATTTAATTTTTGCCAAAGCAAAATACGAATCATTTTTTGGGACCATAATGGCATAATCATTTTTTCATTATTTACGAGAAATTATTCAGATAGCTGACATGAGTTATGATGCAGTAAATTGTGTTCCTTTAGCAAATTTTATTTTTGCAGAGGAGAGGTTTAAGGTTTAGAACGAGATATGCTTTTCGTTCTAGTTAACGGAAGCGTTTTCATTTTTGCACACACAAGGACACAACCGAACCGACTCGACTGTGTAACTATGATGTAGCGAATTGCAGAAAGCAATGAGAGAGGGAAATATATATACATATTATGTATGTGCGTTTGAATGTATGCCAAAATGTCTAATGTAACTTTTAGAAGCTCATATATCATCTAGTTGGTTGAGCATTATCTAGTTAATTTTTTATAAGATTATTAACGCTACTGGCGTTATACTACATGACGAAGCTGAAAGGATATTCTCACTAAGTAATTGTATATACTCTCGTACGATGGCATAATATACTTTTTTGAAATATAGTTTTGGGTGAAAAAGTTTTATACTTTAGATTCTTTATGTTCATGTCTTCTGTGAAAAACTATCTTAGTTTTTTTTTCTATTTTCATATTTTTGCAATGAAACTCAATCTTTGAGCAAATGACAGCTAAAATAAAATAAATGTTACAAAACAGTTGAAAATTTTGTTTTATATTTTCGAACGTTGACTTTTGCAATTTACGTTAAAAAACATGTTGCTATTGGATTTTTAACCGGAATGACGTTTTCGAAAACGGACATATTCTTATCTGCTTTGCAATTAAAATCAAGATTTGATATTACATATTTGTTGTTGTAACGCAGTCAAATTAAAATACAAAAACATTCCAACAAAACTCGGTATTGGCTGCGTCGTGTAAATATTGTGATGACACTATTTAGCAAATTGTTAAATAATATGAGAAAGAATTATCTTTTCTAATTTTAATTTTGTTTAGAAATGACTCTGTTTGTTTGTTTGTCAGTTTTGTGACAGAAGTTTGGACAGCCTCTGCGCCGCCGTGTAGATTTAGAATAAACAAATTGCTATCAGTTTACGTTAGGTAGCTCAAGTAAAATGGAAATTTTTGATTTTTTTTTCACTACAAAAGTAAGTTTAATTCTATGGAAATAAAATTAAAAAGAAAACATCGAGATGCTTTGTTTTGTCATTTCAATTTGCCAAAAAGTATTCAACGATCATCCAACTATATAACTATAACCAATGAAATGAACTAAAATTCAGCTTGACGTAAAAATAACAATATTTTTTGAACACATCCCTTAACATTTCAGAAGGAAATTTTTACATTTATTTGGTTTTGATTTTTTTTTTAAGTGACAGCTGATTTTGATAGGGATACCAACCTTGTGACGATGTAATAGTTATTATTACGTTTAAGCTAAAGTTAAATAAAAACGACTTAAGTGTAAGTGTCTTTAAAATCTATCGATGAACTGTTACGGAAATTTTGACCGTAGCCATCACTATAAATATTTCTACAAATTATATTTAATGAAATTTTTTGATTAAATTTGAAACGTGCTCAGATCTATCTTCGTCAATTTTATTTCCATTCTTGATTCAATTTTTATTTTATTTATTGTTTCAAACAAAATTGATTGGCAGGTAGGTTGACCTTTCGACAACACTGCCACATAAAACCCAACTGGAGCTAGTCGGTAGAGCCAATCATCGATCTTAAAACTGGACAACCCCAAAAACTAAATGATTGATGTCTATTGCATCTATACTTTTGGATATTTTTCAATTCCCAGCCAGAATCTAAAACTTGCTCTGGATGATGCATTCCATCTTCTGCATTTCAATTGACGTTCAGGCAGGGCCGCACCGAACTACATTAGTTCCTCTTACGAAAACTTTTTAAGAATCTTTTATGTCCTACAGAAACCTAAATTAACCATTATTATATGAAAGTGACATCAGTAGGTATTGGTGGCTCATAGCGAACCACATTTTCTGGTGGATCAAAATAGAAAGGTATTGGTTACGCTGCGCTGGAATATACATACAACTTGTGATATTTTGTATCTTAGGGGATCATTTTTGAAATATTAAAGACTTAATTGGGTCGATATTTAATATTTATGTTTTTTTCATTAGAATAATTTTTGCTGTGCTTTCGATGGAGCCTGGAGCCCATGTTAGCCACACAACTCGTACATCTTAATAACCCGGTCATGTTCACGTTTAAAATTAGAATGCTAGAGCACTGGGTGTGATCAATATACATACATACATACATAGAGTCTGTGGAACTTTCAATATTCCTGCTTGCTTAAATGAATGAACGGGGATGGCAGCGGAACAAAGTTTTTCGTCACTTTGTGCAAGAATGCACACAAGAACTTGCTTCCATCATGAATGATATCCTGCCAAACGTAAATACCAACACGAACATAGAGAAATTCATTTTGTTTCTTTTCTTTTTGTTTAGCGAAAGGACTCTGATGATGATAATGAATCCTTGAGAGTTAAGAACTTTGGTATGAAAAAGTCAAAACAAAAACAAAAAAATTATATGAAAAATGAGTTTTTAGAATGAAATATATAGTGCGATGCTTTAGACACACAAAATACCTAGAATAGTGTTCTTAATTGTAAAATTTGCGTAATGGAAAGATGTGAAGCCTTCTAAAACTATATTGCACAGTTTCTTAATACTATGGTTGTTTTAGATTTTCATGAGATACTTTGAAGGTAAGTAGATTTAACGTATAACGTGTTTGAGCCGCGATGTGATTTTAAAGAACTTCACAAAGTTCTTTAATTTAAGAAGTATATATACGAAGTGAATGTATCGCATTTTCGGGAAGGCATTGTTTTATCTTCTATTTCCACTGAAGCAAAATGATTGTCTCCATAAAGAGTTTTATTTGCTTTCCTAAATAAAGTTCTTATTCACTTTATTGCATTCTAATAAGAAACTTTGATTTGATTGTATTTATGCTGTTTTTTACTGTTTGCAGAGCAAACTTTGTCTAAAATTTAATATTATTGATTGGGTTAAGGATGACCATAGGTCAGATAAATAGTCTAAATGTATTTGAGTTCAATCAAAAAGAACATCGAGTTTGGTTGAGATTAATTTGAGCCGAGTTTGTCAGGCAGTTAAAGAAACTTTTTCATTAAAATAATATGTTTTAGAATTAAATATGATTCATCTTCACTGCAAGAATATAGTATCTACATTTAAAAATTATCAATCAAATTTGATTAGTTGTTAAGTTCACTAAAGCTAGCCAAATTTATAGCTTATTTCTTTATTAAAAAAAAATGATCTTGAAGTAAAACTCAACTAATAAAATATAACTGGCGAAGAGGTTTTTCTTGTCAATAATTTTCGTTCAATTGATCTTACAAGTTCAAACTTCAGTACGTTAGATAATTTATATAACGACAACATATTTTATCTGCAATCCATCTACCGGATCGTTTTGGTGCAATTGAATTGGATTTTGATAGACATAATAAAGTGGAGAAGGGAGAGAATTGTGATTTGTTTAGTGTTTTTAATCCAATACTTCCATTACTTCCAGTGCTTCCATTATTTTCAATACTTCCATTACTTCCAGTGCTTCCATTACTTTCCAATTTTCAAAGTACAATAAGTCGAAAAAAATCTTTCCAATATATGAATGAACTAGGTAATTTTTGTTTAAAAATTAATTTTTTAAAAATTGGTATTTATCTAAAATTTTGTTTTAAAATTGTTTTAATTTTCAAAATTTTGGATTGTGAAAGCGTGCCTTCCTATCGAATATGGGCATTTTTTACTCCTTCTAATCGAATTTTTCCATATTCCATGTTCTGAAAATCTGATCCAAATTTTCCAAATATTTCACATTCCAAATGTTTTATCTTTTGAACTCTTTTTTTCTTTTTTGCATTGCCTAAAACGGAAAAAGTCCGCAAAAAAAGAGGTCCATCTGCCTTTTTCAAGCAAAAAAATATATAAATTCAAATTTCGCTTCGGCATTTAATTTCAAATTCCATTATTATATCTGATTATACATATAATATCTAAAGTTATGTTATGAACTTAAAAAAAAAAAAAAATTAAATAAACAAAAATCCTTTAAAGATTTATAAAGCTAGTCGGAAAAAAAATCTGAGACGCTTGTGGCTTTCGTTTTTAAAATATACTTTGAAAAACTCTTGTTGGTCCTTTGGCATTTGCCATTGTTTTATTTAGTCTTTTTTTCTGCTTTTACTGTTACTTCAACAACTGCCCCAGAGTGAAATGCGGAAATGTGTTTTCTTTATTTTTTTTTATTTGTTGATTTTCCTCTCATTTTTTTCTGTACTCCATTACGATTACTCCATTTGAACAGAATTTTCAGAAAAAGTGGATAATGGTATGATGGGGGAGAGGAAGTGGGTGGGGCAGAGGGTGTTTGGACGGAGTTGCGAGAATTGGAACAAAAGAATCAGGATCGTCAAGCAAAGACGCTTATATTTATCTGGTGGACTTTTTTATTTTTACGCTTGCCTGTCAGTTTGGCGAACATCATGCTGCTCTGAGAGCAGAAAAGTTGTGTAAATTGAACAATGAAGATTACTGCGAATTCCATTGTAAAGTTTTTAACACAGACAAGACACGTTTTTTGCACAAATGATTCCAATGAGAACACACACACACGCACCCACACAAACATACCAATCTACCTGCATTATGTATGGCTGTTTGAAGCTAAAAAAGTGTTCCGTAACACGACGACCGACGCACGACGATGATGACGAGAATGACTGACACTTTGAAGGATTCAAGTTTTTTGCTTTTCAGGTACTTGGTTTAGGTATTTGTTCGTTTTTTTTGAGAGAATCCCAGGTGGATTTATTTTTTAATGACAGAAAAGTACGTTATTGTGCGATGTACATTATATAAGACAACTCTAATTTTGTGTTCTTTTGTGTATTGCAACTGTGTTTGTTTTTGCTCATAGGTACTTCGTCAGTCGAATTTAAATAGGTAGCTTCGAATGGTCTACCATTTTTACCATTTTTACTATTTATTTGTTTGATGATTATTTAAAAAAAAAAACAATATCTATAAGGTCAAAAATAAGACCAAATGATTTTAATAAAAGAGATTCCCCCGTGAAATTGCTTAAATTCTCGGTTGAAGCACACAATTTTGTGCAAAATAAAAAATATAAAATTTTGCAATACGAATTTTCCGCCTACAAAATGGACAGCATATTGATTCCAATGTTGTTAATAACTTTTTAACTTGCGCCCCATGTTATCAATTTAATAAATTTTGCTAACGCATGATGTTGTCAGATTTTAATGAGATTTTTTTTCCCAAAGCTGTCAAGACTAAAGATCCACAAACAATTTCTCACAAAATAAACACACACATTGGTTACCCAACACAACAAGTAGGTATTGGAAAATCCTTGTGTAAACTAAAATAGGTTTTCAAAATATCTTCAGTATAGAAATTTTCTTGTTGATTTTTAAAATACATATGGTCAAAAGAAAATAGCCATCAAAAAGGTGTAGGTTTACCTACACTACATTTATAAAGGTATATTATATTGTATACCTTATTCTATAAGTTAGTGTACCTTGTTGTTTTCTACAGAAATCTCCAGAGCAAAATAATAAACAAAATCTCGAACATCTTATACCTCTTATGTATATATGTATATATTTATTTAATCCTTTGCCTTGAATATTTAATTTTTGGCACAGATTCGCTCTGAGCTTTCTTGGTTCGAATTTATAATTAGACGATGAAAGTCTCGAAATTAAATTTTTGTCACACTAACACTAACACTAACACTAACCCTCGCTTTGTTGTTGTTGTTTTTATTGTGTTGTTCATATAGACATAGATATTCGTCACCATTGTCCTTCTTGAAAACAATGTGGATAGTTGTGTTAAGTTGGAAAGTATTGTTTGTGTTGGCACAGTTTGTTTATTAAACTAAATATTATTACTCTCCACTATTTTGAGCTCCATAAAAGTATGAGTTAGAATAATTGAATGATATAATTGAAAATTCAAAATTGCATTAAATAAATTTACATATTAGTTTGGTTATTATAGGAGTTATTTTCATTAATCAAAATTCAAGAAAACATTCCCATTTTATTTTTTTAAGAAAATTGCCCCTCCTGGATAAACGGTGAGGAATCGACCAACCCCCCTCCCCGTCTTATACGATATTTTTTTTGTCTTGACCCAACCTACCCGCTCTAGCTTTTTGTTACACCTTATGTGAATCACCCTGTATAAACGAATATGGTGGCTTGGAAATATGCCACAAACATTATTCTTTGAAATGTAGAATAATATTTTAAAGTGAAACACAAAATAAAAACAAAATTATTGAGAGGAATTATTATATACTAGCTTCGCAGCGCCACCTATTCAACATTTTTGTCAAACTTTAAAATTTCATCTTTTGAAGAAAAATCCAAATGTATAAGAAAAAGTCAAATATAAGAAAAGTGGGTGTGGCAGTAGGCGGACTTTGAGATATAAAAAAAATGGGCGTTGTAGCCGGCGGATTTTCAAAAAAAAAAATAGTAAAGTTCTAAGGATGTTCAATAATGATAAAAATAAAAGTGGGCGTGGCAGTGGGTGGATTATACTCAAACAAAGATTTGTGATTTATTTTCTGTCATTTAAACTTAAAAACATTTGTTGGTTCATTTTAAGAATCTTTCTGGATTATAATATTTTTAAAAAATTACTCGCCCAACGTGGGGCTCGAACCCACGACCCTGAGATTAAGAGTCTCATGCTCTACCGACTGAGCTAGCCGGGCACTTGGAAAATTATCATAATCTACTTCACACTCAAAGAACTTCCGTCTAAAAATAATTATGCCGATTATGGAATGCGAACTACACTATACTGGATCCGCAGTAATTCTCAGTACAGTGTTCTCTTTTCTTTTCACGTTAAATGGATAAAGTGAAAAAAGAGCTCTGCACTGCGGATCCAGTATTGCGGATTCCATAATCGGCAAATTAAAAGCTTTTATGATTCTTAATGTAAAAACGGCCCATCTGAGATAATTCACTTAATCAGTCCTACGATCATAGATTTTTATCCTGTTTAGGAAAAGTTGTTAAATTAATTAGGCCAGTTTTTCAATGCCATATCATAAAATAAACCTGAAAAAAAATGTTTTGTTTTTTTTTATTTAATTTAGATTTGGAATTGACTCATTTGGTGAGTTAACTCTAGACTAACTGAATAGATATTTCTGTCAGATTTGAATTAATACACTCTCGAAACTATGGCAATCGCCTCTTTTCATACTGACTCATATTGTCACCCTCTATGTTTCGATAGAAAAGGCATATTTTCATAGTGTCGCTACACTTTGATTTCGACAGATTTTTGAAAGTTGAATCTTAGAGTGTGAATTGGATTGATATTTCGATCAAATTTTGACCTTTCCACATTAGTGTCAAAAATAAAATTTTGGATAAAATTTAACGCTATTTTAATCCAAGTCACACACTTCCTTAATCCTAAGCTAAAGAAAACTACTTTTGAGTTAACTCGGGTTCACTTTATTTTTAGGATTAACTTATACTCTAGTTCAGGGTTGTAAAAGCTTAAGCTTTTTCTTAGCTTAAGCCCTCGTTCAATTCACAAGTCAGTAATGGGCTCGTGAATTTAAAAATATTTAATTCATAAGCTAATTGGGATTTGTGATTTGAAAAATTTTTAATTCACAAGCTAGTTGCGATTTGTGATTTAAATTTTTTTTAATTCATAAGCTAATTGGGATTTGTGATTTAAAAAAAATTTAATTCACAAGCTAGTTTGTATTTGTGATTTGAACATTTTTTAATTCACAAGCTAGTTGGGATTTGTGATTTGAAAATTTTTTAATTCATAAGCTAATTGGGGTTGGTGATTTGAAAAATTTTTAATTCACAAGCTCTTTAGGATTTGTGATTTGAAATTTTTTTAATTCATAAGCTAATTGTTTTTATTTGGTAAAAGTTGAAATTATTTTTAAAGATCAGCCTAAACATTCTCTAAACTAGGGTAGCAACCATCAACCAAGTCTCGTGCAGCATGTCGCATGCATGGTGTCTCATGACAAAGCCGCAGGTGCATCATACACTGAATTACACATGTATTCTTCAATTCAGAAATCATAAGCTGAAAAAAAGGTTATTAATTGAAAGTAATTCAAATGACAAATACCAACTAGCTTATGAATTAAAAATTTTTCAATTCACAAATCCCAACTAGCTTGTGAATTAAAAAAATTTCAAATCGCAAATACCAACTAGCTTGTGAATTAAAAAATTTTCAAATCAAAAATACCAACTAGCTTGTGAATTAATAATTGTTCAAATCACAAATCCCAATTAGCTTATGAATTAAAAAATGTTTAAATCACAAATCCCAACTAGCTGGTGAATTAAATATTTCTCAATTCACAAATCCAAAAGAGCTTGCGAATTGAAATTCATTCAATTCCCAAATCAAAAATAGCTTGTGAATTGAATATTTTTAAGCTCACAAATCAAAAAGAGCTTCTGAATTAAATCTTTTTTAATTCACAAGTCCAAAAAGAGCTTATGGCTTAACGTTTTTTTAATTAAAAAATTCACAACCCTGCTCTAGTTTAACTCATACTTAACCCAGGCACTGAAAAACTGGCCCTTAATAATTCTAGCCAAAATATTTATTTGTGTGTAGATACCTAAATCTTTATATTTACGATGAACCTTTCCAATATAGTGTGGTAATTCTCGGGAGGATTTTTCTTTAATATAAATCCTTACAAAGAGATTCCAGCACTCTTAGCAAAGTACAGTTATGTATATTCGATATCCATGTCTATCTATGGATATATATTGTAAACATGTAAGTATCCTTGATCTAGAACTTACCTTTGCAGTTTGCACTAAAGCTTATGCACTCTCACAAACACACACCCACCCCACAATTATTTCTGTAAGGTAGGTTCCCAATAATTCATCTTCTATACAAAACCCGCTTCGACTTCCAAGCAAAGGTCTCTTGTTCGTTCGATTTGTGTGCGCAGAGGTATCTTTTCACTTTGCCTGTTTGCCATTTTGCCACCACACGAACCCTATTTCTTCCCCATATGTTTGCCCATGTAATCCTAAATCTTTAAAGAAATAACAAAAAAGCGTTTGCTATGTTAAGCAAGAAGAGTTTCCTTGAAATCCCCCTCGTAATCGTTAGAAATGCAAGTAAATCTGATACAAAAATAAAGAAAAGATACCTAAACTCGGTTTTTTATATAGAATATTGCCAACGAATGACCAGTTCAGTGAACACGCTAGTCAAAAGGTCGTCGAAAAAAAAATATTTTTATGATAGCTTATCTGCAAAATATCCTTTTCGTTTTCTCCTTTTATCCCTATAATTAACCTATTTTTAGTTCAAATATCCTTTTTTTTTCAAATCATATTTTATGCGCATATTTTTTCATCTTCTTTGTTTTTTTTTTCTTTCCAGCGAGGAAAATGTGTGGAAACTATGCGAACAGGTTAAAAAAACTCGACCTGAAGAGCTCTCAAAATGCTATGCTATATTCGTTTCAAATGAAGGACGAACGGTGCCACTGTGGCGGCAAAAAGCTGGACGTGGTGATGACCAAGTCGTCATATGGGTAAGTTCTTGTTGTTTCAATATTCCGTTTTTTTTTCAATTTTTGTTTTTATCTTTCAAGAGATACTTTTTTCCAATTTAGATTGTTAAGGAAAAAGCTTTCAGTAGTCTTCCATCTGGGATTTTGTATTGGGAATTGATTGCTGAAATCTGATCAATAGCGTTTGAAGAGGGGGGATGATGCTATACGTATAGGCAAGTCAAGGCCGTAGCTAAAGATTTATTCTGGAGAGTAACCCTGTCCGGTGAATGTTGCTGGAAAATTGACATTTTTTAAGACTTTAATTACTACTTATAAGTAATAACTTTATTTAGAAAAAAAAACCGACAAAGAAATAATTTTTAAAATTTCCATAAATAAAAAAATAAATATGCTTAGATCACAATTTCTTTCAAAGACCTTTCTTATGACTTAATCCCTTCCAAAAGCAACAAAATTCCAAAGGTCAGTTTTATTACAATTTCACTCAGTTACACATATTAAATTTAAAAGAAATTTGAGGTAATATCAAAGCAATCCCCTTTGTTTGCTATACGGCCTTGTGTTATACTCAGACTTATAAAGTTATATATTATTTTGACCTCTGAAGTTTCTTACAGTTTTCTTGTTTTTTTTTGCAATTCTGGATTTTCTGTTTTATGTTTTCAAAAAACAAAAAAAAATAAACATTTGCAATATTTTGTTTTTTAATTTAATTGGGACATGAACGAACTTTTCTTGTTATATAAATCACAACATAAGGCAATTTTCTTAGAATTGGAAACTTTGTTGTGTATAAGGTTTTACTTTAAATGAAGTGTATCCAGATTCGAAGTTTAAATTTTAACTTTTTTTTGTAATTGAAAGTTCTTATACTCATCCATTTACATGGATATATGTATGTGTTTTTACAATTGGCTTTATTAAAATCAGTACTGTGTGTTAAGGTATAACTTATTTTTTCCTTATAAGGAAATATAACAAATTTTTCAGTTAAAAAACCACAGAATGTATGATACTTCCTAGAATAAGTATACCTACGAGCAGAATATATATCCTTTTTTCTCAAGGTAAAGTAAAAGGAATCCTTCTTGTAAGCAAACAATTTCAAAAGCGTACCAGAATCCCAGTTTTTAAAATCCAGAAAAAAAACTTTTAAAATTCCGTCTACTAAAATACTGTTTTTTTTTTTTTAAATCATCTCGTCTAAAATCTTGCTTATTCAAAATCCCAATGTATTTTTCCGCTTTTTAAAATCGCCACTAACCCCGTTTTTTTTTAAAGAAAATATGTTATGCTGTTTTTGAATTTCACTGTAAACGTTGTTTTTGCTCACAAAATGTATATTTACACTTTGAAAAAATTCTATATGCGCACAAAATCTAACTCTTACTAACGGTTTTACCGCTATCATTAATAACTGATGAAACAATTTTTGTTACATTGTTTGGTATTGGATTAAGTGCGCAAGACAATTTATTGTTTTTATTATTTTGTTTATTTTAAATTAATAATTAAAAATAGTTGTTTTATTATAAAAATCGCTCTATTTTTAAAAATTTGTATCATAGGAAACACGATTATAAAAAAACGGGATTATAGATAAGAGACGGAATTATAGAAAGAGGGAATTTAAAAAAGCGGGGTTATAAAAAACCGGAATTTAAAAAGCGAGACAATACCGAACCCAACCCAACAATTTCCATAAACTGTAAGTAAATATAAGAATTTTGAACAATTTCGCTAGAATTTTTAGGGGTATACTTTTTAAGCTGAAGACACAACTATGTTTGACATTTTAAGAGAGAAATCTGTTGATGGCTTTGCTTTACACAGCATGAAGACGTAATTTGAGATTTAAAAATATCAAAAGTGGGTGTGGCATTGGTTCGATTTCCAAAAAAAAATTTAAATATTATTAAAATATAATAAACTTATATATTTCAAGAGTGTTCAATTAAAAAGTTGTAAATTTCTATTGCAGTGGGTGAATTTTCTAACAAATAAAATATATAAAAGTTTATGTTAAAGTTGTAAAAGTAATAACAACATTTAAGCATTCTATAGTTGTTAAATAAAAATAAAACGTAACTACACTAAAAGTGGGCGTGTTAGTGGGCAGAATTTAATAAATCAACTTTGAAGACAATGGAAAGGGATGAAAAAAAATCAAATTACGTATTCGCAAAAAAAAATAATATGCTATCTAAACAGTCAGTAATTGGTGAAAAAAGATCAACTACTTTCAGAAACTGGTCAGCTATAGAAAAATTTTAATCAATTTATAAAATTTTTCAAGCCCATTTACTATTTCTAGCACCTCATTTGTGGGATATTCGCAAAAGAGAGTATACCATTTGAATCATGAGAAAAAATGATCTAGCATCGATTTGTTTTAATTCCATTGGTTTAAGTTTCAAGTTCAGCCATAGAAATTTTTTTAAACAATTGTTAAAATTTTTAAGTTCATTAACATTTAGCACCTATTCAATGAGATATTTACAAAAAAATTCACCATTTGAATTATTGTATATTTTTTTCGAAGGTCTTTACGTATCTCATTTTTGGGATATCCGCAAAAAAGGTATACTATTTGAAAGATGGTATATTTTTTTTAACGTCCCATAAATAAAGTCCTAAATATCTCTTATTACCTTAAAGAAAACTTTAACCATTCATTAAAAATTTTCCATGACTGACCAATTTTTTAAATACCTTTTTTTACAGAGACTTTTTTATAATACTTTTTTTGCGAATATCCCAAGTACGTTCCTTCTTATCTACTAATCAGTTTCACATATTTTTTTTAAAACAGACTTGATCAGTGAAGAATCTTTTCAAAGATAAAAAATCCCAATTGATTGTTTTAATATATATAATGACATTTCACAATATCTTTCTATATAGTTCTATCCAATTAATATCAATTTTGCCAATTAATATCAATAAGTAGGTATTTCATTATGGGCAACATAAAATCAAATGAGCAGACATTCAATTTAAAAGCATAATTTTACCAAAATGTTCGACGATAACTTAATCCAAATCCATCATTTCTCTTACAGGTACGTAATACGTTTGAATGCATATTTGTTTATAAATAGAAATTGGTTTATCTACATACATACATACATAATATCTCAAAGAATATTTTGTAATTTCCTTGATTGATGCAAAGTTATTGTATCACATGTAGATACCTATAGGTATTTCAACCTTCTCAATATTACCTCTTATTGGAATTTGATGAATGTATATAATATCTATATCAATCAATCTATGTTATGTATCTGTAATAAGCATGAGAATGTTTGCAAGTATAGTAAGGTACATACATATTTCTTGGCAAGGTAAGTTTTATTTTGGTAAAAAAAAATATTTCTCTTCTGTTGGATTTTGAGTGTGAATTTATTTTATATGCCCGGCTAGCTCAGTCGGTAGAGCATGAGACTCTTAATCTCAGGGTCGTGGGTTCGAGCCCCACGTTGGGCGAGTATACATTTTTTTGAAAATATTCAATTTACTTAACATAGTTTTAAAGAACGATAACATTTCTTTAAATAATCGAGGCAAGAAAAATCCTGCATCATGATGGTTATAGGAAACGTACTATAATTATAGTCACCATATAACACTACTCGATGAATTTTAATAAAAAAAAGTAGGGGCTGACTAAAGCTGGATTTCAACTCAAATGTTGTCCTATACGGAAAAATATAACTATAAAATAAAATGTTCTGATTCGATTAATTTCAATTTAAAACCAATGCGTCTGCCATACTCTCCACCATACCAAAAAATACTTCAACACAATTTTATGTCAAAACCAAATGCCAAATTCAGGTTATATACCTACGCTTTTCAATGTTTTTACAGCCAGACTTCCTGGGAATTGATTCAAGTACGTACATATAGAAACTTAAGGGACAATCAATTTATCGTTATTGAAAAGCTGAAACAAACAAAATCAATATCAATAAAAAAAGGGACAAAAAGGTTGATATCCCAAATAAAACTCTCCTTTATAATGACTTTTGAAAAAAGTTTACATATTTGCATTTCCTTAAATGCTTATACAATACAAACGTTCGTTACAGTTAAGGGTTTATTTAAAGTTATTTGTGGGCAGACATCATGGCAAAGAATTTCATTTCCTCAAGACTAATAGATTAGGTGAGGTTTGTCTTGGTCGTCTGCTTTTTTTTTTTTTGAAAACCTTTCGTGTCGCTTCAGTGAACGTGAATAAAGTCGAAAAAAAATACAACTTTTTTGTTGACTCATTATAGACCCTCAGACAACAAAGCCAAATAAGAAAAAAGCCAAACAATAAGACACAGATGTTTTTTTTTGTTATAAAGTTGAAAAAGTCCATAACAATTCTAAATGATATATTCAACATCATACCTATATTCCGAACTGTTATATATTGTTGCTTCTGCTGACTGAATAACTGACCTTCACTTAATCGCTTTCCATCTGCTTAAAGTTGAAAAAGAAAATTATAAAGATGAAGAGATGATTCCCAAAAGTGTCCCAAAACCACAGCCACAAAAATAATGTTTAATTTGACTTGGGATTGAAGAGGCACTCTTTGTGCACGCCTGGCACAAGGATAACCAAAAGTATACTTCTTCTTCACAAAAAGCTATCTCCATTATAAAAGAATAAGGCAGAGGGCTATTGCTATATACAGGAGGAGAAAAGAAAGAAGATAAAGCTAAAATCTCCAGATTTGTTACTGATGTATATAGCTTCTCTTTTGCATTTTTGTTCAGCATCATTCCCAACATCACTTCGATATCGTTTGAGTGTTCTTTTCTGCTCAAGAACCATTTTCGTAGAAATTCGAGAAGATGCGATACTTTAGAGTTTTTAGGAATTTGTCCCTCTGGCATCGTTTCCTTAAACGGATTTCTCTTCTTTTTTGCTACATAAATACATATATACTACCACTGTGTTTCTGTGAGAAGGTAGAGAGACAGGACTCTCAAACCCGGCACACAAATGGGATTACTGAGTCGTGACGTTAGCTTTGGCTTTGGATAAAACCAAAACGTTGCACAATGTAAAAGGCAGCTCAGCAAACGCGTTCCTGCGGTTATCTAAAGGATTATAAATATAACAAAGCCATACCTATATGTAGGTATACATACATACCTTCCCTTACTGTAAAAGCAAAAATGATACTATCAAGGATGGAGAAAATTTGTAACCTAATTAAATGTATTGGCTTAGACTCTTAACCTGTACGAATATTGAGTTCAATTATGTCCTTAAGCAAGGAGTTTTTGATAAAATCGATTAGCTAGAGAGTGAAGTATAAAAAAGAGGAACTTTATGTGGATGATGGTTATATTATATGTAAAGGTAGTTTCTTTTGTGCGATGCGAGGAACATTTTTCCAGGTACAAAAACTTTTACATTGAATTTGCTTAAAGAACAAAAAGTTTTACTACCTATAGGTATTGATTTTTATTTTATTTGTCTGAAAAGGGAGGTACATACTTAACCTAACTTATACCGTTGCTTTTATACTTTGCTGTAAAATTATGCGTGATGTGGTTGCTGCCATACTTGGAAAACAAGCAAAACAAAATAACAAAGTTTTACTTTTTCAATAAACTAAAACACGGAGACACCACATTCTTGAGGAGTATTTTATCCGTTTTTGGAACACGGACAAGCTTTTTGGTATTATGTGTGTGTGTTTTTTTTTAGAATGAAAATACACAGAAGGCAATCGATTTGAAATTACAAAGAATTTCAAAGTTATTTAATCTGTTTCTAGTTTGTTAGACGTGGTTGTGTACTTTCGATATTTTGTGGACGGATAAAACTTTCTGGGAAGTTTTGTGAGCTTATTTTTTTTTGGTTTTTGAAATCTATTTTGGACTTTTGGGAATTATTTTTTTTTTTTTTGAAGTGGAAGAAATAATTTTGAATTGGATGTTGTTATGGAAATTTATGCTTACCAGTATTTTAGAAAAGTTTAACAATATTATAGCCGGTGAAAAATCAGAGGCCCAAGATAATGATGTTTTTTTTTCACTTTTATACCTCTAAATATCTAAAGCTTTAAGCCATAATAGTAGATTGGATGTCTTGACTAGCGTACAACTCTTTCTCGCAGTGGGTGCGGATTGGATTGACAAGACAAGTTAGTTTGTTAAAAATTTTTACTGTATTCTAGCAGGTATCTGATGCATTAAAAGGCGAGGTTATATTTCCTTAGTTTGCGGAATTAAAATAGACTCCTAAGACCTGACTTGGTTGACAATTGCGTTTTATCAAGTATGTTGATTTTGATATTTCTGCAGTTTTTTGCTAATCGAACGCTTCCCGAGCCGCTAAATCGTCTGAAGCAGACATGTTTGGATTTTGCGGTATTAATTGATAGTAAAGACCTTGCTTTTTCGATGTCGAGAAAGCACTCGTCCAGTTGCTTCGTTACTGCTTAGAGTGAAAGCAATATCGTGCTGATATGTATTTCAGTAGTGGCCTAGTGGGTGAACTGTTGAGTGATTTGCCCAGAATCCGAACTTTAATCAAAATGATTCAGGGATCCTCAAGTAGCATTTTATACAAAAACAAAAAAGTGTGAGTGCCGGGAATCACGTTTAAGATGCGTAAACATCAAATTAAATATTCAAGTGCTAGTTTTAAATCACAAAATGCGACGAGTTCGAACTATCATATCAAATTTCAACACAAACTCAACTCGATCTTTCGATTTAGTTTGAACAACGTATGATAGTACCCAATATTGATAGTGTCCAATTTACATCAACGTATCGTAAGATCACAATGTAATGTGTCACAGAAATTTCCACTTTTTAAGTTTACCCTACCGCCGGCATAGATGTTTACACATCAAAAAGAAAGATGGTCATGTACTCTCGGAGATATCTAAATTGTTGCAGTTCTTGGATAAACAAACAATTTTAGCACTTTTTCATTTATTGGAGAAGTAGGTACCTAACAGTTGTTGAAGAAAATTACGAGGGAGCTTACTTATCAATGTTTGAGACAATCGCGTTTCACTTAGAATGCTGTAAACGCAATACAAAGTTCTTACGATTTAAATTATTATTTCAACAAATTCCGACAAAGCTCGATTTTGGTCTAGAGCTAGTACTAGTACACTACCATTGCTCGTACTAGTACTTTATCACCTGCTCTTGAAAGGGAAAATGAAAGGGATTAAAAAACATAATATTGCGGTTAGTGTGATGACTCAATCAAAAGCAACAATTTTTCAAGTAGTTTTATTTAAACAATATTTTGAAGAATGATCGCCATAAAAGCAAGCAGCTTCTCTTTATTTATTTATTTATTTAATTTTTGTAACCTTATTTTTAAATTTAATAAATGCTTTTAAACAAAAAAAAATATTAATCCCTCTAACTATAGAAAATTATCAAAAACCGCTCTAACTCGAAATAATTGAAAATTCGATTTAAAGAGAGTCGACTGTAACTTTTTCATGTGTCATGTGACTCAACAGTTTGACAACGAAACTGGCACTAGAACTTTATGATTGAGATTGCAGAACCAAATGCGAATGTTTCTAATAAAGCGTTAAATTTAAGTTTCAAACATTTTATGTGATGAAAATCCAAGATGATTTCAGTGACAGAATTTCCAGTTATAAATTATATATGCATTGCGATGCTTCCTCCATTCAATGTTGCAATTCAATCTTATTTTTTTTATGTTTCTATTGCATTATGCCAAAGTAATGCATTTCTTATAAATGACAAACATAACATTGTTATATCCAAAAGCTTACGTGCAACACCTACGATCTTTTTATATAAAATAAACCCCCACAAGGCATTCATGAGGGACCGAAGGTACTTAACATTTAAAGAAATCAAAAGTATTTGTGACAAAATATCAAAAAATCCGAACAGCTTGTCTGTCTGCCACCTCATTTGAAATTCTTCTCACTAAAGTTTGAAAATTGTGCAAAAATAAAAAATTATTTAAAAAGAAGAGGAGAAAAGCTTTCCGAAACAGAACTTCCGGAAAATTTAGAAAAAAAAACTTTCCAAGAAAATGGTACTTAAACTTTGGAATTCGCATTTACCTTTTGTCAGGAGCGGATCATAAATATAAGTTTGAGGGATGCGGGGGAGTTCCTTTTAAATCTATTTACAAATTTAAGTTATCAAATTATATTAAATTAGATTAAATTTTTTTTTAAAAGCCGTAAAAATAATATCAAAAGAAAAACTTTAAATTATTATACCCTGTATTCTTAATAATTAAAAACATAAACAAATCAGTTGGCGTCTGTTAGGTTAGGGGTATATACGGCGGGTTCTTTAAGTCTATCATAATAATAGCCTTAGCATGTAAACCATTTTATTTTCAAAAAAAAAGTACAGCTATAGAAAATATTAGTACAATATCACCTTGAAAAATTGGATCGTCGTAACATTAACATCTTCTGCTTTCCACTCTACTGCGTTTTAATTAAGTTCATAGGACAAGTATTTTGGTAGACAGAAGAAAATTTACTTTTCTATATTTGAACGCCCCTCACATTTTTACTGGACCCGCCCTTGAACTCCTTGCATCGCATGCTTATATAAAATGAGATGGAGACAATGCTCCAAAAATAGGTCGGCTTTTTCACATTTATTATTTAAATATTTTATTCTTGTGGCGAATGACGACGCACGCACATCAAGGCAAAACTTTTTACTCTTCACCTTTGAAATTGTTGCCATATTTTCCCGCAGGCTTACACCTTCCACCAAATTCAAAAACAACAAACTTTTTTCTCATTCAAAAAATAAAAAAAATAAAAAAGAAATTATTTCACAAAGGCAAAAGTTTCATTTTATGCCAATTTTTTTCATCTCTTCCTTTAGGCAAAAAAGTTCGAATAGGCAACCAACAAAAAATGAAACAAAAAAAATATGATTCTGCCAGTTAAACTGCAGATAAAAATACCTTGAAATATGATCCCGATTCATCCAGCACCCCCTGGGGAGGAGAATGGATGAAATTTATGATTCTGAAGTCACCGAGTGTCATCGTCGCGTCGGTGGAAAAGCGGTATTGCGATACCCAAACGCAATGGCCCCGAAGTTTCGGATGCACTTCTTGATTGATGCAACTTCCTCTTGCTGCTTCCAATGTATGTGATCATGTGCATCTGTGCGTGTGTGCATGTGTGTATATATGTATATTCATCCAGTGCGATGGCAGTTTTTCGCCATGATTTCCGGAATCATCCTCGTGGGTATATGTGTGGTTCCGGGGGTTGGTATACTTGGTAATAAATTGTGAAACTTTCCGGAAGTAATACGTGATAAAAACCGAAAGTGAAAAGTAAAATAAGTGTCATTCTGACGCGCCATCCCGCAGTGTAGATACTTTCATCATCAATTGACTGTGTCGAGTCGAAAGTGAGTCACTCTGGTCGGGTGTGCCATAGTTTTTCATTTTCATCGTCGTCAACCATCAAGGATACCAGCGACGACGACGACGATGACATTGTCATTGTCGACACATTTTGTGGGAATATGTATATATATCGGTATAGTATACGAGTATAATGCAACACAGACTTTTCGGAACTTAACTGGTCTGTTGGACCAAAACTTTTGATTGGCAATTTCATGGTTGTTTAAGTGGATGGAGTATCTCATGGCATGAAACATCAGTATCAGAAAACCAGCTGCAAGGAAACAGAACAACAACAACAACAATGGCTTGGAACGCATGTGGCTTTAAAGTTATTTAAAGTCAAATTAGTTTGGTCAACGTTTGCATTTGCATGACTAAAGGGAGGCTTAGTTTTTGATCAGCTTTTCTTCTTTTATGCTTGCCCGGGAGAGTTTATGAATACCATGAATCTACTTATTGACGTTTAGTTTTTAATCAAGAGAACCAAAAAGTTTCAATTTGATGGTTGGTCTTTAAGTATATGTATAATATGACTCTTACAAATAGAAAAACTGGTCAAGAGTAATTATCCAATCTATTTTAGATAGAAAAGAATTTAAGCACCATTTCAAATAACTTAAGTTTAATTTATATAAGCTAAAGATTTCATCCTTAAAAAAAAGCAAACATTAAAAAATTAGTTTATCCAAGGCAGGGCTAAATGGTAACACACAAAGAAGTCTGATCTTTACTTTTATGACATAGGTTTTATTTTAAATTTAAAAAAAAATCTGATGATTGGCAGATAGTAAAGGTTGTCTTTAAACATTTCTAATAAAATTTTGAATAGTGTTCTAAAGCATTTTGTTTTTATTAGTTTTTTTTAAAATTTGGTTTGTAAAATAAAATTATTAAACTCGTCCAAAACTGAAAGTTATGTTGAAAATCCTGTTTTTCTACTTGTTTTATATCAATAGGGTTGCCATGTAAATACAATTGATCATTTAAAATTCTAGGCAGCTCTATCTACAATTTCATCTTAATTATCTGGCACCAATTTTTAACTTCAACCTCATGAGCCAATTCATGTTCGAAAAACAGTGTATTTCAAAGGATTGTCAACACTATGTTACCATTTTTAACAAGGCACTTTTTTATGATTTTTCTATAGGTGAGCTCTACAATTTCAGTGTGATTTTTCTTTCATCTCCTGTATAAGCTAAGTTATGGTCTACAAAATGATCCAGTAATTTCCCGTTTAAAATTCCATGCAACCACCACATCATGTTCCATTTTTTTTTTCGGTAGAGTTGCATTAAGATCTCTCGCCTTCTATGATTATAAAAAAAAAAAATAAAAAATTTTGTACATCAAAAATTGCTGAAAGTAACACAAATAACGGGAATTTTCTTTAAAATACAAACCTTGCAATCCATTTTTCTTCTATAAGTCTTCCTCATCCACCCCATCAATATATTTTTTGGACCCCATTCAAAACACCGTAAAAATGCAAAAGTATAATTTGTGACAAGGCGGGTACCGCTTACTTTATGTCAAGTTGGTCACTTGCGAATTGATCAACCAGACTACAACAAGCATGGTTCAAATCCACTCTGCACAATGCTATGCCTAAAATCAGCTTTATTTAAGTCGTATACATTTTAATATCTTATAATCTCATACAGGACATTTTACAAGTTAATCTATAATTCCTTTCTCCTGAATCCTTAAACCGGATATTTTCGATAGCATCTACAACACTTTCCCATATATACCCTCTGATGTGAGGAATAAAGAATAGATCCATTTTAGTAGGCAAAAGCATTATATAGTTCCTTTTACATATACTCATTAGGTATCTGAAATCTGTTCTTTCACCAACCTTGCAAAATCACGAACATCCACTTCTGGAGAAGCCACAACACATTTGTTAAACCTAAACATTCACTCGAATAAAATCAAGGAGAAAATAAAAGATTTACGACGCGCCTGTCAAAAAGTTCTTTGTAGGTTAGGTATACCTATAGGTATAGAAGAACCCGAAGCACCATGTGTGACCACAACTTCTGACTTGTAATTTCTCTAATATATCCGACTTGGTTATATGCACAGTGAATCCGCCACTTGTTTTGTAAGTTATTTTGCATTGCTTTAGTCACGCAATGCATTTGACTAATATTTAACAATAGCAATATGTACGAGTAGGAAAGGAACCCCATCGCACCTTCTGGCTCAGCCCACATGCACAATTCATTAAACAGAAATTGTATAGTAAGTTCGTTTTTCTCGGAAAGCAACAACTGGCAGGGCGATGTACATATATTAAGTCTGTTTGGTTGTGTTGTGCCAATTATATGTGTGTTTAAGGTATTGGACTGAATCCTTTAACTTGTGTTGTTATACAAATTTGTTTTTGTTGAGGCAAATGGATTGACTTATTCCATACGGGAACTTCGCACTCAACCCTTTTGTGAACGTGCTATGTTTATGCCATATAGAAAGGCCATAATATATAGGTACAAAGTTAAGTAATTTCCCACACGCTCCTTCCCTTATATCCATATAAAACCTCCTCTTGACATATCGTAAACTGATGCGATGAATTGAACCAATGCGCACAGGCTTTTATTACCGCATGCCTAGCTCCTCCATTATCCTTTCATGTTTAGTTTATGTGACCGGACGTAGCAATGTTTTGTGGAAGTATCCTTCAATTGATGTACATCTATCTGTTCATTTTGTCAGTGGAGCGTGACCAAGCCTTTTCGAGTGGAATTCCCTAGCGTATAACATAAAGTAGCCACAACCATCACCATCATCAATTGAGTTCTCTACTATCGCATCAGCCCCCAAAATGTTCGCTTGAACAAAATATAGCAAAACAAAGACAAACTGCTACAATCTAACATTTAAGCCAAAAAACAAATGTTATGTTGAACCGAAAAAGGGAAAACGTGTGCGGAATACCATTTTGTGGAGTGTTGACGTTTGCCGTCATTATTGTTCATATCATATGAAAAAAATGTTATTTCTATGTTTTAACAGTAGCTTAGGTAGAAACATAATAATAAATATGTAGATGAACAAATATAAACTATGTAAGTGTAGTTTCCGAAAAAACTCATTGGTATACCTTGGGCCTTTTAAATAGAGATTTTCTACGCTTCTGCGAAAAGTTATACGATTCGAAAAAAGTGTTTACATATATTCATTTTTAGCTGCGTTTTTGGTGCGACAGATGCGAACTTCTCGCATCCCTTTCGCATGCTTCTTGTTAGCAAAGTAATCTTTTCAAGCGAGTCTGTGAGAGAAATTTAGTTTTAATTATTATCTGTTTTATTATTAAAAAGCTGAGGTCAGAATTCAAGCACTTAAGTTTTTTCTGATAATACAAGGCTTGGACAGGACATGTACATATATATGCAATGCATCAATCTTGTACTGTCAACAGTAAATGTAACCATATCTGGCCAGTTTCCTCACCATAAGTTTATTAATTGCTCCCATCAACTTGGAGAACCTTAAACTAAAAAAAGCGAATCCATTCCCTTAAGACTAATTTGAATCCTGTGAATTTATCGTAGATATAATTTTGATTTCCAATCTTTTATATTTATCTTTAATATTAATGAAGAAAATAACCGGACAAAGTCACGCCATATTTTCTGTGTGTAAAAAAAAAAATTATAAAACAAACATTACAAAACCACTCTCCCTATTATTAATAAAAATGCACAGCAATCAATTGAAATGTCCAAACAAAACCGGTGATTTGCTTTCCTTTGACTGTAATTTAAATTGAAAAACAAAGTAAATAACTTCCTCCATTAGGTATACATACATTGTTCCTATAACCGTAAAACACCCCCGGTTATATATGCGGAGTGGGCCCATCAACAATATTGTGTTATTCTGGTTTTTCCGAGTCATAGGATTTTTAAAAATCAGAACAAAAAACGTTTTCTTTGTATCAATTGTTTTTGTTATATTTTTTACAGGTAAGAGTGCGTTCGTTTGGTTGTAAAGGCGAAGATTGTTTTGCTTGTCCTTTAGTGTTGTTATTGTTCATCGCAGATGTTTCTGAACTCTCGAGTTTGGCATTGAAGGACCTTTTCTCTATCAGCCCAGCCCGCTACCCACCCTTTATTCACGTCTCACTGCATACTTAATGTGTGCGCGCTATATGAGCAAACTTTTGTCCTACATCATTCATAGAAAGTAAAGTGGTGCTTTCTCTATTGTAGTTCGCTTTTGTTGAAAAACACACTTTACACATACATACCTACTCACAGATTTGTGTATATGAACTCACCCACAGTCCTGCAGCAGTATGAAACCATCATGGAAGAGGTCACTGCCTCATTGAGTGCTTTGACCTACATCTTGGGCCTGTTGAGTATCAAAAAAAAAAAATCATAAGAAAATTTCTCATCTTCAACCCCGGTAAAAAACGACCGAACGACGACGATTCATAAACAATCTGACACTTGAGGGAGCACAGGAGGGCAATATACCCGTGTGACATCAAAACTCTTGACAAGTATCACAAAGTGTCGTCAAGCTGTTTGTGCTGGAATTAGTTGCCTTTTGTCGCCACCGAATTTCTCCATTTGCCACCACCTGTGGCATATTACAGGAAAAACATTACGGAGGATAGCGATTTGACTAGGTAAGGTTTACCATAGAAAATCAATAGAGCTGAACTTTTAATGGTAACAAATGAAGGTTTCGGGGTTGAGGTTTGGAGGTTTGAAAAATTCCGGTAAAGGAGTTGAACGGTTGGTTAAAATATTTATAAACCCTTTCTTTGCTAGAAAAGTGTATAGCAATTATATGAAGACTTATTGTTCAAGGAAGTACAATTTTGTAAGCTTAGCAGTTGTTTCAAAAATATTTAACTCATAGTTTTACGACAAGTTAACAGTTAAGCAATGGAAACAATTTGAATCAAGAACATTCTTATGAGATTTATATTGTTTGTTGACTGAAATAACTTTTCTTATTTATTGAAAATAGAGTAATTATGTACTTAAATACAAATGAATTAGTAAATGTCTGACAAATCTTAAAATTTCTAACTAATTTCTGTGATTTCCGCTGAGAGTTCTTCGAACTACATAATCTTTGTGTACTTCAAAATACTGTTCTTTAACTATGTGTCAAATTAAATACAATAAAAAATCGATTCGAACAAATCTGAATTGTCATATTTTTTACATTTTTAATGTCCAGACCATAAATTACACAGATTAACACGGTAGTTCTCCAAAAATCGCTCATTTGCTAGAATACCGACATCGATAGGTATACAGTACAATATACCTATCAAAAAAGGTGTCCATCAATACCAACCCGCAAAAGCATCAAAAACCCTCTGATAAATTTCCCTGTAATCTAGTGACCTCAACAAAATTGATAGCTTTAAATTTCAAAGAAATAAATTGCGAATGAGTTTTTTATTTCAAAATAATAGGTACATGTACATACATACATATATAATATTTAAATAACTTCGAACTTTTTTGTATTCGATTCGATTCTATTCGAAGTGATGTTATATTTAAAAACCCCGAGTTTATCCGATGCCAATTAAATCAAGGTAAAACATTTCAGTTTAACGATTTAAATTGAAAAATCTTGACACAATTATTTCCAACTCCAGTCAGCTGAGCACCCTTAATTTTATTTTATACTTGCTGATTCAGTAAAAAAAAAAAAACGTATAATGATCCATCTTGAAGTCTTACGGCAGGAATCCTTTGCATTCATTTCGTAAAGGTTTTTTTTTTTGTTTATGTAAAATTGTCTGTATATATACATATGTACCTGTAGGTAAAACATCTGTTCCTAAATAGACGCTTGAAGGCATACTGCCTATGAAGCTCCTATCCATCTACTGCACCTTCTTTATAAGCATATCCTGTGCAGATTTTCTCTCCGCAGAATCGAATCATCCGTCCCTGATTCAAGCTCCAACCATCTGTGATTTTATTTATCTAAAGCATCGCTCCATCTCTCCCCCTCTTTCTCGCCCCAATACAATGATTATAATGTTAAAAATGCAAATATTATTTCGTACCCATAAGGAAGAATGAATACAAAAATTAAATCCTGTCTGGTTCAAGATTATGCTCGGAGGGTTGGGCACCAAAAGGAGGCACTTGACTATATGTGCGTTAGACATTATACCCGGTTGAATAATATTTTCTTTAGCGCATCTTCTTCAATAGTGCCCGGAATCTTGAAATTGCTTAGTGAATTCTTGAAACTACTGCAGGTTCTCTTGATGGCAGTCCTTTTACATTTTTTTCGATGCAGATAGTATATGGTGGAGGTGCGAGCGCGGGTGCGGTTGCAGATATTATATATACGGGCATTATCCAGCTTGGAATCATGTAAGCACGAAAATGCAACAACTTCTGTAGTTATTGCTTCTGATGCAACGTTACAGAATTTCTTTTTATCCTTTTATTTTTATTTTGAAAATAACTATTGCGGGATTGTGCTGTGCAGGGTTGCATGCTAAGAAAGGGGGCGCCATCATCGCTATTCGAGACTCCATGCTACGATTCAGCTTTGAGTGGGAATTGGATTTAATGTTGCCATCAGGAGTAAATTAAAAAGAGTGGTTGGTATTGTGGGAGTGTGATGCGATGGTGCACTCCTCGTCCATCTATCACTTGGGTAAATCAGTTAGAAACGTCCGTGTGCCAGTCTTGGTGGTGTAACTTTAATATTCAGTTTTTTTTTTTTTTTTAAGTTTGTGGTATTTTTTTTATATACCTAAGGTTATATCGACTAAAGGTGCTCCAAGGTTTTTATGCACGAGATTGCAAGAGGGCGAAATGTTTATAGCAATTTCGATAGAAGTGATCGGAAATTGAAGCAAACTCTTCTTGTGGTGTATAAAGCACTTCTTTTGGTTTTTGGGAAGGAAATAATTTATGTTGTTCAGAAGGTAACAGAGAAACTTGAATCTTATATAAAGCTTCGGAAGAATTTAATAAAGTAAATAATCAGAGTAAGGCAATTAGTTAAATTGAAAAATATCCATTGGTCAATATCATCAGACAGGAAAATTGTTTTCTTTACTTAAAATATCTCTATATCAATAAAAAAAAAACCCTCTCGACAAATAATGAAGCTCAATACATATCAAATACAAGAGGTAGAGGTTGTTTAAATTCACAGTACACAATTCAAAGGTAATACTATTACAGTCGTATTTATTAGATTTTTGTCTACTTAGACAATGTTTAACTATTTTCAAATTGATGGAAATATGCTTTATTTAATAAAAATAAATATCACATTATTCACTGTTAAGACAATCAACTCTTGTGTCTAAGTTAGACAGCTATATGGCTACAAAAAACAAGGCTTTTGAACACATTTTCCAAAGTTGGACAGTTGTCTAAAGTTAGACAACGTTTATAAATAAGACCATTAGTGTTTTCATTTTTATTGAATCCTACATTTTTGTTAAAATTGAAGAAACTGGCATCTCCATTGCCCCTTCACTGATCCAAATATCAATATTTTGTTGTTGTTTCTAATGAAAGTTTTTGTGGGCATGGGCACTTAAACAGCCATTTCTAATTTCTGATATTTCGTTTATGACAACCTGCGCAATATATGTATTTATTTCCTTAGATTTTTACACTTTTTATTAGATAGATGTCAAGTAAAAAGATGTCATACAATATACCTATTCTTTTTACTTGCCCAGGCGTTTTGCCCAGGCAAATTAAGTTTGAATTCGTACATAAATTTAAAGACTTGACATATTAGAAGCATTAAAACTCTCTCTCATAAGCTCTTACACGTCACACTTCACACCTGTATAACTTTATTTTAAAACAAACAATATGCGTGTGAGTATATGCCTCGTTAAAATTCGCTGCGGAGCGTTGCTAAAGCTTCAAATTATTGTTTTTGACACTTTGCTTAGTTGTTTCTTAGCTAAAGCCCGAAGGCTTGTTATGCCAAGACTACCACGAAGCCACATTAACACCAACATCCATCGTCCTTTCACTTCACTCTTCCTCGTACACAAAGAAAATCTTTCATTCATCAGGACTTCCACAAAGTTCTTCCGCACTGGCATCCATTGGATCGTCCCGCTGCCGCAGCAAAACAATGTAGGTGTATACATATATAAGAGAGGAGCTGAATGCAAAACTTTTGAATACTTATACTGAATATTTACCAAATTAAAAAGCATCCGACTTCGTTCTATTCCCAGATTCTATGTCTACATATACATAAGCATAGCTTGCCAACACACCTTCATCTGAGTTCCTTGGTTTTGCTTTGCTGCATTTGAAACAAAATTTAACACACGCAGGCAACCATGCATTCTAAAACAGAACGAATATTTTGGCTTTTATAGAGGAGAGACTTCCTTCGAGCATTAACTATTATTTAACTTATTCGCATAAAATGTATTGCATTCTGCCAAGAGATGGCTCTGTCATCGGAGTTAGAGTTTGAGTCAAAGTTAGAGTCGAGATCCTTTCCAATGAAGTCCAGCTGGAATAGAGAATATGCTAGGACAATAGGCGTTCGGTATAGGAGCTTACCCGAATAATGATGAAAATTGTAAAATAATATAATGTCCTCTTCTTCGAGAGCAACTGAGTGAGGCAAAAAAGGAACGGGACATTAGATCAAAGGCGAAACAATTTGTATATATATACCTATATACTATATACTACTACTGCATTTGAAGAAACAAAGCTTAGTCCTTGTGGAATGTTCTGTCCTGACACTGGTCTTATGGTTACGGATTGTGTTGTATGCTTCACCGAATCGGTAAGGCTGATGCAACAATTCCAAGGATGCGATGACGAGGTTGCCTTTTTTGTTGACGATATAGTGGGTGATGATTTTTCGAGGAAATGACTTCTTCTGGATACAATTTGTACGTGGGTCTCCGGTGGAGATGTGTTCATTTAAAATTTAACCATTTTCCAACTGACTGCATGAATTGTCAGTTATTTCTAAGAACTATTCTCTCACTCGACATCATGATGGAGACAACACACTGATTGTGAGTCGGATGATGCGATGATAGTGGTCTTGGGTGGAATTGGTGCGGTGTAGATTGTAATGCTATGCTAAAAAGCAAAAGACAAATCTGATGCTTCCAGGCTTTTGCGATTCTACCGGAGGATGTAGGCCATTTATTATTTATACGATAAGATCTATGCTGCCTATCCTATATAAGAGCAGTAGGTATAGTTGGAATCAAGGACAGAACAGGACGGGAGTTATTCCTTATGAAATATACACACCCATCCAACATTCACAAACCAAGTCAGTTCATATAATGAAGCTCATAAAGCATAAAGGATGTAAAGGCAGGCAGTGTCACTCCCTTAAGTATAGTAGATATTCATTCTCCATCCTCAACATCTTTGTCGACTATACGACGACGACGACGACGACGACGACGTATTTGCTGTCGCAAAATCCATCAAGACTTCTCATGATGCCTCAACTCTTCCTAACCTCTAAAAAAAAAACAGAGGAGGAGAGAGAGAAGGAAGAAAATTATTGACGTTTAACTTGTAAACTGGCTGTCGTAAAATGTGGCAGATAGTTTTACAGCGGCTTTTGTTGCTCCTACCACATAACTTCGGTTTAATTAATTTAGTTTTAGTGTGGCTATATAATGTGGCTTTCATTTGGTGGTTTTGCTTCTGATGGGGAAAGTATAACTATGTACATACATATATGTATTTAACCTTGAGAAACATTGTTTGGTGTTTTTTTTTTTTTTTTTTTTTAATTTTTTGTTTCTTTATAAAATTTGGTGGTAGTCTTGCAGTTGGCTTTTTTTTAATTGGAGCGTAAATTTATGATGAAATTTTGTGTTTTCTCTTAGGTACCCATATTGCCTTTGAACTAAAAGTTAAGGGAGAAATGTGTTTTTTTTTTTTTTTTTTTTTTACACTAAATTAATTACTTTATACCAGAACAGAGTGTTGCAAAATGAATGGAGAGATCTTAAATTTCTGGTGAAAGGAGCGTGTTGCATAATTTTTTGAATCCTAATTTAATTTTATTAAATTGATAATAATTTTGTATATGAACATAATTCTTAATTAAAAAGAAAACATCTCTTTTGCATTAAAGCTTCAGCTTGGTATTTAATTTACACGCTTAAAACCGAAATTAAAAAGGTCTGTTCCCCACCAGTGTATTCATAAAACATTGCCTTGGATGTACTGTTTTGAATTTATATCACTTTTTTAAGGCCGCCCAGAAGTTCTTAGACCTTCCCTCTTTCTATAAAAAGTTGTGGAAGGTACATAGTCTTATATTGTCCTAGGGCAGGATTTATTTTTAAGTTGTAAAACTTAGATGGAACGTCGTTGCGCCTAATTTTTTATAAGATCCTTGGCGGATCGTTACAAAATGAGTCACAAAACTGAAGAATGTTTTAAAGAACGCAATCTTTTGTAAACGAAATTCACTTTATTTAAAAGATTAAAATCATTTTTTTGCATTTTTTTTTAAATCCGATTGAATGCAATCTTTTTGGAAGTCATGCATTTTAATGCATTCTTTGAATTCATTTTCGTTAAGGTCATTTATATTCAAAAAATGTTAAAATTAATTTTGTAAAATTGAATATTTAGTTTTTCGCACAAAGCAAATACAAACCCAGTATATCTTTACAATTGTTTATATCTAATGTAGCTAAGTGCACCTAAGTGTTTGTTGTTTCATTTAAATCTTCAATATTAATATGATGTTGCAAAAGCCTGGCAGCCTAACTGCGAGTGTGTTATTGTTATGCACATAAAAACCCCTTTCATATTTAAAGGTTATTTCATTACTTCTTTAGCCCTAATTGACTCTAAGGCCAAAGCGGAGATCAGGGTTAAATCCATAAAATCCATAGGGTTTACAGAATGAGGAGGCCTATTCTAGTTCTGAAGAGCATGCGCAGTGAGCGCAATTCTCTCATTTTTCTTCTTGTTTTGAAGAGAAAGGAGAAACGCATGAGATAGAAATTTTTTTTTCTTCATGAAGAGGAACTGAGCATTGTTTGTTCGCCTTCAGCCTTTCTTTTCAAAGATTCACTTCCAAATGAAGGTGTGAAAGCAAAATATTCATGCGAATGTTTTTCACGTTTGGTTTCACCTTTTCGCAGAACGAGAATCGCATTTAAGATTGAAAGAGTGAAAGAGTGAAAAGCTATTGCTATTCGATTCACTTTTTCACAGAACCAGAATCGGCCCCAGGACGCAGTTTAAGTATGGATTAGACCAATAGACCCCTAGCTTTAACACAAGGTTAAGGCAAAATAAGAGGATAACGGGGGATCAACGACAAAATCTAAAAACGGTTTAGTACACGCACTGGTGTACTACACATCTACATATCTTCTTGGGTCTAACACAAAGTGGGTTTCGTCGTTGGTTGTTGTGTGCTGTATCGTATTATTTGGCAGTAGAACCTCGTCATCAAAATTATTTATTTTTATCAGACAGTTGAAATTGTAGAAAAACAGACAATAAACAATATAGAATGACTTTTTCAACCAAATGCTCGGGTCGAATTGCCCCTTTCCAGCATAATATGATTTTATGTTCGTGTCCCAATGAAATCTACACATTCCCTATCAGTAGTCGGACCCTATTTGAATCAGGTTGTATTATACTCTTTAAAGCTGCTACTTCTGACTCCCATCGCTGACATGACCTCAACACATTATTTAGAGACTGTTTAATGACCAACTACATATAGCAAGTCCAGGAGGCTTTGTTTTTTTTTTATTTTTAACGTAAAGCGATTTAATATAGTAACTCGCGTGATAAGGAAACTCCTACAATAAATCATAAGGTTCAAGCAATAACAAGCCCACACCCCAACTATAAGGGAAGCAGCCAGGTAAGCAGGTAGGTAGGTCTTCAAATTTAGCATCACCCTTAAGTTTATTTCTATGGAAATGAGCTGCAGATGGAACTCCGATTAATCAGGACATTAAATTTAGGGCTCGTCGCTAACTCGTCGTCGTCCTCATCGTCCTTGTCGTTTTCGCATTCACTGCTAATCAGTGTGCATGTTTATGTATATTAAATGAACAAACATTTTCATTGCCGGATTGTTGCTTTACCTATACATATATCGAAGAAAAGTAGGTATAAGGGAGCACGACAACGACAGAAGTAGAAAGTGAAGGGGAGACATATAATTATATACATCAGGAGCTGTTTCCACAAAAGACGTTATACGTATAGTGGGTTTGGTACCGTTAGAAGGCTTTTTACTTACTGCAATTACTACTTGAGGTATAGAACACACGCACGTATACTTATTTCATAACAACGGGACTCACATTTCACAGACGATGAAGCTTCTCACGCAAGTTTTTCGCAAGTTGTATCATAAATTCTATGCCTTTTTCAGCCAGGACAATTGCGGTGTTCTTTATTGCATATTCAAATCCATGAGACGACTGACTATACTGTGGTGGCTTAGCTGGTGGTAGAGCGACGGTGTGAGGGCCCATATAGCAGTAGGAATTCGGGAATTAAACTACAGAATTTCAGAGAATTGGGTTGGGGCGCTCCTGCCTGATGGTGTGCGGTGTGTTTTGTTTTTTTTTTTTTTTGCTGACATTCATGCCAATTGCGAGTCAACGTTTTTCAGTCAAAAAGAATTCAAGTGGAAAATAACTTGAAAAGAAATCCTGGTGACACGATTTACCAACGAAGACGACGATGACGGCTACGCGACACGAAATCGAGGACGATGTGATGGTAATGTTTATGGTTGATGTATGTGTACATAGGTATGGTATATGCCGTGTTTGGGAGGCATGCGAACAAATGTCTGCATAATTGTTTTATTTTCTTATGACTCTGATAAGCTACTGGGGATCGTCAAAAGGGCAGGGGTTGTTATATAGAAGGACAGGGACGACGACGCACGCACGCACGAATACGAACGTTGCGTCGCGTAGGTCGTTCGATGATACTTGTTGATTTTTTTATACGAAATTGAGCTTCGAACTGGAATGAGGTAAAAATTCATTAAGAAAAGGGAAAATTAAATTTTCTGGTCATTGGATCGAACAAATTTTTGTTTTCAAACAGAACCCTCTATATAAGATCTGTGGCAGGTTTTGGGTTGGTGGAAGGGTTGTTTTGTTTTGTTTTGATTTTTTTTAAGTTGGCAAACTACCTTCATAATTTTGTTCAAATTTTATTTATTTTAAATTTTTTCTCCAAATTCTGGCTTTTCCTTTGGTCTGTATATTTTATCTAAAAAGTTTTGTTGGTTTATTTTAAGGTTGAATGAAAATTGGTTAAACAAATTAAAGCAGTTTCTTTGGTTCTGTTCTGTAATTTTTTTTTTTTTTTAGAAACCAAAATCAATTTAAAGGGATGTACATTTACGTGTCCGATGGATATCTAAAGTAATTATTTTAGTCGAAAGGGGTTAGATCCTTTTCTAGTATTTTCGGTTTTTTTTATTTTTTATAAAACTTCTAAAAATATTTTTGATGTAGGTCTATACAAACTGACAAGGACTATTTCGGTGACGCGATATTGAAATGAATTTTATAGCACTTCTGAAAAACAGAAGGCGATTAAAGTATAAAAATCTAGAGGACCTTTTGCCAGTTTACCCTGAGTAATTCCAAGACTTTTATCGTAGGCACAGAGAATCGTATTCTAAAGGCAAATCTACTTCAAGAAGGCACAAGAAAACTTGGAAAGTTGTGGGTGTGGTGCAAGAATAAATTATTTTTCAGAAAATGTCTGAGCAGTTTTTATCTTTTTATTTTACCGATTTTAGTAGGTACAGTCTGATTATTTGATTTAAGAGCTTATTTTAAATATTTTTACAAATGTTTCAAACGCTGTTTTATAGTTGAACTATTTCGTTGGCAAAAGAAAAGAAAAGAAAAATTAATAATTAATTTCATTATTTACTACTAAACCTACTACCTTCCTAACGAATTTACTATCACAAAAGAAAATATTTTATCAGATGCCTTTCCCAATCGAAAATATTTATCTGACATGTAAAAAAATATACATAGACCCATGTCATCTAGTCGGTCAACGTGTCTTACCTATATATTCGCACATGTCTATTAAGCTATTAATGCACGTAAATAATTAATATAAGTACTTAAAGATTTAGAAAGCTTATCAATTCCTTGATCTCTCTGACGTCTCAAAATTAGCAACACAACGACAAACCTGCCTAAAAAGTCTTGCTATACATAATTGGTTTCTCTTAATATCCATTAATTGATTAAGAATTATCGAAGACAAGAAAAACAATTAAATATTCTCGATATTGTTGAAGAACGAAAAAGTTTACTTTTTCTTCATCGCACAAGAACCTTTATGTAGATAAGTTATAGGTTGAAAATCCCGTCCCAATAAACAGTCACACAAAGTCACTTTAAATTACCTACCTAAACAAAACATAATATCATTAAACTATGAGAGAAAAAAAAAAAACTCAAGGCGGTCGTGTGTGACAATACAACAAGCGATTTGCTGATGAAAAGGTTCTTTTCGTCACTTAAATCAATAAAATATTTTAAACATTAAATTTTATCAAAGACAAAATGGCTGCCTTACCATTTAGGTAGGTATATTGAGTGAATAATTGATCTGATGCAGCTGCCACATGTAACAGAGCTTTGTATTTAAGAACGTATGTGTATAGGCACTCACTAATAAAACTGCGAACATACGAAATCGTATATCTTCATTAATCCTCTTATATCGTTGTCAAGTAATCCATAAATTGAGGAGAATATAATTCTTATGGTGGATTTGCAGCTTTCTTCCTTCAAATTGTATACATTAACTCCACATTTAAGTTCAAGTGTCACATAACAATAGTCGTGTTTTCTTGGAAAAGCTATTCACAGTACAGTAGGATTTTACACGAGTTACAAATACAACATCCACAGTAGAATTACTGCCAATAAAAGCAAAAGTAGAATCCTACTGCGGATAGGTTTGTGACGTTTATTCGAGTATCAAATGGAATTTTGGTGGTTTTGTTTTCAGATGTTGGTACGATTGACTATCATTTGCATCTCGATGGCTGTGTTTATAAAGTAGTTGTGTGTTTTTCATGGCTGTTTTTCCATTGACCAAAAAAATCAATCTATCATTTTCGATTCAACCAAAAAAATCAATTGATTTTATCGTTGGTTATTCGTTATCGGTTTTTTTTTTTTTATTTGATTTAAAGAAAAATGCATTTAAATGCACTTCTGATTGAAGAACTACATAGAATTCAGTTAAAAAGTCATTATATGATCTAACAAAAATGATCGCCGATGACGTCATCACATGATACATAAACGACAACTTACTTCGACCATAATCTACGAACAAACCCCTTTCCTGAAACATATGTTTATCGCTGCCTTTTCCTGAAGAATTTATTTTTATTGCTGAAACCGAAATGTCTGACAAAGGAAAAAGGTAAAAAGAAAATTAATATAAATTATATGATTAAACAATTCTAATCAGGAAGGTTAGAACGAACTGGACAAAAAAAAGAACTGAAGCGTTATTGGATTTTTATGCGGCGAGGGCCGAAGAGTTTCAGCTTCGTTTCCACTTTCACTGGACTCCAACAGTTCACGCAAAATCTACAATTATTTCATGAATTATTTAAGAAAGAATATCTTTTTCTATGTTTTCTTACCATATCTTCTGAAAAATTGTCCATTTTATGTAACTATAATTAATTTTTGGCGCAAGTTATTTTTTGTTTTCCTTTTTATTTGTAGCAAACTTTCTTTTATTTGTATTTTTTTTAAATTATTCTGACAGCTGTTATTCGGTAGTGCCAAACGTGAAATATAAAAACCAGGCTACTGCCGATGCGTTTTTTTGAGAATTTCTTACTGTACTATGTATAGATTCCCAAAAAAACACGGCTAATGACAGAGATATATCTTCTTAAACATTCTATTCCCATAGTCTGTGAGTCAGCGTTGCCACTTCGTGCATTTTTACTGTATGTAAATTAGACTTTTAGGATTACTATACCAAAGATGTCTATTGTCTTTTTGCTGAAAATAAGCTTAAATCGGGAAACCTCTCACCAGTGACCTTCTCAATACCAAAAAGTTGGCTGTTGGAACCGTCACCTATCTCGAATAAATAAAAAAAAAAAACCTCATCATCTCATGTAGCTAAAACTATTGTGTCAACGATCTCCCTGAAAAACAGTCAAACAGGTTATTTCGTCTTCTGTGATAACTGTCGCATATTTGATCCCAGAAAAGTTCAAATTGACAAAAAAAAAACAAAACCTTCCAGCAAAATGTTTTGCTCCTTATTTTAATCTAAATTCACTTTTCTTCATCGTTTTTATTGTTTATTTTGTATTGATTTTGTTCTTTTTTTTTTCTTTGCAGGACTACCACGTATTTTTCATGCACAATCCATCACCGAATCGATGTTTAGTATTCGACTTAGATACGACGTTACCTTTTCCAACATATTTTCACAAATATGTAACCGAAACGTTTCGGTCGGATTTAGCACTAAGGTCAGAGCATCACAGGTAAGTAAAGAAAAATTCTTAGAAAATAAACTATGTATATAAATTTCATTTTCATCAGTATATCCTTTAAGTCCTTACATATCCTTCGAGTATAGGTATTATAGTTTATATCCATACAGTAGGGTAAGTACTCTGTGAGGGTGGTGTGATGATGACGATGATGAAATAATTCAAAGTAACAAGATATAAGCTTCTACTTCTCATTTGTTGTTCTTTATGCCATTTTATGGGCTTATACATATATAGCTTTACAGAATGTCCCTGAGAAAGTATTGCTTATTGTGTATTGTATAAAACTTTCGGTCGTAATCCTTTTTCGCATATCAAGACTATATCTCCAAGGTAAAAGGTTGACATGGATTTAATAAACAAAATTGCTCTCCAAGGTAGACACATCACCCTAAGTTCAGTGTTTATTCGTGTAAATATTTCCACTTATAAGAAAACTTTTCCTGTTCTTGTATAGGTTTGTAGTTAGTGTTTGTTGTTGTTGTTTTTTTTCTCGATATTTTCTTTCCTTCGTTTTTGCCTATTTTATAAGGGCAAATGTATGCAAATTACAATGCACAACATGCTAAAGTGGGCGGCGGCGGCAGCGTCGGCGGCAGCGTCGGCGACTGAACCTACGCTAATCAGAAGCAACAGGAATTTAATGCGAGTGTTTTGGCTCTCTGATGTTACTGGGTGTAAGAACAACCACATTTATAAATCCTTCCGAGGATAAAAGTACGAATGGCTGGTTTTCGTGTTGTTACTTTTTATACATAGTATAGAAGCATGTTGTTATTCAGGTGGCAGGTTTAAGCTACATTAACCTTTTTCGTTTGCCTATTGTTCGCCGCGTAGCAAAATTTTAATATCGTAGAGTGATTTTAAAAATTTACACAATATCGTGATTAAATATGCTTGAGCAACAATGGATCTATAGTTGAATGCAGGGCTGGAATAAGTATATAAAACCCCCAGATTGGTTAAGTCTCTGTTAAAACATGAGATTTAGTTAGTAGAAATAAAATCAAAAGTCCGAAATATCTGTATTTAAAATTTCGAGTGCGATTTTTTTCACGAGTCCCAGTAAAAGGCCAAATTTTAGCTGGAATGTGAGAAACCCTAATATGAGTAGGGAAAAGATGAAGCAGAAAAGAAGCTTCATGCTCTTAAAATGAACTTAAAGATTTAGGTATATTGGTAATTATAATTAAACAAATATTTAATCGAAGAAAATGTTTGTGTGGCCACAGCCTCAAAAATATGCAGCCGAACATTGAAAACGATTGCTTTCACGTCCGTGATAGTTTATTAAAAAATCGTTTTATTTGCTCATTTTTTTAAACTCGGGAGTTTAGATTAGAACCAAAAAAAATAAATTTACTGACCAATCATATTTGTTATGTAAAATTGTAAATATTACACAATTCTGGGTTAATTGAAATGTGTCATTTTCGAAAGGTTTACGAGTGTAATTTTATATGTCTTGATTTGATAAGAATCAAGAGTTTATCTAAGAATCTTTTTTACAATGTTTCTTTATGAATTCACCTTGATCGAAACGTACCTGCGCTTTCGTAAGCTGGGATCTACTTAATTATTTAATGTAATATTTGTCCCAATAAAAATGCTCTCAATAAACTAACTTTATTAGCTACAGCTATTACATAAAGAAATTTACGAACAAATTTTATGATATGTAGTTTGCTGTAATGGTTTCGCAATATTATCGAACTCATTCAGATAAGATCAATCAGTCTGTAGCTCAAAAGTGTTCTATTTGAGAACTTTAATCAATTAAAAAGATCTGAAAGATCGTTCAATAAAAAAATTGCTATTATCATGGAATTATATTGTAACATTAGGGGTGAGGTGTAAGGATTTGTTGACGTATTCCGTCTTCCAACGGCCCCACGCTCAATTTATTTTTTGAATTGATTTTTAGTTCAATTCCTGATGGCCTGAAGAAAAAAGTTTGTATATAAATATTAAGCTGGCAGTTTTGAACATTTGTCATATTAGATCCGACTCTATGCAGTGCGCTAAAAGAAAGAAGTTCCATAATGCAAAATTTTCACTTCATCAGTCCGAGACTTATACTTTAATAACTCAAAAAAAAAAAAAAAAAAAACAAAACAAAAACAAGTTCAAATATCGAATAAGTTCTGATATGTACATTTGTTTGCAAAAGCCTGGAATTTTTGTCACGAAGTTTAATCAATATCGTAATAGTTTTCTGAAAAATAAAATTGTTTTACCCAAAACCATTGTACGGCCAGCTTTCGAAAATAGAGATATTTTATTGGAATGCAGATTTCAATCAATATCGCCGTAATTTTGTACGTTCATATATTTCGTCCCTGGTTAAATAAAATGCACATGCATATGCATGATAACATTGGACAGAACATGCGAGCGGCAAAAAAGGATTTTAAAATAAAAATGGGTGTTGAATTTGGACCACAGAACAGCACAGGCCAGGCAATTATTTCACACGAATACTATGAGCCTCAGATTGGCTGATTATGAAATGATTATCCATGTAATATATTTTGCGATAAAGCTATTAATTTTAATGAGTTTTGAGTTTGGTGCGATTTTTTGGTCTTGATAACAAGAGAGTATACATATAGGTACACTCAGTCATGCGATTAATTGTTTTTTTAATTTTAATTTTTCAAATATGGACATTATAATATGTTTGTGTTTGTGACTTTCATTATACCTAGTTATTTTTTGTTTGTTCTTCCCAAAGGACCAAAGGAAAATCTGTTGGGAATTAAGCTTTTTGTTAAATTTTGTTTATTGAAAAAATAAATATTTGCTAAAAGTATAACATGATGGAAGAATTAAATAGAAAAAAAAAAACTAACTCAATTAATTTCAAAAATAACGTGGTAGAAAACTATTCTATACAAAAAACTGCTGATTGCTTTGTTATGTTAATTTATCATCAGGCGACAAAAAAAAGGTTACGGGATATAATTATTTGCTAATGATAATGGAAATACCTATATATTTATTGAATGATGGACAAATTAGTTGCAAATTGAATTTAATGTTTTTTTTATAAAAACATGTATTAGTTTTTTCTATGTAAACAAATCAATGTTTAATTATTGTTTTTTTAATCCTCAACATGTACGCTTGTCAAATGATATAAACTGGCGTATACGAGATACGCGATCGATTTTTTTGTTGGTTTTACCAAATAAAAAAAAAATTGCACAGCTTTATTCCTATTATAAGATATAAAAACAAATAACATTAAGACGGAATTTTTTAAATTTGTTTAATTAAAATAACATAGGGTTTAATTGAGTAAGTGTTAATAAATTTTATTCTAAACGGAGAGTGGAAGAGAGTTGAATTTTTTTGCAGTTCTTAGATACATATTTTCATTATTAAATATTTTAATTACTTAAGAAAGTCATAAATACATGTGTTGAGAAATTCTAAAAAAAATTACAATGTTTATAAAACATTTAAAAATATCTCAAAGAAGAAATATTTTAAAGCTCAGACATTTTTTTTTTCCCAGATTTTTTCGAGTAATACCAGCGGAAACATATCTCTCAGAATTCGCTTCAGATCGAAGGCACATGCGAAGACCAGACGGAAGTTGGATAAAGCCACCTCCATCGTATCCCCCTATAGAGTCAAGTTGTGAGAATCAATCAATTTTATTTTTTTATATATCCAGCAATAACTGATTTAAAAAAAAAAATAAATATTTTATTTTATTTTTCAGCGAGTGCACATAGCTTAGGAGATTTTATTTGCATGACAGCTGGTAAAGGACCCGGAAGTGTATATAGTTTATCGGAATTCGTGCAACGTTTCTACAAGGCGCCTCACGTTGTAGCGCAACAAAATAATAAATAATAAAAAATCCAAAAAAACCTAAATTACGTCAAAATACTGTTTTTTTAATAAATATAAACAAAAAAAAAAAATAGACAAAAAAATAAAATTATTTTTCATTAAATAGATGTTATTTTTCCCCTTTTTTATATACATATTAACATTTATGCATAAGAAACTCAAAAGAAAAAAAAAACAAAAAATATTTTTATAAACAATAAATAAATTACTACTGCGTGAGAAAAAAACCAAACCAAAAGCAAACAAATAAAAAATACTTAAAAATAAAAGAAAAAAAAAGTTAAACAATTAAATATGCTATAAGCTAAGCTAAGTCACCCATTTTGCTGGACATTATAATTTAAACTGTTTTTTTTTTTTTTTTTTTTAATGTAAACTAAATTAAATTTAATTACACTGTGAGCGAATATTTATTTTGCAAACTTATCGACAGTATAGTAGGTGTATAATTATTTTTAGCACTCGGCAACAATTTTATTGCCCATTATTTACATTTTATATTGAAAGTTGTATATGGAATGGTTCTCCCTCTCTTGGCATAGGGGTAGTGAGTTCTTGTATGTATATAGAAATGCAATTTAATGTACACAAAATGAATACTGGCAAATTTTTAAGCACTCTTGAGTATGTATATTTTTTTGTTTGGGTTTTTTAAACAAACAAGAATTCTGTCCTTCTCTGTACTGATATGAAGACACAGGTTGTGTTTAGGTTTTTTAAAGTTTTTTTTTTAATATTTACTTATATTTTAACGGAGTAAAATTATTTTTTTAAGGAATTTATTGAAACACTTTACACTTAATTTTTGAAATGTCTGCCCCCCACATACTCTTTAAACAATTTAAGCGATTATAAAGACAAAGCCTTAAATCAGCGTAATTGATTGATTTTGTTTAAACAAAGAGAATAATAATAATGATAACAAAAATGAGTTCTTCACCAAATTAATACTAACTGAGCAATAAACTATTTAACATTTACAATTGAATATTAAAACTAAAAAATGATGCTGATGATATGCTATGCGCACACTACTAATAATATAATCGAGTTAGTATTGATGTCTTTGAAGAATGTTTTAACTAAGAGTGATACAATTTATAAGAGAGCAGTAATTTTGAGACTTTTTTATTTTAAATGATAATTACATCCTTAAATTAGTAGAATTTTTTGAAACCCTGAAGTGTGCTAAAAATTTTAAGTCCTGAAAAAGTGAAAAATATTATAATCTATATATAAGCATAAAGGTAACTTTCTCCGAGTAAGAACAAAATATTTCTGGAGGTTTGTTGGAAGTATTACGCTTTTTTTGTTTCATATTCTAAAAGGAAAATAATAAAAGTCAATAACGTCACCCTCATACAAATTCACCTATAACATACATAGCTCTGCTTCCAGATTATGTCATTATTTCATTTGGTATATCAAGTTCCAAAGAACTTGATCTTAGATTTTATGTATCTTTCATTTTGTATCAATATTAATATATAGATAGAAGATCCTTTGATTAGGTTACCATTTAGCCTTTTTGGATGTAGTTTTTAGTGCAATTTGGGGCTGTTTTTTTTCTTTTTAAAATCACATAATTTCAAACGCTACGTGTTATTTTTGTTAAAGAGCATAAAATAAAATTTGGTGCTATGGCGGATTTGAAAGTTTCTGAAAATAGGAAAAAAAATGTGTTAAGTTTAATATTATCTTGACGTTACAACTGCACTCTCCAAATTAAAGACACAATACAAACTCAACTGAAATAACAATTGATTAACATTTTTCAATGTAATTTTTCGTTAATTCTATATTTTTCGTAACTTAAACCAAGCTTAAGTAGTTTTTTTTAAAAATTTTACATAAATGAAATTATATAAAAATAAATAAAAAATAAAAACAATGTTGTTAACAAAAGAAATAAAAAAATTACTTTATAGGTTACATAATATAAAAAAGACACAAAATTATATTTAAATATAAATATATACATATTAAAAGAAATTTATAAAAAGTATATTATATATTATTATTAAAAAAATATATATATTAAGCTTTAAGAAATGTAAAAAAATAAAATAGAATATATATATATATTATACTTTAACTACTATAAATTATAAAATTTAAAATTTAGCTAAAAACATTTTTATTATGAAAAAAAGTATATAACAATTACATAAGTCATAGTCCCTAAGAAACAAACTATCATCAAAAAATAACATTTTATTTTAGTGTTTAAATTTAATATTAAGTAAAACAACAAAAAACGAAACAAAAAAATAAATATTTTTTAAAAAATCTTGTGATCTTCTTAAGAAAAATAGAAACAAAATACATACTTGGAAACCTTTTTTTTTATAAAAATTAACTCTTTATTGAAAGTTGTGTGCGGTTAGAAAATAAAATACATATATGTAAGTGTCCTCATAATATTTCAGTGTTAACAGTTTAATATTCTTTGTTTCTTACTTTTTATACTTTATTCTCCCTCAAAATAATTTTCGTTTTCAAAAAATTTTATAAAACAGAAATAATTTTTGAATATTGAAGATTTTCAAAAAATTAACTCAATAAACATTGACAAATTTATCAGAAACCCAATTTGGAAGTGGTCCTTTTAAAATAAAATTCGGTTGGCTTGGAAATTTGTTTGATAGTTTTTTCATACCATGTTATAACTTAAAGGTATGCATTTCATGAAAAGAGTTCCGTATTCTGCAAATAAATGGAAAATTCTGAATGAAAATCGAGAATTCTCTATTTCAAAATTCTGTAAATCCATAATTTCATTTTAAACTTCTGTTCATAATGTTTGATTGCAGAGTTTTTGAATTACCTATCTATAAAATTTAGGAATACAGAATTTTGGGAACTGAATTTCCAGAAGAACAACATGATTTCATTATTCAGGTTTTCAAAACACAGTATGTATTTCTGTTCAAAAGAGAGCGCCCAAAGGAAACTTTTTTGTGTCTTGCAAAATTTTTTTTGCGTATCGATTTTTTTCTGCTAATCTGTTTCTATTGTTACCATCTGCATTGTATGTGTGAGTATTAATTATTCTTCAAAATGCAGTCTGGTTGTTCGCTAGTTTTCAAATATGGGATGATTTATCTATTATTTTATTTTTCAGTCTTTAGATTTCAAAAGTCATTGTCCTTCAACGTGGGAATTAAAATGTCTTAAACTTCTGTGACTTTTAGTGAGGTTTAATAAAATTAGATTTTTAGTTTTCGAAAGCTTTACTTTCCATCAAATAAATATAATTTTAAAGAACACTATTTTATAATAATTTACTTATGTAGTTTAATAATTTTAATAGACTCTATACACTGAGTAAAGTATACCAAATTGTATTTTTAATATTAGCTGTATTCTATTGTCCCAATGATCTGATCTAGATCAGAACCTGATACACGTACGTAATACAAAAAATCATAGTGACAGATGGTATAATATAACAATCTCTTTTTTCCTTGTGTTAGTTTATTCTTCATGTATTTTTTGACTTCTTTCTTTACACAACCTTGCCAAATTCAGAACAAAAAAAGAGCCATCTATCCCCCACAATAAGAACTTATTTTTGGATCATTAAAAAGATTAAAAAGAATCCACATATGAAGTAAGATTAGTTACTGTTTTTGTATTTACGTGCTAAAAATTAATCCGGATCAGATCATGTGGATACCAACACTCAGCTTATTTATTATAAACTAAACTACATATTTAAAACTATTCTAAAATAAAGAATCATTTTTTTTGTAAAACACACACATACGAAAGCAATTTTTAACCTTCCTTACTGTAAAGTAAATATTTATAAGAAAAAAAGAAAAAAAAAAAAACTATTTCATAAGAAAAAAAATTTAAATATCCAAACTTATAAAAAAAATTAAAAACAAACTTTTTCTCTTCCACATTTTCTACGAATTTCTTCACACATTTTTATAATTAAATTAACCTTGATAAGAATAGCAACTAAATTAAAAAAAAAAAAACATTAAACAACAACAACAAACAAAAAACTAATACAAAATATTTATTTTATTCTAAACAACTAATAAACTTAAAAGTGCAAATTGTAAAACGAAATAAAACTTTTTATTTAAAATAAGCATAATATAAATGATTCTGCTTTTGTGTGCTGCGACTTAATTAATATTAAATTAAAAAAAAAACTTAATAATGCAAAACAAATAAACCGCTCACAAAATATTTAAAGAAATGTTATATACAAAAAAAAACGAGTTGTAAAAGCTGAATATTTAAATACTTACTTAATTTTTCTACAGAAAAGGAACAATTGATTTTATTTTGAGACCATTAATTAAAAAAGTAAAATTAAAATATTTATTAAATTTTATGAAACCAAGAAAATAAAAAAAAAAAATAAATAAAACAGAGAACATAACATTTACAAAGCAAATTTTAGATTTTTTACCTGCTTATTGATATAATTCTTTTGAAAAAAAAAGCTAGGAAATATTAATTATAAATTTATAAATATATATATACAGAATTGTAAATGTTAGCTGGATTTTTTTTAAAGATTTTTGTATCCCCAGTAATATTTGTGTATTCATTTCATATGTAGTTGAATTATCCTCTATATGTTTTCTTTTGCTCGAAAAGAAAAAAATTGTAGTTAGGTGAACAAAGAAAATAATTTAAACAAATAAAAACAACTTAAAATGTTTAATAATATGCCAATGCAAACATTCATTTACCTATAAAACACGAAAATGCGAATATGTATAATCAACAATTTTTTTCAACCAAATCAATTCAGTGGTTTCAAATGCTCTTTTACATAAAAACAAAAACAAAAAAACAAGCAAACAAATTAAGTCTCTACCAAATATAGAAGTTACGCAAAATATAAATTTTCTCAATGAAGTATTTTTTTTTTTAATATTTTCAAAAATTGCATACCTTCTTACTTTTTGAAATATAAATATTTGTACCCAACTTTAAAATTTTTTGTTTAAATGTTTGAAAACAATAATTACACAAATTACAAAATAATTCTTGAATAATTTATTGCTGACTCAATAATTATTTTGTCATATTGCAAATGCATTTTAACAAAAACTTTTGTGAAGCTCAAAAATATTATTATATTAAAACTAAATAAATACATACATAGCTAAAGCATCAAAAATTGAAATCAACAAAAATATGTTCTTATAGCGGAGAAATTAATTCAAAAAGGTTGAGTTTAAGTTTTGAATAACAGTAAATCAAATAAAATGAATAAATAAACAAAATTGATAATTGAAAAAAAAAAACTATAATTGAGTGAAAAAGCTATTTCTTATAATAAACGAATATTAAAAAATACACAAGATTTCTGTCTTTTTTTTTACCTTTTATGCGGTACCAGGACGCTTTTAATGCGCAAGCAAGGGTAACTTGATGCTTTGCTGCATACATTTTACATTGCATAAGTTTGACGATTTAAAAAGAAAATAATGAAAAAATGTCGCTCAAACCCACAAGCAATAGCCTAATCAAAATATTACCCGAGTTAAGCTCCAATATTGGTATGATCTTGCAATTAAAAACTTGGCCTAAGTTAATATAGGTAGACGTTAATGAAGTTTATATATTTAACAGAACCGGCCATATAAATTAATCACACCCGGAAATGTTTATCAATTCATTTTTTTTGGGATAATGTTTATTTAATAAGTACTTATTTTTGATAAAAGACTAAGGGCCTAGAATTTCTCATAACAGAATTATTGGTAAATCCAAACCTTAAGTGCTTTTCGCTGGATTAACAGGTTTTATTTGTGTTAATTTAGATTATCAAACTTAACATACAATTAATTCGTGATTTAAAGTAGCTGATATATAAGTTTAACTTGTTCAAGCCCTAATTCGCTAATTCCATGAACCGATTTCCTGCTATCAAATGGTAACTTTTTTTTTAAAGCTCATTGTTTGACGTAAATCTATATTATGAATTCATTTAAAAAAAACTACTGACACGTGTAGTTATACAATACCTAACGCGTAAAATGATTTCAGCTGTAAAAAGGCTGGAAGTTATCACGGTATCAATTAATAGTGTGTCGCAACCATTTGTTCGAATAATTGATGTTTTGGTTCAGAACTTTAAATTTTGGTTTTATGTGATCAATAAAGGTTAGGTTGTAGAAAGACTTGATTGCGGCCTTTGTTGCTTAACTATTTGGATGAGTTCAGAAACTTATTTATACGAAATATATGTCTTTTTTAAGATGTCATATTCTAAAGGAGTTGGTATAGCTATTGACGAGATAAGTAACTTGATTAAAAAAAAAAATTAAATTTAAAATTTAATTTTATCTTCAGCAATATTATCCATCACAATATTATGCATTACTTAAATCTATATCTGTTAAATCTTGAAGAAAATATATTTTCTTTTGAAAATGTCGTAACACTCAGCAAGACCAAAAGATGTTTGAAAAAATACTATATATGCTATTAGTCGAAATTTGTGTTTTTTTATGAAAATTTTGGTGATAAAAATAATAATAAATATAGAAAATACACTGGATAGACGATAGTGAAAATATTATCTTACTTGAAAATACAATAAAATGTAGGGTTAATCCATATAAACCTGCACTCAACTAAAAAAAAAAACATAAACTTAACGTTAAATTAATAAAAAAAAAATTAATTTCTGATGTGCGAAAGAAATATATCATTTGTGTCTAGCTACCTAACTTTGATTTGTTATTATTTCTTTCGCAGTCTGAAATTCTTGGCAAAAAATCCTTTTTTATCTTTTGTAAACAATGTATTTTATAGGCTCATTTACTGAAACAAAACTTAAATATTAAAATTCAAATAAATATAAAATAAAAAATCTATCTACAGATTTTCTTATGTGAAAAAGGTCATTTACCTACTAGATCAAACTCTTTTAAATTTGTAAATTAATTACCATAAACTACCTGCCCTATACACATATTACATATGTACGTCATACATTCTACAAAACTTTAACAGGCGACAAGTTTAAATTAATTTTGATTCCCACTTTCATGAACTTAAAGACGATCCACCTCATTTCATTTGTATAGAGATTTATTATTTCTTTATATTGATAGAGATATTATTTGATTAACCAGTTATTCAACATTTTCAATTCAATCACATTTCCTATGTATGTCTAACTTGTGACTTTTTAACAGAATCTTATTCTTATTAAAATTCAGAATCATGAGCATAAAATCAATAAAACAAAAAATATTCATTCGTGTGAACAAAGAACCGTAGGTATAATCAAAATCATAAATATAATTTGAAAGACATTCCGTTATAAGGTCATATTGACTGTTTAAGAAGAAGATCTTCTAAAGTAGTTATGAAGTTTAAGATTTAAACAAGCTACATAAGTCTCTACAAACTTAAAAAATTACGTACTTATAGAGCTTAAAGCAGTGTGATTATTAAAAGACTTCCTTATTTACGGGTTTTTGGCTATTGAACGCAAAAAAAAAAAAAAAAAAAAACAATAGGTCCAACGACCTATAAGAAATATTTGCAAATTCTAAATTAAAGAATGTGAATAGTCAATTTTATTATAATGAAGCTGTACTTATGCTAAATGTGGCGAACTATTTAAGCTTCCGTCAACAACTTGCCATTATTTTTTATACAAATTCACAGAAAATCAGATTTTTTATTCTATTTTATAAACATAGGAATGACATTTTTATGATGTGATTCCCTTGAAGATATTATAAATGAGCCTTCCTTTCGTATAGTCTTCCTCTTTTACTGTTGGCTTTATACACAAAATGCTAAGTGTTTGTTATTTGAAGGGAATCACTTAAAACGGAATCCGCAGTAATGCGCGTCAAATTTAATTAACATTAAGTGGCTGGTAGCTATGAAATTGTAGCTTCAGCCGGCTGGATATTTGGACTCAACTGGACTGGACAGTGTGGCGACAATACAATAATGGCTGCACAAGTGTTCAACGATTTTAATTTATTTGCAAAAAAAAAAAAAAAAACCAGGACAAGACGAATTAAAATGCAGATATAATGTACATACATATACATAAGTGATCAGTCTATAAATGATAAAAATCAATTAAGCAGTGGGGTTACTTACATGCGGGTTATTTACCTGACTGATAATAAAATATTGTAAATTGGTTGTTTGGTGCTTATGTCGTACTTCTTATGTCTGTCCATGGGTTAAATAGGTAGTCTTTTGGAATAAATTTGGTTAGATGGTAAACAAATCAGAATCAAGAAAGTATTGATAATATTAAAAAAAAAAGAACTTTGGAAATTTATTTGCTTCAAACAGGTTCAATATATTATAAAGGAAAATCCTATTATTTAAATAAAACTTGTACTCGAAGCTGTTCATTATTGTTCAAATACCTTTTAGAGATGTTTTAATTTAAAAATTCCTTGCGGTTTATAGACACAATCAAATTTTTGATACAGGGTGTTTGCTAGGAATGTTTAAAATTTTATTTTGTGCTTTATTGAAAATGAAAACTTACTTTACCAATTCCTCAAATTAGTCTAGTCAAAGTAGACCTTATCCTCAGACTGAAAATTCTCGTTGACCTTTGATTCATCATTAAAAGTTAATTGTAAAAAGTCCCCATTGATCTGACATATCCAAAAAAAAAAATTATACAAGGTTAAAAGTCGAAAAAAATCAATTTTTTTTATACAATAAGTCTTGAACGGTAGAATCTACCACAAAGTAATTTTCATAAAGTTTGTAGGTTTGACTTTTTATCTACGAAAAACAATTTTTTTTTAAATAGTAGGTAGTATCTTCTAAAATATTACTTACTATTTTAAAAAATTTGCAAATGTCAAAAGGAATGGTTTTTCCTATATTACTCTTAAACGGTGTATCCAAACGAAAAGTGACTTACCAGAAATTTATAGATTATTTGAAAATCTCAGAGCTACCATTAAAAAAATAGTTTTTTTTTTATAATTATTATAATTTTGGTCAAAAAATTGCAGTTTTTTGTATTTCACCCCCTCACATAAAAAGGCTCTGTACCCAATCTGATGCAAATCGGTCTAACCTAACCGTTTAGGATCTCTAAAGCTCCGTTGAGAAGTCATCGTATTGCTGATTTATACCTTTGAACCCTAAATTTTGATAAAGTATGTACATTGTACATGTAAGAATTACCTAGAAGCTTTTTAATTAACGTTGGAGAAGATTGCTTTGCATACACAATATTGGTGCTTTTATCATCAAAACTTTAAAAGTTATGCAGTTTTTAACATTTGATACTTACATATGCTGATTTTGAAGCAAAAATATTGAAAGATCGTTTGTAGCGACGTCTAAATGGTGTTCGATGTAGAATTTTTTGGTCTTAATCGTTCAATCTTAGCTTCATAATTTCGACCGGTCCCGGTTGAATTTCGAGAATAGTGTTTTTTTTTTAATCACCCTACTGCACAATCGATTAGACATAAAATAAGAAAAAGATATTTTAGTTGCCTGTATGTTTTGGATGGAATGATTTACTTCTTTTTAAATACACTCGGGCGTATACGCACTTTTTTTAATTAAAAAAAAACGCAGCCCCAAGGCTCAATAATTTTTTTAAATTTTTTCCTTAAATAGATATAAATGAAAAAAATAAAATTTTATCATGAGGCCGCATATTGAAAACCATTGCTCTTTCACCACTGATTTTATTACCAAGTTCTATTTGCTTATTTTTTTGTTTAACCTTGAGTTTCGGTTATTTCTATCAAAATTGTTGGCCAACCACGTTTGTTATGTAAACATGACACAATTAAGGTTAATATGGAACGTGTCCTTTTCGAAAGGTTAACGAGTGTAATTTTATAATTCTTGATTTGATAACGATTTCGAAGAGTAACTTTGTAATAAAAATTCTTGACCAACCTTCTTAATTATTACATAGTTAAAGATTATATAGCAGCATACTTGCTTTCGTAACCTAGTACCTAACCTACTTAAGTAATGTAATGTTATAGTCCCAATAAAAATGGTCTCTATAAACCAACTTTATTAGCTGCAGTATAGCTGTTAGTTACATATACAAAATAACCCACGAAGTTTATGATAGTTTGATGTAATGTTCCGCAATATTATCAAACTTATACTCATTGTCAGATAAGATCAATCAGACGTCTAGGTCAAAACATTCCTATCGGTTCGAGAATTCTTATTAAAGAAAAAGGCCCGCAAGTAAGTTGCAACGTTACAAATGACACGTTCAATGAAAATTGCAATTACATATTTTATCGTGAAATTGTTGTTGTTACATTAGGGCTTAGGATATTTCCACTGAAGGTAAAATTAATGATCGCTAATTGCACTTTTGATTTTTTGCATATTTTTAACCTGAAAATAATAATGTCTATAATTCTTCCCCTTCTTGTTCATCATCACATAGGAAGGTACCTATATTTAAGTGAATAACTAAAACCAGTTTTCTTTGTTTAGAAGCTAGACCCTAGACGTAAGTAATTAAAACAAGTTACAAAGTCAACTTCAAGTCGAAGCCCTGCAATTTATATGCAGACTCAAAATGCAACGTTAATGGTATGCATATAGACATTATTAAAACCGGAACTTCCTTTAGCGCTGAGTGGAGATTCCATCATCATAATATACAGAAAACAATCGACCGTATACGCAACAGAAGTAAATGGCCTTGAGAGTGGAAGATCACTTTTCAGACTTGATTTTAAATGATGATGGAGTGGAACTTCCAATTAATATTATTAAAGTGCCTTATACGACATTTATCTTCTCACAAAATGGTTTAAGGAGTTCTGATGGGTGATGCAAAATTACACCGCTGTAGGTTGGGCGTCAGTTTTGTTTTTTATGGTAAGGTATAGGCTTTAGGGTAAGACTGCATACAAGGCCACATAAAATGATGTATAGCCTTAATATTGTAAGTCATCTCGCTAGGTTGTCTGCTTATGCTTTGTTGTTGGACATTTTCAGGCCTAATTACATATTTGTATACATACATATGGATATACAACTGGGCTATGGTTGTCATATTTAAAATTATTCTTTAAGTCTTTGTTTACAGCCGATTTTATGCCATCATTTCACTAACTTGTTTTTACGGTGATTTACGCAGTCATTTAAAGTAAGTAGGTACATACATACTTTCGAATGAAGTAAAGCGACGACGCCAATATTTTGCGAGGAAATAAGTAATTGACATTTTCATTAAAATTGACATTACTGTTCTAAAAGGCGTAATAGGTAATATTTAATTTGTGTAGTGATTTATTGGATCGTTTAATGAGGTGATACCTATTGTCAATACATATGAGTATGCAGTGGGGGCATCTACAAACTTTATAGACTATTTAAATTGAACTATCTAGAACATCTAGACTATTCAGAGTATCTTTCTAGACTATCTTTAGACTATCCAGAATATATATCAGAACTAACTGTTTAATTCTATTTCTTAAAGTTTAAAAAGTTTACAGACGAAATCGGCTTTTATGGACACGCTGAAACTTGAAATTTGTTCAAAAATACCCCTTCCCCCAAAACGGCTTCCGGTCAAAACAAAAAATTAAGAATTAACCTAAACCCTGTATGAATATAAATAGTTAAAATTTAAAACCCATTCCCAACGTAGGTTAGTAAATAAAATCATCAGCTTTATGAAATTAACCTATACATATTATATCTGTCTGTAAAAATTAAACTGCAAGTACCTATTTCCACAGTGGCCTTTCTTTACGATGCATCTTTAAGTTAATGCCGTTGCATTAATTAAAAATTAACTATTTTATAAATAAACATTTTATGCATAATTGTACATATAATTAAATATGAAGTTCCAAATTGCTTCTGGAAATATGAACCTCACTTTCAAGGCCATTCGACATCTTCATTCATATAGCTTGTTTATTATAATTTCATTACATTTTTTAAGGTTGTTCCGTTTTATATCTCCGTCGTTGTTGTATTTTTATTTTTAATACCTTTATTACATCTTACAGGACACAATAATCTGGAGAGAAATGTATTTTTTTTTTAAATTAAATTGAATTAAATTAAACGATGTTTGTAATAAATATTTATTAGAATAAGATTAATGATACAAAACTTACGAGGCTTTATTTTAACCTGATATAATATTTTACGGATATAAAAAATAAATTATTATTATTATTATAATTTATTAAACTGTACATTAATGTATTTATATTTAAAAAAAAAAAAAATGCATAAAAAGCTGATTGAACATTGCCAACTTTGAAGTAAATTTTCAGAAACTATTCCAAGGAATTTAAAAAAACGGAATGTTTTTCTAAAAGCTGTTTTTCGAGATTCAGTATTTGAATAGGTACTGAGCATGCACTCTGCACATCAGAGGCAACAAAATCGTGCAAGCACATTTCACAAAAACTTACAAAGATTTTAGAAAATCACATTTTTTTTTGATTATATGCAAAGCTAAGCTAGCAGAATTTTCAAAAACTGAATCTATATCCTTAAAAACAGGACTTTTTTTTCAATTCCTTTCAAAATTCAGGGCCCACGGTCACGTAGGAATAAATCGAATGGTGGGGTTTTGGAGTGTGAATGTGTTGTGACCAAGAAAAATAATATTCCGATCTCTCGGCCGTCAAGAACGCGAACGAGCCAATGTTCGTCCTCAGAAAAAAGAGACAGATATACTTCTCCACTTTCATCTGATTTTGCACACGCGCTTTTTACATCATTCATTCTTTGCTAGTCATCTTGATCAGTTTCTTGCCACTTAACTTTATTTTTCATAGTAATTAAATATAATTATTAATAATATTTTATTATTAAAAATATAAGATTGAATTAAATAAAATATATTTAAAACACAATAATTGGCGACGAGGTAAAAAAATCATCTAAAAATCATATTTTTGTTACGCAGAATCTTCTAGCCATTATTTTTTTCGAGGTTATAATACAAAATGGACGCCGATCAATTCAAAGAATTCATGAAATTATTCAAGCAGATTCTTCCTAAAGAACCCTCATCAATTCCAGCCACAACGAAAATCAATCCAGCTTTAATTCAACCCTTTGAAAATTTCGATCCACAAAAGGAAACCTTCAAGTATTATCGACAACGTTTTACAAATTACCTAGAAATGAAACAAATTGCAAGCGATAAAGAACTAAGTGCTCAAATTCTACTTAATTCAATCGGAGCTTCCAACTACAACATGCTCGCAGCCTTAGTATCTCCTAAAATTCCATCGGAACTTCCATTTGACCAATTAATCGAAATCTTTGAAACGCATTTGTGTCCAAAGAAAAATGTGGTCGTGTCTCAGCATCAATTCCTCTCGACGTATCAAACAGAAAGCCAGTCAATTGCAGAATATATTGCATCACTTCGACGTGGTATCGCAGATTGTGAATTTACTTGTAATTGTGGCAGTTCAATCGCCGACAATTTCTTACGTGCCCAATTTGTACGTGGGATACGAGACAATTCAATTCGAGAGAAAATCCTTCAATCAGATGTTGTGAAATTTGACGAGATCACAAAGAAGGCAATCGCTTTAGAAGCATCTAAAAATGATAGTAAAGAATTTTCAAAAGCTAAAGTTGATAAATTCGACGAAGTCAATAAAGTTTCAAAACTTCAGAATTGGAAATCCAAAAGTGGAAATTACAGTCCGAAATCAAATCAACCAAAATTACCAGACTACAAAAACTCGATAAATCGGAAATCCAATTCCAAAAACAAAATTGATTATGAAAAATTAGGAATTCAAAACCTGTGTCTGCGCTGTGGTCGCGATAACCATATCGCAAAAGACTGCAAAACAAATCAAAATCAATTAAAATGCACTTCTTGTAAGAAATCCGGTCACATTAGGAAAGTATGTATTCGAACGCTTTTAAACAATACAAACTCAACAAATTTAGTTACGCCCGAATCTTTTCGACATGAATATGAAAGAGAGTATGGTGTTAATCAAATAATCGACATTTTCCAACATCAACATAACGATTTCAATGATCTTGAAAAATATTACATAAAAGTAAAAATCGAAGGCAAAGAAACTAAATTTGAAGTCGATTCAGGTGCTGGATACAGTTTTATTCCACGTAATAAATTCCGTGAGCTAAATATTTCCGATAAATTACAAAGTTCAAATGTCGCTTTTCGATCGTATACCGGAAATGTTTTTCTACCTGATGGTAAGGTCAACGTGAATGTGGAATATCAAGGGAAATTTTCCAAAGAAGAATTATATGTGGTACCTGAAGAATATGAAGCATTATTGGGACGCTTATGGATAAGACATTTGAAAATAAATCTGCAAGAAATCGATATCAAACAGGACAGTTCAAACAAAAATTCAATTAAGACGGTTGAATGCATCGAAAATATCATTGGAAAATACCCAAATATTTTTGAAGAGAAGGTTGGTTGTATTCCAAATTTAAAAGTATCTTTAACACTTCGAAAAAACGCAAATTCAGTTTTTTATAAAGAGAGAGATATACCATTCGCTCTTCGTGAAAAAGTCAACAAAGAATTAGATGTACTCGAATCCCAAAACATTATAACCAAAGTTGCTACTAGTGATTGGGGATCACCATTAGTTATAATTCCAAAACCTGACGGTAATGTGCGACTGTGTGTCGATTACAAAGTTGGTGTAAACGATCGTCTTGTGAATGCGAATTACCCTATTCGCCGAATCGACGAAATACTTAGTAACCTTCGAAACTCCAAATTCTTCTGCAAAATCGATTTGTACAAAGCTTATTTGCATGTCTCCGTTGATGATGAAAGTAGCCACATTCAAACAATCTCGACACATCGTGGAACATACCGCATGAACCGGTTATCATTTGGAATTAAAACTGCACCGAGCGAATTCAACCGTATTATCGACCAAATCCTTCAAGATTTACCGAAAACTCTGTCGTATTTTGACGACATAATAGTTTATGGAAGTACAAGAACCGAATGTCAAGACAATCTTGAAAAATGTCTCCAAAGATTACAAAAATATGACCTACACGTAAACAAAAACAAATGTGCATTTTTCCAAGAAAAAATCGAGTACTTGGGGTACACCATAGAATTCAACAAAATTTCAAAAAATCGAGACAAAGTAAAAGCAGTTATGGATATGCCAAAACCTTCAAATGCAGACGAACTGAGACGTTTTCTAGGTATGATCACCTACTATGCAAAATTTATTCCAGACAACTCTTCAATAACGTTCCCCCTTCGACAATTACTACAAAAAAATTCGAAATTTAGATGGACATCAGCTTGCGAATCTGCTTTCAAAAGATTAAAAAGTGAATTAGCTAGTGACCGTACTCTAATGCCTTATGATCCAAGCCTACCACTTGTACTTACCTGTGATGCGAGTCCCGTAGGAATTGCTGGTGTATTGGCACACAATATTGATGGCAATGAACGTCCTGTCGCATACACTTCAAGATCATTAACGAAATCCGAACAGAATTACTCGCAGCTTGATCGTGAAGCACTTGCCATCGTTTATGCAGTCAATCACTACTTCAATTATTTATTTGGCAGACATTTTACATTAAAAACCGATAATCGTCCACTAGTAAGAATCTTTCATCAAAATTCAAAATTACCACCGATGACATCAGCACGTTTACTTCGTTACGCAGCTTTTCTTTCTGGTTTTAACTACGAAGTAATATTCAAAAAAGGTATCGAGAATTTAGACGCCGACTGTCCGATTAAACCACAGAGTTTTTCTAATGATATGGCAATCAACAATGAAATTAATCTAATTTTCATGTCAACAATAAATGAAATTTCAACAGACACTTTAACAGCCGATATAATCCAAAAAGCTACCGACTCTGATTCAAAGTTATCCGAAATTAAAGAGCAAATACAAAACAATTCCGACGTTGCATACGAATATACCTTAGACAGTGGTATATTATTCAAAGGCCAGCGAGTCATCATTCCAGAGTGTCTACAAAAAATAGCCCTTCAAGAACTTCATCTGACACATATAGGCATAACCAAAATGAAGCAGTTAGCTCGGAGATATATTTACTGGAAAGGCATCGACAAGGACATCGAACGAATTGCAAGAACGTGTGAATCATGTGCTCAAATCAAGTCGAATCCGACAAAGGCTCCAATACATCCGTGGAATGAACCTGACGAGAATTGGGAGCGAATCCACATAGATTATGCTGGACCATTTCAAAACTATTTCTTCCTGATTGTCATCGACGCAAAATCAAGATGGGCTGAAATTAAAATTTGCAACAGGGATCCAAACTCTACTTCAACAATCGAACTTCTATCGGATATTTTTGCATTTCATGGTTATCCTCATACCATAGTCTCGGATAACGCTTCAATTTTTGTAAGTGATGAATTCAGAACTTACTGTAAGGAAAATGGAATATTTCAAAAACTGATAGCTCCGGGTCACCCGGCTACAAATGGATTGGCCGAAAGAAACGTACAAACTTTGAAAAATAGATTAAAAGCCATGGTTAACGATCCGAGGCCAATGCAGGCAAAAGTGCGTGAAATCCTTTTTCGGTACAGAGCAACTCCACTTTCAAGCAACAAAACACCAGCTGAAATGTACCTCCATCGAAACATACGAATTCAACTTGATGCTGTTCGACCCATCAAATACGATAAAAATAAAACAAATGAAATAAAAACTCGACAATTAAGCGTGGGAGATCGTGTACAAGTAAGATGTTATATTCAAAATAAAAACGTGTGGAAATTCGGTTTAGTTATTCGAAAGTTTGGGAAACTACACTATCTGATTAAACTTGATGATGGACATATTTTCAAAAGACATATCGATCAACTTCGAAAAAGTGAAATACAACAGAAAATTGAATACAATAGTAAACAATCAGATGCCAACCATAAAAACAATTTCGATTATCCCCTGATGTACTTTCAACAATCCATATCTGGAGATTCCCCACATTCTCAAGTTGCAACTCCTATGAGACCACAAGAAGAAACCGATTCAGCAAATTCTCAACAAACATCTAACAACCACCAACCAAGCTCAGACGGAGGAGGAAACTTTGAACTTAGAAGATCAACACGAGAACGAAAGAAGCCATCGTATTTAAGAGATTATGTTACGACACTTCACAATATTCGAAGACTTTAAGCGTGGGAGAACTGTTGTGACCAAGAAAAATAATATTCCGATCTCTCGGCCGTCAAGAACGCGAACGAGCCAATGTTCGTCCTCAGAAAAAAGAGACAGATATACTTCTCCACTTTCATCTGATTTTGCACACGCGCTTTTTACATCATTCATTCTTTGCTAGTCATCTTGATCAGTTTCTTGCCACTTAACTTTATTTTTCATAGTAATTAAATATAATTATTAATAATATTTTATTATTAAAAATATAAGATTGAATTAAATAAAATATATTTAAAACACAATAGAATGGGTGGGCTGTGACTTTATTTCATGAAACAATATTTCACGTCATTGACGATGAACACAAAACATTAATCAGATTATAATTTGAGTCTTATAACAATAACAATCAAATATAGCTAAAACTTTCACAATACATATCTTATAATGTAAGAAGTTCACAGAAATAATTTTTTTTTAAATACTTAAATATTAAAATACACAAACTCGATGTTGTCGATTGTATAACAACCTCATTCCTGTTTTTACTCCACCACCATTTTTTTTTATCAGATTTTAGATAGCTTATAAAGAGTAACTTTAAACGGTTACTTTTAACCCCCTAGATCCTAAATTGAAAAGTTTCCAATTCACCACAATCGCACTATGGGGAATAAAATTTCATTCAATAAAAATAAAAAAGAGAGGTATTTTCATATACCAAGCACTCTTTATCAAACTAAAGAGCATTTAAAACCTAAATCAACCAATCAGACTCCACAAAAAAGTGGCATGACTACGGAAAATATCACAAATCCACTCACTATCAGTACTGCCAGATAAGCTCTCAAGCAAAGAAATTCCCAAACAAATCACCCCATATAAAATGAAACAACAATTCTGGAAACAACCTCACCAATAATATTTATTATTCAATCAGTATTTAACGAAATTCTCTATAAATAAATTGTTTATTTTTTTTATTTGTAAACAGTTGGCTATATGCTGATAATATTTTAATCATTTCAACGTAATTTTGCCGGCAAAACGAGTGAGCTGCGGTTAATTCACCATAGTTTGAATACAACAGCTAGCTGTTTATATTTACATCTGGCAATACGCACTTTCAAATAAAACCAAACCACCAACTGTCAACTAACGTCATTCGATAACCTACTCTCGGTCGTGGTTGGTGCGCTTTCTGTTTTGTACCAGCGTTGATGAATTTTTTTCTACTACTTTCGAGAAATTAATAAAGTCTAAAATAATTATTTGTCGTGTCTTGTTTTTGACTGTTTGATCGGAAACTAATCAAAAAGATTCATAGAAAAAAAAAAATAAATCCATCTTCAACCAAAAACCAATTCATTCTCCACAAAAAATATTGCATTTGACAATTAATTCTCAATCGTGTTTGTGAAAAAAAAAACAAAAAGCAGTCATCGTCAGCAGACATCTAATTTGTTGATTAATAAACTACATAATTTGGTCTGTTTTGTATAATTGGCTGTGATAATCCAGTTTAATTTCATTCTGTGTCTTGTGTTCGTCTTCGTCAAGTTGTGTGTGAAAAACAAAAAATTCCTCCCAAGTGGCCGTGAATTGTAATATTTTGAGTTCGTGGTTTGAGTGAAGTAATACGCGATTCCAACAGAATTTTTTTTCAAAAAAATTTGAAAAAATAAAATAAATTAAATTGCACAAAGCATAATTTTTCTGAAATAAAAAATTCCACGTCAAGGAATTGAATTTTTTTTAGAAAAATCAACTGAAAAAATACAAAACACTCAAGGAAAATGAGTGGATACACGGATTTAGATAAAATCGAAAATAGTCGGTAAGTGAAAGTGTTTTCTTTTTGTTAAAAATCAAATTTAGCTTTAAAATAATTTTTTAGACAAAATATAATTAAATAAATAATTTAATATTTCTTCGTGCGTTTTTAACCTCTTTATCTTCTCTGCAAGTGCAAGTGAAGGTGTGATTAATGATTTTTATCTCTTCTTCATCTCCATCATTCACTCTTTAAGTACGATACAAAAAAAAAAAAAAAAACATCACTAAAATAGCCGCAAACCATACACGGTGGGGCGCGGTTAGATAATTTTAATTTCTTTGATATTGACCCCAAAAAAGAAATTATAAATGTAGGTACCTACCTACCTACAATACATATGTACCTACCTAGATATAAAAATGCCAATAATTTGCGACCTGTCACGTCAGCACTTAAAATTTGCATGTCTAGGAGGAGATTGAAAATTTTCATAAAAAGAATGGAAACAATTGTACCTATACTAATTTTAAAGTGTTAAACAAGATTTTTGAAAATTGAAGTGAAATTGAGATTGAGTAGAATGGGAAGAATAAATTGGATACCTAACTACATACATACGTAGTTAAAAAACCAGAAATTTAAATTCTTGGTAACAATTTCAAACTGAGTGTGGCAAATTAATTGAGATAAGATTGCATACATTTATTATGAAATACATATTTTTAATAGCTGTATCTCTCGCAAAAGAAGAATCGGTTGAAAATGCAGCTTTAAACTTGAATTTTTTAAAGCAGTTTTATGGATATTCTTTTTATTTTTAGGTAATAAACCTGTATTTATTATTTATTGCAATGCACGTTTTTTTAAAGGTAGATAACACTTACAATGTTTAACACAGAGGCCACTGGCCGTTAAAAAATAAGAAAAATGTCAATATAACCAACAGTCATTGAACACTAAAACTGCTTAAATTATTTAAGAAGAATTTTGAACAATAACTTTCTTTAAAAAAATTTCAACAATATCTATGTTGAAAAGCAAATCATGAAATTTTTTTTAACTTTTTAAATAACTTTTATCTGGTTTTCATTCATATAGAATAACCATATTTTATGTTGTTAATCTTTTATTATGTAAAGTTTCCCTAAACCTGACAGGTTTCATTAAATATCCAGTAATAATTGAATTTAGAGATTCCTTTAGTGGCGCCCAACAAACAAGATCTGAAAATTCTAAAAAAATGTAGGTCTATGAATTTACATATAGATTTAACTAATTTTTAATTCTAAGCTTATATTTGAAAACTACTTTATAACTGGACAAGAGAAAAAATTATATTAGTGGCGCCCAACAATGAACGCAATCAAATAGGTAAATCTCCATACAAAACTATACGAATAAACAGTAAATTCCTGATGTTTCAAAAAACGTTTGAAATTCAGACCGTTCTAGAAAAAGCTATATACATGTTTGAAAGTCTGAATATAAATCTTCGAGAAAACAAAACAAGTATAAAGGATTCGTGTAGTGTAGCTCAAGATAAAATTTTGTTTTTCTTAGCAGTATACCTACCTCAAACATTGTACTGTTTTTAAAAAATCTTCATCTGAGATGGATTATTGGTTCAGTTTTTGAACTCATTGGTGGGCGACACTTTAAAAAAAAAATACATTAATTAGGTCCGCGTTGTCGTTTAACACTTCAAGAGTAGACTTAACTCTAAAATGCCTCCGTTTTACCCGACTAACAACATTCGGTTGAGAGTTGTAAATAAATATAGGCCCGGGTTCTCCCCGATCATTCTCGTCACACTTTGATTTCAAGTTTATTAAAATTTCTTATATAAACAACTACTTCTTTCTGATCATTTCGCATTAAAAACAAGATTCCAATAAAAATTAATTATCTGTTATTATTGATTTACTCAAAACAAAATGATGAAATTTAGATTAAGATTGTTTTGTATTTTCGGTAAATTTAAATATGTAAACAATTTCATGGGGGGTACCTACCATTTGACAAACAAAAATTAAACAATATTATTTTTTTTTTAAATGAACACATGCGTCACGATTTCCATCATGCCATTTATGTTGACATAAATTTCTGATTTGTTTTGAAACAAGAAATTCAAGAATTGTTTACATAAATATTTATTGACCAATATTTTTAATATTTGTGTTTTCATTAAAACTAATTGCGGATCTGTACTTTTTTAAATTTTGATTGAAGCCTTATTATTTGTTTTCATTTAAATATCATCTTAAAGTATCCGTTTCCTTATCTTTAACATGACTCAGATGGCCTATCTTTTTAATACAACACCAAGCCAGAAATATTAACTCGCGTCATATTTTGTACTTAAAAGCATTTTTTTTTTTAAATTACACATTATCTTAGAAATGTGAGTTCATCTAATTACAAACACATATGCATGAATAACATTTTTATGTTACGCAATCGGCTGATGAGATGACGGCGAATATTGCCAAACTAGAGAAGGTGTACGCGTACATCTATGTATCTTTTCTTAGTTTATTATAAAAATAATTTATTTGTATTTCTTATACTTACACCAAAGTATTTTATGTTCATGTGTGGCTAAGTCTATGCGTCGTCGGCAGCAGCGGTCGATTGCAAGAAAATTTCGCATATGAACGCTTAATTGACCCTGACGATTGATGATTTATCAAAAGCGTCATAGCAACTACATATAGGTATGTAGATTAAAACAACTTGAGTGCAAGCTCTTACATAAAAAAGAAGCTTCGAACTCAGTGAGTGCAAATAAATTTCAAAAAAAATAATAAAAATAAAAGATATTGCTTTTGTGTTGCATGGCGAGCAATAAGCAAACGAAGTGAATTTTTATGAAAAAACCTGATTGGCAAATTTAAAATAAATTGAATTATTTTCTATTAAAATTCGAGCAAATTGAGTGCGTTTCACAATTAAAATAATGTTGTAGGTAGAGGTATATTTGATGTAATTGCACACAATTATTTATACTATTTCTTAACTTAATGAGAAAATCGAAAGAAATAACAAGACAAAAACACGCGAAAATAATTTGACTCACAGAAAAATTATTTTTCTTGGGTATTTCTCGAACGTCACTTTATTTATGTTTGGCTTGAAGTGATATACAGAAAAAAAAAATATATAAAAGAATATATTAACTGTATTTTCAAAAGTTACGGTTTAAGTACCTAGACCTTGTGCTTGTGTTCAATGTTGGGCGCCACTTAAGGGTTTCTTTTATATAAAGTAATAATGACATATTTTGTAGTTTACTGAAATAGTAATCAACTTCACAAATAGAACAATTTATTGTACAAGGAAAGTCCCTTTAAATATTGAAGAACATTATAAGAGTGAATCGGTTTTTTTTTTGCGAATTTTAAGATGTACCTACGAATACTCTGTGTTGGTTCACATTGAATGACGTATTTAATTTGAGCACAGCTATTATTCTAAGGCACGGTTTAACCATATAAAATGTATACTTTCTACTCAAATTAGTTAATAACAATACCTACCTAGCTATTCGAACCTAGAAGAACTATAAAAATGTGCTCTGCTATGGGCGCCACTTAAGATTTGTTTTGCATTACCACGGTTATTCTAACGCATAGTTTAATCAAATTAAATTGTATTGGTTTTGCGTTGGGCGCCAGTTAGGCATTTGTACATTTGAACATGAAAAAGCACAACAAACTGATTTTGGAATATTTACGTAAGTAATCATTGGAACATTTATTACAGGCAAACAGTTTTGGTTCATATGTAATGTGATGTTATCATTAATTTTCTCCCTGCTGCTTCTCAATTCAATAATTCCTGTCGCAGTACCTATAAAATGGTTTTGATATACATAATAATAATGCTTTTACTAAATCCTGCTTCGTAAAAAAACCTTTTAGGTGTAAAATACAAATAAAATCAATTTGCATCACTTCATACCTACGCGCCTCTAATAGAAGAACAAAAATGATTCACTTAACCACCATCCAGTCAATTCTTTCTTTGTTGTTTTTGTTGGAAGAATTTTTTTTTTTTTTTTCAGATACCAGCATTTGCTTATTTTCCCAAGGCTATAGGTACCCTATACACAATTCAATGCCAATAGTTCATAGTTCTTAAAATAGCAAAGGAGGAAAATCAATTCATTTTTAATGGCCATCACAAGTATTATAGGTACACTTGTCTTGAATTCTTTAAGATACCATGACTAACCATATAAGTTTGACGTATCATCAGAATTACAAAATTGTGTCTCAGATTCAAATCAATGATGACTGACCGACCGTCGAAAACACCCTATTTTTCTTTTATTTTATTTTATAGACAAAAAAATTATGCCATCACATTTTTCATCCTCCCCATTTTGCCAGCTGTTGAAATGATGCATAGAATTTAATCGTACATGACGTCATGAAAATATCACGCCATGTAGGTACCATCTTTCAATACCGCGCACCGCTAAATTCTTCTTCAATGTAACGGGTGTTTTGCCACGCGCATGTCTCTTTATATACTATTATTATTTCTCTTTGAGTTTGGTGTATCTGGTGATTTTCCGAATCCATTTCTCTCCCAGCAAATCTCTTTGTTTGGTAACTTCTTTTTATTTCATATAAATTCATCGACTGTAGCTATACAATAGTCCTCTTTATTGCCGGCAGTACAGTGTTTTCACCACGATGCGCTTGTTTTTTTTCTTCGGTATTAGGTGAACAAAGAGGAACCGGGTGGTGCAAAAACAAAACAAAACATCAAACAACGTAGAGTGGCATGGTGTGTGGTGGTAGCCTGGTAGGTAGATGAAAGTCTAACTGTGATTGGTTGAAAAAGTGGCGTGGTTCTTACATTTCTTCAAACGAAATGTTTTCATATTTTGCTTTGGAGTTTCCGTTCTGCTTTGTATTAGGTGGTACATAAAAGTTGTGTATTTCCGAACTACAACCATCCATCCATGCAGTAAACATAGAAAGGTGGTCTGATATTCGTAACCCGGTTTCGGGTTTCTTCATAATTTTTGCTTACTCTATTTTTTCTTCTGGAAAGAAAATAATCGATGAAACGAATATCAGCTGATTTTTTCGCTGTGTATACCTCCTTACCTTTTCATCCATAGTAGGTACGTTGTTCATATACGTTGCTAATTCTGATGTAGTGGTATTGTAGAGTGTAAAATACATATAAACCTATTCATATTTACGAGCATAACTGTTTATATCTGTAAAGCAAATTGTAATGCAAAGATGTCAAAGTTGAAAGGTACGGAAATAGTAGGTAGGTACTAGGTAGGAATACAGCGCTACGTTACAAAGATGTAGCAATAAATGTATACTTAATGCTATATCTAAAGCTACACTCATTGTTTTCAAGGGAAAAGTGTGATTTGATTGCAAGAAATTTCTATTCCTAGGTAAGGGACCGTCGAATAGGTTTTCATGAAAGTTAATTGGCATTTTGTTAAAATTTTTAATAAGCTTATTGTAGACTTCACCAGTAGTAGGAACAAGCCTTTAAATACAAGGTTCAATACAATTTAAAAGGCCTAAAAAAATAGATATGGTCTACTGAAATTTTTTAAAAATACATCGCTTTCGTCTGAATACTTACAAAAGCGTCATTGATACCCCGCTATTTTCTTCGCTTCCAATTTTCCCAATATCATCTAATTTGTATGCGAATAATTGAACGAACTTTTATAAAATTGTGTCTTTGGTGTGGATTCGACTTTTTTCAAACAAGAACGACGTTAAAGAAGCATTGCTTGACAGCGCATGACAAAAACATTTTTGTCATCAAAAATATTATTGAGGTAGTTGCGGAACTTGATGTGCATCTATAGGTTGCATTTAAAAGGCCTTGGCTCTTTTAGAAATAAGACATAACTAAAATTATTAATATTAAAACTTGTTTTTAAACAAAGTTTTAGCAGCTATTTAAAGAGAAATCTTGTTCTGATAAATGTATAATTGGAATCTATAGAAGCCCAACTGGTCGAACGAAACTTGTCAAATCTTAATCTAAGTGCCAAAACAACTTTCAAAAAAAAAAAAAAAAAAAAAAACTCCTTAATTATAATAATCTCAGACATCCTGTGAAATAATTTTTTTTATTTTATAAGTGATCTTGAATTTGTATAATTTACGTTTCCGTCTTTAACAATGTATAGCTGTATTTTCAATTGCCACTTTTCTACTTTACAAAACATGTCTAGCTTGTCCAGTTAACAGAATCAGTCTAAAATTCAATTCTTCAGACAGCGGGCGGTAAAGACTTTTTCAAAAAAAAAACCTCACTCAACAACTATCGAATCGACTTGTCTCTTATGCAAATAATCTGCATTTTTTTTCTTAATTTTGTTCCTATTTTTATAATAGATAATTCTTTATTTAAATTTGAGTTTAAATCTCAACCATCAGAAGTGTGTATATTGCCTTTTGAGAAATTTGACACTCATCATCGCCAAGAAACAAAAAAAACTTTGTTGAATTAACAAAAATTGCATCTTCTCAATTAAATACCTATATGAAAGTGAGTTATACTATCGCCCACAACATTTATTTTACACATTGTACACGAAATTATCTATCAGCTTTAATTTTAACCAATAGTTTGGAAATATGCACAACAAACATTTTGAATGTTTTTGTTTATTTAATGATTAAAAATGGGTATTTTTTCGCATTGAAAATTCAAGAAGGAAAAAAACAACTTAACTTGTTGACCATGATGCTGGCGATGGGTGACTTTTTTTGTTAGCAAGATCTTTTGTATCGCGTTTATCGATTGCCGGCTTGCTTGTTGCTTTTCGGGGGCCAAGATATGTCTTAACTATTAATATATTTTTGCGGATAAAAAATTATACATTCAAGGTTAAGTTTATATTTAATTTTGATTTAATTTTTGTTCTTCTAAATTCAACTTAGATGACATTTTGAAAAGGGGAAGTGTAGGTAAGGTATTACCTACTCAAATAAGTATCGTATATAGAAAGTTAAGTGATGTAGGTATCTTCCTATACTGACTGTAACACATACCTATTACATTTTACTTTTACTTTTTTACCATTTTTTTTTTCTCTTTTAAATTTTCATTCGGTTTGAATTGAATGAATTAAGAAAGTCTCACCTTAACTTTAAAGATTAAAACAGAAAAGACAAAAAGTTTTATGGTTGTGAGATTCAAGTTGTTTAAGCAATATCAACTATTCGCTAGCAGTTTTATTAGGTAACTTTGTTGACAGAGGCTTTGTTTTGTTGCTTCTTCATTATTTCTTATAATTTTTTTTTAAACCGGTTATATATCTTAGTTGTAAGTAAGCGATAGTTGGGACTTGAGGTTAATAGTTTGGCATTAAAAAAATGACATATCATTGTAGATTTATGCAAAATTTAAATATTTAGAAAACTTTGAACTTTTTAGTAAAAAAAATTTTTAGAGAAATTCAACACTAGTTTCATTTATTTTGCTTGCATGTTTTTTTATAGTTTTTGTAGTTAAATTATTCTCTATAAATTTTAATGTAAGAAATTTTTAAACGGGTATATCTTAAAACGTTATTTAAAGGGACCATTCACTTTTAAATGGATTTTACTTTTAGTTTGTTCTCTATAATCTCAGAAAGTTCTTAACCAATTTAATTGAAATTTATTGTTTTTATTTTTTACTTGCATCAGGGTGCCTTAGGCTATTTTTTTCAAAATAATTAATTAATTAAAATAAAAAGAAACTATAAAGAATAGAAAGGAATTTGAGCTCATGTAAAATATAACACCACATAAACAATAGATTTTTAGTTCACAAATGACCGTTTTTCTATAAGATCACACCCATAACCCAACTCGAAAATAAACTAATTTATTTACAGAGTATTATACCTACTTTCTATTTAAAATTTCAATAGAATATTGTGTAAATTATTTATAGAATCATGACTCTCATTTTCACACCTGTAACAATAAAAACACCAATTTTTATTATCCCCATGTATGTACCTATTACCTATAATTTATTTAACCAAAAATATCAAACAATAGATATGAGCAATATAAATTTCCCATGAATTCAAAGTTCAATTTATACCATCGTGATTTATTAATTTTTGATAAAATTCACTAGAAAAGAAAAATTTAACTATTCCGTCACCAAATATAAGGAACTTGTGATTTTTTGCAATCAATTTTGTATTCCGATTGTGACAAGTACTTTAGTCACGTTTATTTTAATTTATGATTTATCAAGAATTTCCGCTTGAATTGATTTTTTTGAAGTAGGTACATTTTAACAAACCAGACAATCTAATCTGAATATAAAATCTATTTGAGCAGAAAAAAATAATAATATTGCTATTGATAACTAAATATTATAACTTAAAGGTAGTTTATGTTATCATAACCAAGTACTTTACTGCTTCATCAAAATGATTTTTACCGGCTTTATCATGGTTTTACATTGAATACCTATAAGAAAAACTAAAAGTACAATAATTCTTGGCCCAGAAATAAAGACCTCCAACGGTTGTTTTTATCGATGTTTTTTTTTAGGAACTTGAAGTAATCTCTAATTATGATAGTCATCTTTCTTTTTCTTTGTTTTCTTTGTATAATGAAATTTCCTTAATTTAAAAGGTAAAAATTGTAAGTACTTCCTAATTTTACAAAATTTTCATAAGCACTCAAAATCAGAAACTCATTTACTTTGTTGTCAATTCGTCTGTTTAATATTTTAAATCTTGAAAAATTTTATAATATTCAAGAAGTTGTCTTTCAAAAAAGAAGTTTTTGTTAAGACATGATGGCAAGTGTTGTTTGATTTTTTGAAATACCTACGCCTGAAACATTGATTTCCATAATAACGCTAATTACTTTTGTATGTATTTTTAAGGTAATTTTCCGTTACTTTCACAAGACAGGTTTTCATTAGTCAAACAGCAATATTTCCTAAGGGAAAAGTACTAGAATAAAATCGTCCAAAGCCTTAAAAGTCCATTCCTACTTCAATTACTTAACTCCCAGAAGTAGAGGTCAAGTAAAAAAAGTATATCATTAATATTTAAGTGTGTGCTTTAAGTACCTACAATAACAAATGCCTAATTTATTGACCAAAAAAAAAAACAAATAAGAGAATTTTTCGAAAATGTACCGTGTTATCAAATTCAAATTATTTCCACTGTCAAATTAATGTGCATACACAAAGTGATGCAAATCGTTTTGCCCCTTTTGATACTTTTTGAGTACTGACCTTATTTTATTTTGTTTCATTTTTTCGACGTAATTATTTTGGCACAAATTTATAATTAAGGAATTCATTTTACGCGACACTTTCCCGCATTTAAATTGCATCAGCAAAAAACTAACATGAGAGAAAGAAAAAAAAAAAGAAGCTGAAATGAGAATGCGCTCCGACATCACCCGATTTGTTGTTTTTTTTATTGGCTTCAAGCCAGAAGCTTGGAAAAGGCTATTTAAAGTGATAGAATTGTTCTTCTTTTTTTTTTTGAGAATTAGTTCATTTACTATACAAAGGGTCGTTGATCTAGAAAATTGGCGCCCAACAAAAGTCTAGGAAGTGAATTTATCTGGTCTTAATTATGAAAAAAATGTTTTAAAATATGAGTAAATCAATATGATGCACATAAATAGAAGAGGAATCGTTGAAATAAATGAGTTGACTTCTGGTAAATTTTGTTTGTCTCTCTTCAAATATATGTACATTGTACATAGCTATTCTCTTACTTTTCAGTCAAAGAAAAGAAATGGATCAGCGACTGAGGCGCAGTAAAAACTGCTAACTAATTTTAGAGAAATATTTTGACGTCGTATTGTGACATTTTGATTTCACAATTAGCTTGATAGCTTTCTTTGTTTTTTTTTCTGAGAAAACAAATTACTAAAACGTTTTTAATTTTATGAAAAATGCCTGCCAAGCATTCATAGAATTAAATTTTGAGTTTTTAAATGCACAATGTGTATAAAATACCCATCTAATATAGGTATATTGTTTTTTATTTGCCATTTCACGAATACGACAGCGCAGGTTGGTGTTCAATTTTTCAAATTTTCAAACACATACATGACACACTAAAACAATGTGTGTATATATATATATATATATTGATATACAGCCTTACTGTTAGATTTATTGATTTATTAGGCTATGAACGAATCTGGCCAGCGTTCGTTTAAAATTCAGCAAACGAATTCAATATACTTTCTTTGTAATTGAAGTCTAAAATAGTTTTTCTAAAAATACTGAGATTCTTGAAATCTTGCATATTTAGAAGGTAAAGGTTTTACATCAATTGTTGCTAAATTCTCAGCAACAGGTATCAATTTCATAATTGCATCAACAAATTTACTAACCTTAAATCAAACTTACTACCTATTCTATTGATAAGATTTAATAGTCGTGTTAATGGAAAACTTTGATTTTTTGTTACTATAAGCTTTTTTTCTCATCAACAACTGTGATTCGAGAAAAATCAACCTATGATTCAATTCATTCAAGAATTTTTCATTCTGATGTAAGAAGTTCTTAAGGTTACAATACATTGTTGCGCAACTTATTAACACTAATTAACCTGTTTTTTTGTTAGAATAATTATGATTGGCCTTTCGTACCGAGATTTTACATTTTTTCTTGATTCTATATAGTCTGAATGATATGCGTTATATTTTTGTGTAAAAAAATATTTGTTAAAAGAAGCTTTATTACTTAGTACTTAATTCAAAATGAAAAGTTGATTTCTTCTACAACTTTAAACGGAAAACATTCTCAAATGATTGAATAGAAATAATTTTTGAACGCTTAATAACACGACTTACTTTTTCGTGACATCTTTTTTCGAGAAAGCTATGATTTGCATCAGATTTGTTACCACATAAAATGCGGATAGTTTTTGTTTCCAAAAAAAAATAAGATAGGAACGTTTCACAAGTTCAAAACCATCTAAGATAAATAGAATTTATATAATATAATATAATAAATAATTTATATAATATAATTTATCCAACAATATTTCACATACTATTAAAAATGTATTTATTATTTTTTGCTATTTAACATTAATTATAGCTCAATGAATTATTACCAAATCACTAACCAGTTCGTTTTAGCAATGCTCGAACAATATGACATAAATTTGCAACAAAGTCAATGAAACTAAGTATACATGTGTTTTACAATAATATTTAATATATGTATTATAATTGGTATACATTATGATTTCATTAAAGGTGATCGTAAGATAGGTAGGTATATTATACACAATTAAATAATATTAATCTATGAAACAAAATTCAAAAACTTTAACACCAGATTGAGGTGCAAAATTTTTAAAACATAAATTCATACTCAAAAGAAACATTTGTGTCTAAGCTCGTGCTTAAATAAAATGATAAAATATTAAAAAAAAAAAAACTAATTCGACAAAATCTATAGCTCGTTTTGTATTTAATTAAATTAAAAATCTATTTTCATTCAAAAATTTACGCTCTTAAAAAAAAATTATCAGCAACATAATAACAAAACAAAAAGTTTTGCCATGAACTTAAATTAATATTTACCCCACGGGGTATCAGACAAGTGCTGAATTTGATAATTTGTTTACTTTTGTCTGGGATAAAAGACAATAACAACAAAAGAACTAAATTCAAAAACTAAGCATACAAATATTTATACATACATAGGTATTTAAATTTCCAGACACAATTTGATTAACAATACTTTATCTATGTACATATAAGCGTTTGTCAATTGTTTACACTTCTAACCAATTTAAAGGAGAAAAAAAGCTATAGTCTTTCTAAAAATAGTATCATTTCTCAAATTATTTATTTCATGGAAGATATAGAAGATAAATATATCTATATTTGTCGCATTTAATTATAGTTAACTTAACATATACAGCACTCGGTGACAGTAGAACAATCATTTATACAAAACCTAAAAATCTTTAACCTTCTTGGAAGTAGGCCACTATAATAATTGTTCAAAGGTTCCGCACGCACTCAATGTAAGCTGAAAATCAATATGAGCTATACGACTTTAGAGCTAAATTTAGGTTTCCTTCATTTAAAACAAAATGATTTGTAAAGGTTTAATCTATTAAGGAGAGGATTTGTCATAATATGATAAATATAAGAAATTTTTTCTAGGGCGCCAAATTGTAAAACATTATTTTTATTTTAGTATCTATTTTTATCGACGACATCTGGTACAATGAGACTCAGCATATTCCGGATTGTAATTATGAATATTTCAAAAGTTTTCAATTATTGATCAAACTTTAACAGTAATATATAAATACAGCAAAAAGGATAACATTAAAAAAAAAATTGCAAGATATTAAATCCGGCCCTGATCTCAAGCAGGTAGCAACTCAAATCACATATCTAAAGGCATTAACTTTCCCATCAAAAAGTCTAAACGAATCAAAAAAAAAAATAATGAAAAAAAAACCAACAACGTGACGTAGGTACTTAACGGAATCGATGAAATAGTTTCACTACATAAATAGATGTAAAAAAAAAACACTTAGTGGGATATACAAAATATTTTTTTTATTACTTCCGACCACATGCACAATGACATCAGGTGATTATTTATATTTTTTTAATACAATTTTTAATTTTATATGCTTAAAATATACATAAACGCAATTTTTTTAAAATAAAGCGTGCGTCTGTTTAAATAATTGGTTCATGTATCTTAAATATTAGTTTTTTTTCTTTTGTATGTATATAAAATGTTTGGGGTTTGAATCTATTTTTGGTTCAATATACAAACGAATATAATTCTAGGACAGTTTTTTTTTATTTAATTTATTGAAAATACTTTCTTCTCAGATGTATTGTATACGGTAAGCACGCAAAGGGCGCGTGAAAGTGATAAGTGTTGCCGTATTTGTTAAATTATGTTGATTATGTCTGGTTTGTTTTTTTTTTTTTAATTAACAATAATCAAAGAATCACGTGTCTTAATAATGTTTTATTTCTTTTTTTTTTTTTTTGCAATGACGCGTGTTAGACTGGAAATAAAAAATAATGACTTCAAAAATTGAAAAAGATGATTCAATATTTTTGCTCGATTTCATCAGTAGTTTTGAACAAGAGTTCACTATCAATCTGATTCAAGTGATTTCAACCGCTTATAGTTTATTTATTCTCACCTATACAGAAGAGAATTAGTGAGAATTTAAATGTGGAACGTATTAATTTTTCAGTTAATTGATTTTTATTTAATAAAAAATATAACAATATCAAAACTTGTGACAAATTAATACGTTTCATAATCCAAGATATCAAATTTAGGTTTGAACAAAAAGGTTCTTGATAAAAACTATAAGGTTCCACAATCATTTCTAAGCCATGATTACATATTTGCAACCAAATTCACTTTAAAATTCGTAAGACGTGTGAGTGGAATGCGAACTTCGCCCATCAAAATAATGACGAACACAATGCGTTACTCAAACTCATATTCCTACCTACCTCATCATAAATGAAGTGTCATGCAAATAATAATAGCTATGTTCATAAAATATATATTTCTGCCAATTCATTTTGTAATTTGACTCAAAAAGTGTGATTTGCGTCACATCCGTACGCTAAATAAACGCACAGCTAAAAATTCTATAAATTATATAACATTTTTATATATGAATGGACGACGACGACGCTCCTTCTTATTCACTACATCTCTAATGAAACTAATTATAGAACTTTCATCAAAAAATCGCTGTTGCTTGGGTTGGTTTATCCAGCTTTTATTTTATTTTTTTTTTTCGTTGGCTTTTTGGTCGTGTGCCGTAATCAAATAAAACTAAAAATAAAAAACTTCTCTTAATTTGAATTTCTAATCGAACTCAGAAATAAATTACCTCCAACTTTAAGCCAAGACTATTAGACTCTTAAGAAGACTTCCCGTTCTAAAATTTTCTATACAAAGTTATATTTATAAGTTAAGGAACAGTATTGAATTTATTTTTGGGGGTCAACGAGACTGGTTTGGAATGATGGTGTGCCGCATTAAAAAAAAAAAAAGAAAAAAAGTTCTTTGTTTGCAGAGTGATTTATGATTTATTAGAATTTTATTATTATTTTAAATCTCATCATTAAGCATTGAATTTCGTATACAAAGTTTCTAAATTGTTTTTTTTTTTTTTATTTTAATTTTAGAAGCTGCCTTCGACGTATTGCCCGCCATGATGAGCAACAATTCTCAAAAGACAGTATTGTTAATGTGATGGAGAAGTTTGTGAAAACGGTAAATCAAATGGATGAGACAATTCTGGTGCCATGCAGGCTCATGGATAGACAGGTAAAAAAAGCTTGTTTTTTTTTTAAATAATTTTTAAGTCTATTTTTTGCTTTTTTGTAAACTAAAATATAAGACAGGTTTATAAGTAGAATTAGCAGATTAACAGATTTTAAATTTATGACATTTAAACGTATGTATACTCAAAGCTTATAACAGCCTTGTTCATTCATAATTTTCTAAAATTATCAAGATTATCATTCCAAATTGAAAATGATCTGAAAAAAAAGAAACATTTTTTTCACACAGAAAATATACTACAAATTCATAATTTTTGAAATAAATCCCAAAATTTAAAAATGTAGTGCTGAGTGAATGGGTTTTAAAGATTTAGTTTTGAACAAAAATCGAAAAATACAAAAATAAAGCTTACTCTCAATTTTATATTTAAAAAAAAATTGGGAGTTACCATTTCACACATATTTTATTAATCATATTTCGAAAAGGTGACCATTCTAAGATCAGTGCTTCCAAATATTCTGATGTTTCTGTGTGATTTTTGTTGTCAATGATTTTGTTTTATATAGAAATAAATTTGAACTTAATCAAGTTATATAGTTTTCTTAAATTTTAAGTTTTTTAATTTTAATAAGAAAAAACATTTCCAATGTTAAATAATTTTTGGTATTTGGCAGCATTTTTTCTACCTGCAGTAATTGTTCTTTTCGCTCATTTATCTCTAAACGTGGATTTTCTTAATTTAACTCTGTGAATTTTAAAAAGCAGATTGTGATAACGAAGCCACTTTAAGAAATTTCGTTTTAACTTACATAAAATAAGTAAATGTTGTTTTCCGAAAAACAAAGTTTGATAGCCCAAGGTGCTTTATATGGCACCCACAATATGGTGGCAGTCGAAATGAGATTCGTGTTATGTACAAAGAATATTACATACATATACATATTAAAAAAAAAAAACAAACATTAACTTTACGAATAATGAAATTTTTTATATAGTCTTACCGTTTCGAATCACATCAAATGCTTCGTTTCAAATTGCCTTATTCGTAATTAATTACAATCATCAAAAATGTTTACTTGCGAAAAAATACAAATGTCAAGTTTATAGCTTGTTGATTTGATACCTAATTTGCAAATAATTACGAATTTATTTCTTACGACTTCTTAGTCTTGTTTTTTTAACTTTGTTGCGACTTAAAATATAAAAAAGATAATTTGCTTAATAAATTAATTTTTTTCCAATAACATTTCCTTTTCCATGATTACAAGATAATTCAAAAAATTTATAGGTAGTTTCTAGAATTTTTTTTTGATTTAAGAGTAAAAATATTAAAGGCTTTTAATATTGAATTGGGTCATTTTGAGTTCTTTTCTTAATTTCATTAAATTTGTCCACTTGTAAAAAATTCTATTCAATTTAAATTTTGCAAATCTAAAATTCTATATCTTTAGATTTATAGCGACCTAGGTTTACAAATTTTCCAAAATATTTTTTAAAATTTAATTTCAAGAACTAGATTAGCAGAATTTTTTTACTTTAGCATATTTTATTTCTGGTTATAATATTCTTTTTTTTTATAATTCTCATTTAAGGTTGGAGACTCAACAGATATTGTCCAAGCACCATCTAAAAATTCAACCTCAAATCAACTCACATTGAATACATTTGATTGCAATGGCAAAGCGCACAAAAAACGTTCCAAAAACGTTCACGAGTTTCTTAATTCAGCAGAATTATATAACTTGTACACCACCTTGAATTCACTGAAGAACGATCTACTTTGGAATCGTAGCAATTCCCATGATGTAGAAGAAGAAGAAGATGAGGGCATTGCTCAAGGCAACCGAACTTCAAATAATAATATTGAAGAAAATTCCACTACTGAATTAAGTGCTAGCAGCAATTCTGGATCGACAAATTCACTATCATCACCAGCTTCAACAGCCACATCATCGTTGCCAACTACGGGTAATACAGTTAAGGGACATGTTCGTCGGCCTTCAACCGCTTCAATGACCTCAACAACATCAGTGAGTAATTTGAGTGATTCGGAAAGTGAAATTTCGAATGAAAATGATTCTGGTGTCGAATCAGAAGGTAACTGTGGTAATAGCCAAACGAGCGAATCAAAACCTGCCAGTACTGACAAAGCTACCGAATTGGCACGACAATGCAGACGGCATCTTGCTGGTCTATACCATTGTCTGGAACAGATGACAGAAGCTTCCATCTACCTGACAGCTAGATACCAAAATGATATTGAACCCGTTTAAAAAAACAAAAATATATCAAAATGGAGTCAACTAGCATAAATATTTCTGTCTTATTATTACAAAAAAAAAGGAAATTTAAGAACAAATAGAAAATAATACAAAAACACATATGTTAAAAACTAGTGTTTTGAAATATTTCATAAAATACCAAGTACGATTTAAGAGCGAGAGGCCAATGCTCTCTTCTGCCAAATATTATTCTTCTGTTTCTCTTATTCGCTTTTTCCTCTCTCGCTCTTTGGGGATTTTCAATTCTTTTTTAGCCGATCAATTGTTTAAAAAAAAAAAAATATTTTCAAAAAACACACAACATCCTAGAGCCGCACTCACTTGCATACATACACACCTGACAGCTATGACAGATAAAGATAAATCTCTAAAAGAAAAAAATGGGTAGTTTCTTTGCACAAAAAAAATTAACAAAAAGAATAATAACAGAATCTTATTTGTAGACTTATGGTTTGGGGATGTTTTAAGGGATGTTTGGGGTGAATTTTCTCTTTCAATCGTGGTGAAGAAAAGACTGAATGCGTTTGTTTTTAATTTTAATGCTTAGTATAGAGAGAAAAAAAACTTTAATTTTAATTAAAGGGCAGTTTTTGTTTTTGATTTTTAATTAATAATTGTCTCCCAATTTTGTGCGTGGACTATATTTTACTGATTTATATTATTTGGGTAGAGGGTGGCTCTGGGAATTTAACTTAGCATTCCTCTCGTACAGATTGTATACCTACTTATCTGTGTAAGATTTTATATAAAAGAAAAAAATATATTAATCGGCGAAATTCTTACCAAATAAAAGAAAAGAAATTCCTTAAAGGGTTGACAGATGGTGTATTTTATGGCGAAGTAAAAAAAATTAATGTAAAAACAAATATTGTGATTGTTGTTAATTTAAAAAATAAATTAAAATTAAAACAAAAATAAAATACATACACACACACTTTAAAATTTTGTTTAATGTTTAATGGATAGTTTTAGTTTTTATATTTAGTTGAAAAATTTTTAATTATCTTCTTGGAAAAAGGCGTGTGATGGTGATTTTTTTTTACGAATATTAAAAATTAACTGTTTATTTGGTTTAGAGTTTTGTATAAATATATGTTTATGTATGTAGCTGGGAGAGATAGAAATCAAATTTCTTTCTCTTTTTACCAAAAAAAAGTGTAAGTTAATATTTGGAGGTAAAATAAAAAATGTTTTTTAATTTATTTTTTAAAATACATAAATTCTTGTAATAAATTGCTATATTCACATTAAATTTCAAACTAAAATTTGTATAAATTAATCTTGAATCATTCAAACAGATAAAAATGAAATTTAACATACATAATGTACTTTTTGTTTTGGGAACAAGCCGGGTTTGAGAGACGGACAAAAATAAAAAAATATAAAAAGTCTTTCTCTCTTAAAGTTAAATTGTGTATATTTGATTTTATTACTGATGTTAAAACAAATAAATAAAAATATATATATATTTTGTACACCAAACAATATTAATGTACATATATAAAACAAAAAATATAATTTTTAAAACTTACATAAATTAGTAAAGAACAAAAAATACAAAATAACCAAAACAGTTAAAGTAGTTATAAACAAAAACTCTAGAATGAGCAAAATAACACTAGAACACACAAGACACAAATTGTTAGATCAAAATTGTAATTAAAAATATAGGTTATAAAAAAAAACTATAAAATATATAAGAAACAAATTAATTAAAAATACAAAATGTCTTTTTCTTTGCAATTGTGATTGGAACAACATCTATGGCGAAAGGAAAAACAAAAAACATGAGTCAAGACTAGACCACACAAAATAAATCTACTAGTTCAGAGCTTTAATTTACCTTTATATTGAAGATTATTTTTAACGTGAAAATGTGATGAAAAGTAAAAAAGTATTAGAAATCCGAAATTGCCGAAATTCTGGGAATGCATTATTAGTTTTATTTTTTGTCCTTTTTCTAGTCATAAAGGTAATCAATTTCATTTTTCAAATTCTAACCTTCTTAAACTTAAAGTTTTTCTGGCAGACATCGTTTAATACCAATAAAACTATAATTTCTCCAGAACCGATTAAATAAAACAAAAACACTTTGAATTCACCCTTCTTTGCCTCTCAAATCATTGTCAATAGTAACTTTTTTGCAAATTTTTATTAAAAAAAAAATAGTAGCTACATACAGCCCTATTCTGCTAAACATTCACGTGAATTTTCGTATTCTGCTATCCGTCGGAGGATACACGTAAATCGAAAAATTCGATTGGATCGGATAGCAGAAAAGGGCTGATGTTCTTCAAAAAATGGAGAAAATAATGAAGAACTCAAAATGAAATATATCTTATACTGTCGAATTTGATAAAGAACATTATTTTGGAAATATTTTTGTATGCTTCACTTCAATTATTTTTTTATCAGAAAGCTCATGCTATCCAACAATAGAAATAGAATTAATAGATAAAGTCGATGATGTTTTTCATCACTTTGATTTGCATAACAACAACTTTAACAAACACACCCACCATAAACATGCCCACACAGAATTCTCTATAACGGGATACCAAAAGTTGCTAAGTAAACATATATTATGAAATAATTAACTTGATGAACTTAAATGACTTGATATTTTTGAAAAAATTCTAATTAGATGAAGAAAGGATGAACTTTGAAATTTCAAAACTTAACGATAGTTCACTACCATACTACCACCATCTGTCAGTCAGCAGCTGATGCATTATTTAAATAAAAGAACAAGTCAGATCCAATGCCATTTGGTATTAATAAGTAGAATGAAACAACAACAAAAACTCATATAGACTTCATTAGTTAAATTAAATTTTATTTCCTCAATCAAATCGTGTATTTGTTCATAAGGTATCAGGCTGTATTAGACACTGACAAAATTTATAGATAATGTTTGAAGCTAATTTAACAACTTATCTACATAATTTTAATTTTAAACTTGATTCACAAAACATACTTACTCGTGATAATTTCAATCAATTTCCCATAAAGATGCATTTAAGAATAACTCTTTATTTAGAGTTCAATTAGGTACATATATATATTGTCATGTGCAAATACTGGTTACACCGGTTAGATGCGAAATTTGAAATCTTGAATGCTTAAATTAAAGCCTAGAATTTGACATATATACGATTAATATAAGATCCAAAACACAAGTTCTTTATAATTAAATTCCATTTAACAACAAAAAAGTGCCTAAAATTAACACAGAAAATTAATTAAAACAAAGTTATTTCACTTCAATAAACAATTAAAGACAATGAACAAACAAACATTGGGTATTGCCAAATCATAATTTGATTTCAAGGTTGACATTAGAATTCATTTGGATTATATTTTGCTTCAAGCTCATCGTGTATTGAATACCACAAAGTGATAATCAGATACCTATGTACCTACATATATAGAAGAGATGGCCAAGAGAACTAAAGAAGAATAAAAAGAAGAAACTTTTGTGAGTACATATATTTATAGAAACAAGTCAATAAAAAGCCTTTTTAAGTTTAGAATGTTAAATGACTTACCCCGCAGCGCCAATAATAAGCAAGTGGCAAGCCCACTTTTGACATAGAAGTGACAGGTCTAACATAAAGATTAACGCCGAGTTTCTCTTATTAATTTTGTATTTAATTATTTTTACCTGATATGAAATTTCGCCTGTGTCACTTATACATATGTAGATCGGTACGGTATAGCCAAAAAATTCCCAAAAAGTATTTCCCCCTTTTTATTTTTTGGTTAAGAAAGTCGCTTTAATAGTTTGATTAGAATATTAAATAAAAGCACGACACGCAACTGGTTTTGAAAAAGGCGCGAATAAGGTTTAATGTGGCTAGATAGTAATATTATATTTGGTTGATTCTACGTGATTGGGATTTCCCATGAATGTCATGACGTAAATAGTTAAAGACGGTTCTATCGAAAATAGTATCTCCATTGGTATCCGCAATGAGGTTCTCCTTCTATATCATGTAGGACGAAGGTATAAAATATAGCGAAGGCTATTTAAAGAATTATTGAGTTTACCTTACCTACATTTGTATGTAGGTACTAAAACAAAATTTCAAACTACAAATGGTAGATCCATAATAACGGTATCATAAAATTAAGGAGACAGTGAAATATTTCCTAAGGTAAGATATTTTTCAAAAAGGTCAAGGTCTTTATTGAAGTAACTTTCAACGAGGAAGGTCAACATCACTGTTATGACTGGAAATCCCCATTTTTGACATCAGCAATCGGCAAAGCGCGAAATGTTATTCCAAATATTTATGTACTTTAGGTAATATGAAGGCATCATTTACCATGAAAGTATATTCTTAAGTCAAAATAAGGTGTTGACACATCTGACAATAGAAGCTTTTTAAAGACCAAAGTTATGTATTTTAACAAAGCTCATTTAGGTAGTTGTGACCTTAATTACGTATGACATTGTCCTGATGAGAGAAAATTCACCTGTCCCGTTAATTTTAATTTATAAAAAAAATAATTATTTAACATTATACAAATTATGATAAAAAATAAGTTTGGTGGGGCTTGACAGTTTGTGGAAAACAAGGACCTGGTAACTTTTATTCTTGTGTGGTGTTGTAATAAGTCACCCAGCAAAAACTGAAGGGAACATAAAATATTCTCCCGAATCTGAATTGTTGTTTAGTTTAATTTTCAAATGAATATTTATTTCAAAACCCTGACGTGTGGAGCAATTCTGAGGTCGGATTTGATCTTAAGGCATCACAAAACTTTGGAAAAGTCTAGCTTGGCTCCATGGAAAGATAAAAAGGTAAGCAGGATCTCTGGTGGTTTACGTTTAAGGGCTAAATATAAAAAAAACTACTTGTTGATCTGTCTTTTTAAAAAAAAACACAATGTGTATTTTATTTTTTTTTTAGACAGCCAGATAGCATCTATCCTATTGCAACCTGAACCTTCTTAAATATTTAAAATATTATTGTCAAGTTAGAAAAGTCTTATTTATTTACATAAAACTTGACCAATTTAACCATTTTTTTTTTGTTAATTGTTGACAGTTGAGCTTTTTTTATACTGTATAATTTTCACTACACAAAGCCGTTGGTGAATGACATTATAGACTCTCAAACGTCATTGGAACATGACTTGCATTTATATGAGTTTTCTTTATGAATAGAAATACCAAAACACTTATAGCTATTTACATTTGTAGGTTTATGCCTTTAAGTTAAGCTTAAAATTGACAGCGCGATCGCGAGACGTCACGTAGTTTCTTTTATGATGGTGCATCAAGGGAAAATGAAGTGTAAATGCGACATAAACTATGTGACATAAAGCCGCCCAATCTTTCGCTTTAAATCACGTTATTCATGATGTCTAACGAAAGTAAAAGAAGAAAACCTGATCAAATATATGCGAGAAGTCGTCAAAAGAAGTTTGTTTGTTCATGATGGAGTCTTGTTTGTGCGTCATTTATTTTTATAAATTTCCAATAGCTTTAATTGTGGAAAAAAGCAAGAGGGGGCCTGCGGCCAATTCGTGCCATTCAGAGACACAAGAAAACTGCTGACTACGTTTTTGTTTTCTGTTGGTCGGTGTGGTGACCTACTTTTGACGGCCCCACTGTACTTGGGTTGTTGTTGGCAGGGCAGGGTGGGGTGAAGAAAGACAGTGATGTGATTGCATTTTTCTTCATATACCTACAAAGCTATTTTATGTGTGGCTAATGGCTATATGAAGCTAAGATTGCTGTGAGTCCAAAGGTGATGCTCGAAGTGTTTTGTTGTTGTTGTTGTTTGGTTCAGTGCACAATAGCGCAGGTGAGTTTTGTTATAAATATATACAATAATGTTTCATTATAGATTGTGTCGTGCATCAAGTAAGACTACCTCAATAGGTATTTAGTTGTTTTAGTTGGTTGTTATTGATACATAGCAACTATTTAGTTAGCAATCAACATCATCAGTTCAAAACAGGAAGAACAAACAGATGTGGTGTTTGGTTTTGTTTAAAATTTCGATTATGTAAAATTGAGGTAGGTTGTAGATAAATAAAAATTAAGCTATACATTTTGAAGTAAGTTTTTGGCTTAGAAAGTAAAAGCGTAGGTATACAGTACAACACATTTTCTGCACTGTTTGCATGTTCAATGAATTTGTTCAGCTTATGTACAGTTTCATTGCCCAATCTAAATTATGAGAAGACTTAAATATGCAATCAGTCGAAGGTGTCGAATACATATTGAAATTGAATATTGACAGCATCACTCATTAGATATTCTCGACCGATATTATTTTTTCATACATTTTTTATATAATAAAGAATTATGCTCTGTGGGGCAAAGTGTTGGACTGGACTATCACGAGCGCCGAAGGTCCCAGCCTGTATTCCTTCTACAAAAGCAATTGATTTTTATATTTTTTTTGAAATCTTAAATATTTCGAGCCGTTTGAACTATATACGATAAGATTAGATGCGACTCGTAATGACTCATATTAATCTAGGAGACTAACTTACCACGAACCACGAGGCTTCTGATGCCTTTAGTGTAAATGTTTGATCACATTAGAATCCTCCAAATGGAGCCTGTCATTTAGCAGGGTGTGTTCAGAGAGCATGATTAATCGTTTATCTCTACTAATTTTATGAAGATTTTTGAAATAAAGCAACATATTATGGAATAGGAGCATGTGGATGTTTCTTATTTTTGACTTTTAGGTCTTATGTTAGACATCATATAATTTTTTATCAGTTCTCACTGACGACTGACTTATAGCCTAGAATTTAATAAGAAGAGGTGAAAAAAATCACAAAATTGTCTGTCCTTTCGTCCAAGTGTGGGTATACCAAACCAATCTAATTCTTGGATAATCCAAGATCGGGCTGTAACAAACGCCTTTCATATAGTGTTTCGGTGACAGACAGTCACAATACACATAATAAAAGTTTTTATTTTTTTGAGTTCTGTGCATCTGTCAAAATTGAAGGAAATGGTAGATCCAGTTCCACTTATAAAATAATAATATTAGCACCATTAAGCGAAAATAGGACAAGCATTATTGTTATTATTATTATTATTTGGTGATATTGAAAACCATTAATTCTAAGCAGGCTTTGTTTAATCTTACATAGAGAGAATAAGTTTTAGTTAATTACAGCTAATTTTACACCTTTCTAGTTACCTCATCATGCCACCATGACTTGCGCAATTCAAAATTTGAAACAGCTAAAAGTCGTCACATCTATTTGCTAATTATAAAAACAAACACTAATATACATACATAGATACCTACTTGCAGCATGTTACATTTTTACTCATATACATTGTAGCTAGTTCGTCAACTTCTATTAATAAAATTCAAAGAAAAATATAATATTCCCAGCACCAGCACCAACTAAAAACGTGACTCTCTAGAAATTTCTATAGAAATAAATCATTTGTCATGTGTGTCACTTAATCCATGTCGGTCAGGCCTCCTTCCACAATAATCTATACAAAAAAAAATGTCTACCTCTAAACCACGATACCTACATACATACTAGGTATATGGGTACATCATCACTTATTCAATTTGCAACTTGATCGCATACGATCATCCCTCTATAGATATTACTATCCACACTTTTCATCTATATACTTATTGTATGCTCCCAATTGAACCTGGAGAACTGACAGATTAATCTCATTTAGCGAGTCGAGCGTTGCAAGTCCCCTTCATACATCCATCAGCACTTCATCCCGCACCACTTATATTTATATGTAGCATATCCGAATTAGTCTTAATGAACGATCCATTAAAATTCAGTGCTTCAATTATTTGTACTTGAAAGAGAAATGGCGTGATTTTGTTGGAATGTCAGTTACTCGAAGTTTCTATTTCTATAGGTATACTATTTATATACATATGTACATATGTGTAACTAAATGAAAGAGCTTGTACTATATCGTTAAGACCCGCGAGTTTTTTTTTTTTTGAAATTATGTATATATTTTCAGAGATTTAAATGAATGGAGAAAAGAATGAGTATTTTTTTTTATAAATTACTTCATCCACTCATCTTACAAATGCGTAAGAAGCCAACAAAAATCATACGATAGAATCCATCCAATAGCAAGTACAGTAAGTTACCAGCAAAAGTTATCGAAATTAGGGTTACCGTGTGACATGTTTGAACAAATGGAAGATTATTTTTATACATACTATCTACATATTATTTTATCAGTTTCTTTTTCCATTTTAAAAGATTTCGCAAATAGGTAAGCTCATTTTAGGGATCTTTAAAATGTGATTATGAAATAAATATTTAGTCAATCATTTAGGAAACTGCTAGTTTATATCCGAGAACAATGGGCAAGGATTGACGAAAAAAAGGTGCGCTGATAGTTTTAATTAATGCTATACTCCAACACTACGAAGGAACGAACCAGAGTAGTAAATTCAATTCACTGTAACGCGTTACTCGACAAACGCACATGAAACGCCAGAGATTCATAAGTGGAGAACCCCCAATATTTATTGAACAAAGATGATCTATCTGATGGTAACCCTAACATCCTTTTGTTGTAATCATGAATCACAATCAAGTATAGTGATCAAAATAAATTTTGTATTCGTCTAGGTCTGTCTATCTATCTGTTTGATCAAACATTTACATAGTTCGTTTTATTCGCATTATTGGCCAATTTTATCTTTTTGTGACATATGTACATATCTACCTATGATATATCTACAATAACTATCTACATACAGAAGTGGGTATCTACTGTTAGGGTAAGTTAGGCATTCGATAAAAAATTTACATAGCAAACAACAAAATGTTTCCCAAATCATTAAAAAAATGAACTATGTAATTCCAATATGTGTGCAAGATTGAAAACCTACAAATGTAACTTAAAGGACCTTTGGGCATATAGATTATAGATCTTAAGGTTGCAGTAGAATTAGAACCCAAAATTATCAATTCATTAAACTTACTTATTATGCAAGTACTGAAGAGACATTATTGGATGGAATTTTTAGGATGAAGCAAAGGATATTGGTGTTCTATCTGTTTGATAAAATTGCTGTTGCTATGATTTAAAGTTTTAAAACTTACATTATTTCTTTCTCTTTTCTTTTATATTTTCGACGTTAATAATTAGAAAAATTCTATTATGATTTAAAAAAAAAAAAGTTTACCACGTTTATAATTCTTCTTTTAGTTTCTAGAGCAAATTCGTCCAACCTATATAAGTGTACCTACTTACTTTTTTTTAAATCAAATTTGCTTTTGTGGAATGAAATTACCGGTTTGTATAAGCAATCTCTGCCACATAACGTTTCATATTCATGATTCAATAATTATAGTCTGATTTGCTCTCGGACTCCGGACCAAATTTAGCCCGAACAATCGAGACAAAAATAAAGCTCGTTTTTATATAGTTACATATTATGCAAATAACAGACTCACTATTAAAGCACCATTGTGATGCACTTGAGACTCATTTTTTAAGTAAGGATTTATGTATATGATGATGTGAATATTTTCTCGAAGCTCCATAAAATGTGGATCGTATTAAAATTAGTCACGTCATTTATGTGCATCGTGCCTAATTGACTTCCTAAGATTTCTTGCAATAAAATGGCTGATTGATTGACTTTTGAGAAGCAGGAAATAAAATTCATCCACACAATGTAGTTCTGTCACCAATATGTCTATCTACATAATATAATAAGAGAGAACGTTATCGCGGACGACCGAGACGACGCGAGGCAGAAACCCTGTTTATAATAAATGTTGTCGTACGACAATGCGACTTTTATTTGCCACGCGCAACTAGAGAAATTAAAAGTGATCAAGTTCAACATCATCTTAACAAAATGATCAGTCTCAATAAAATCTTATCAATATAATGAGAACTCTCACCTTTTGATTATCTACTCGTGCTTTATAATAATATAAATAAATAAATAACTTCTTATACGAACATGTTTCGTTCTTGTGCCAATCGCACTTTTAATTTTTAATATTATTGATTTTTTTTTTATTTTTCATTTTAATGTTTAAGCTCGTGTCTGCGTGATAAGAATGTAATATAATCTTTTAGTGGCTAATACACCTTAATGTGATAGCGCAACCTATTTATTCAGCGACGACACTTGAGTTGCGATTTAATTCTGGGCTTGGGTTGTAAATATGGATTTCTATAAATGAGTATTTCCATAATAATTGATGTCTCGATACCATAAAATGATTAAAAAAATTATAATTAGTTTTTCATTATATATATCGCGTGATGTGACAATTACTGATGGTATACGTAGTTGGGCATTTACAAGTATTAGAAAAATAAATAAACCTTATTCTAAAAATTTACACGAATAGGAATAACAATTTTTATAGAAAAGTTTTAAGCCAAGGGCAAGTTATATATGTAAGTTGTTATAAAATAGAAAAACAATTTTGAAAAATTGGTGAAGTCGTGAATCAATAAATCCAAACAGAAGGTGGGTTATATTTTTATATTTGATGATGTGTTGACAAAAAAAAAAATGTGTGAGTGCAATGTTCGTCCACGTGTCGGAGTTTTGTTATTGAACGTACCCAATTACCATAGTACACAAATCTGAGGCAATATATTGCGTAGGTTGTCAAAAATGAAATTGTCAAAAAATTAAAAATTGCTGTTAGAGTGCCCACAGGAACAACAACAAAATATTAAAATAAGACAAGTAAAGGGGCACAGGATCCACCACTTTCCCACCATAATACCTCGATTTTGACAAATGCGCAGAACTGAACAAAAATGATATTTCCTTTAATATGTGTACTGTGTCCAATTACAACGTAATATGTTACACGTAATGTGTGACCGTAAATGTGTCACGCGTAACGTATTACACTTAAGACTAAGGTTTTTAGTTTACCCTACCGCCGGCATAGATGTTTACTCATAAAAAAATCTATAAAATTTATGTTGGAAACGTCAAAACATAGTTTCGATGTTCCTAGTGATTCAGCCGTTCATTTTATTTGTTTTATTGTTTGTCAGGGCTTCTAAATACTTTTTACTCACATTCCTCTTTATTCTCTTTGAGTTTTTATTTTAAGTTGTTTTTTTCCGTTTGTTACACATTGGATTTATAAAATATGCAAAACTCTTTAAAATTACAAAAATAGGCTGCTTCTTTGCAATATTGATTGGCCAGGTGGAACTTAAAAGTCTGATATATTTGGGAAATGTTAAACTTTTATTTTGTTTTCTTCGTCTTTATGCCCATCCACTTCTTAATTATATATACTTAAAACAAAATAGGTACTTTTATTGATATAAATATAATACTCGTTTATGCTAAATATTGTTTTGCGGAAAGTTACACACATCTTCTGTGTGGTCAGATTAAAGAACCGGAACAATAAAAATTAAATTAATCGTTGGCCAAATAAAAAAAGTTGTGTCGTATATACAAAATTAAAATTATAGTTATTATAATACCTCCTACATACATATATCTACCTATTCAATTTTCCAGAAACTTCTTAGAATGTTGACAGATTAGATTATTACCCTTTTATGTAAGAGAAAACATTATGGTAAATTTCCATTAATAAAAACATTTCTCGAAGTATTAATTAAACTTATATTTTTGTTGTCATTTAGTATTTAGTATTAGATTGTTGGAGGTGGGGCCTCATTATAAATTAGTTATTTTGCTGGATTTTATAAAACAGAAATGTGGGTTTCCATGACAAATAATATATGCTGATTCTTGAATTAAAAACTTTTATTTTGTTTGTTTTATAGGGGAAATGGGGGTGATATCACATAATGGGTAAAATCGTTCGCCTTTGAATAAAAAAAAAATAGAATCCTCTTTACTTTACTTCACAATCACATATAAATGGACCCAGATACAGCAGCTCGAGGAAATTACTTTTGTGTGACATTGTTGATGATATTGACATGATAAAAATATTAGCTTCGTGCTTTTACTTTGAATTTCTGTAATTTCTATACCAATTTGCGAAAAATTTAGAGATTTTTGCGTGTATACATACGGACACAACTTAGGCATGAAATTCACACAAATTTCACACGATTTCGTTATAAGATAGCAGCAATAACCTTAGTTTTGACAATAAAAATCATCCTATTTTGATTTGTTATATTGTGGAATCTTGAAAATAACTGAAGAATTTCTCATAGTAGAGAATTATGAGCACTTCATTCCAGATTTTTAAAGCAACTGCATCAAAAGTCAATTCTTAACTTATGACCCTGGGTGCCAGGGCCTTTAAATACTGTACGATACATTAAGCTTCTGTGGCATTCATTTGTTTTAACCATTAGAGAATTTTTTTGCGAACTTGCCAAATTATCCAATAATATATGTTTACTTCTATTTTCATTTAATAACACTTGTTAAGCCCCACGTTGAAGAATTCCTTTCTCTAATAGTAAACTTTTATTTAAGTTAAAGTTATTGAAAATTAAAATTATTGTAAACAAATAAATAACTAGGTACTTCATTTTGTCCTCTTATGCCATAAGTTAATTTTTTTTTATATTTTTGCGCAGTTTTTGGCAAACTTAATCGCTCAATTTGTGCAAAACCAAATTTAACAATACTTACCTAATGCATGTGGGTTGTATACAGAAAATTTTATAAAATTCGTCATTTTTTTTTTACTTATAAATTAGCTAACCATAACTTGTTCTTTGATTTAAGAATATTTTATTTAATAGATATCTAACCTTGATCTTACGCAATAATACCTTAAATGAAAACAATAAACAATTATAGATATTCTTGATTCTTTCTTTGATTTTTGTTTAGAAAAAAAAATGTATTGTCTAGAATTTGAATATATTTTTATTTCAAGGTCTATTATGATGATTATTAAAATAACAATTTTTTTTTTATAAAATTATCTAAGGGGGCGTATCTATTGTAAGCTCTCTTAGATAATTTTATATCAGTATTTTTATGTAAAAGGTCCTTGAACTTTGATCCTCGGAGAAAATTCAAATTGTGACTTCCTTATATTTCCAATATTATCGAATTAATAAATTCATTATACCAATTTAAAACTTAATTGATTGCTAAAAATCAGAAGAAGCGTGAATATAAAATTAAGAAGATACAGGAAAAGAAATGCCAGGTAGTATTGATATAAATTTCTTTGAAACAATTTATGTACATGCATACATATTTACAGCTCAATCTTAATTAGACGTACTCTGAACTCAAACTTAATGATTTATTTAATTATAATTTCAGACGATTATTTGCATAAATTAAATAACACATCACAAACTAGGTTTCGATGAAATCTAGAAACTTTTTTTTTTTTGGAAAAAAAACCTCTTTAATACCTACTGATTTGTTTGCTTACGTAATGAAAGGCAAACTTCTCTATAATGAACCCCATATATTACGTTAATGAAAATATAACAAACAATTCAAATCTTACTACCCTAAAAATTTGAACCTTATATAGTTTAAGACAATTAACATTTATAACCATATAAAAATTTACTTGCTGAAAATTACGCAAGCGGAATTGTTGCTTTTCGGTTAGTTAGGGACAATTTTTTAATAAAATCATTTGAACTTTTAATAGCAATTACTCTTTAGATAATTTAAAATTCTATTTATTGACTGCTCTTACTGTCATATTATTCACTCGGTACATCCAGGTTAAAACTTAAATCCGGATGTATTTACATTGAATTTGTATAATTTACATCCGGACTAAAGTTTTAATCTGGAATAATATGGCCTTAAGTGTTGAATATTTGTGACTGATACTTAGAAGATTATTTTTTGTTTTTAAAAAGTCGTCTACCCACAACATATTTAAATTTTATTTATTTTTATAATTACTAAGCAGAAACAATTTTTTTTCAAATTTTACGCAGTGACATTTTGTCTACCGCTTAAGATGTGTCATCATTGCATTTGCGCCTCTTAATGAATTTCAATAATTTTCTTTTACTCTCTTTTTACACTATCTTTTTCTTTATGTGCTTATTCTTGTTGATAATTTTTACCTATTTTAAGTTAAGAGATTTTAAAAATGTTTTTTACTTTAATTTTGTATTGAATTGGTGTAAGACTTCATTTGACGAACATAATCTGCCCTTGAGAAAATCTATAGGTACCTACTGTTAATGTAAATACATATTTTCTTTTGAAAATTCGTTTATCATAAGCAGTATCACACATCAAAATCTCTATGAGACAATAAAGTCAAAATACAAAGAATAGGCCGAATCTATTTTAAATCCAACAATGATGAAGAGAAGTTTCTGGTAACGAACAATTAAACTTCTTTTTGTTGTATATCTGTAATTAATTTCTCTGCAATTAAGTACAACCTCTATCCCACTTCTGATCTTGACCACAAACTAAATTATTAATAACACGACATAACATCGGCATGCTTTATGTTCTTCATATCCAAAAAAAACAGCAATTAAACGTGGTCGTAAAAAAAATTATAAAAAATTGACATCAATCTATAGAGCCAAGAAAATGCGTCGTCAAACAAGATAGTTAAACCAAAAACAAAAAAAAAAAACAAACACAAAGAATTTAATAAAACCTGCATTCCGTGCGTTGTGTGGAATTTTAATTAAATTTTAAATAAAAAAAATTGCCACCGTCTGCAACATAGATTTTTAAGCGTGAATCGAAAAAAACGCTCCGATTTGGACTTTGTATATATGTTATTATTGTTTTTTGTTTTTGCTTTTTTATTAATACCTATGCATATATTTTGGATTTGCTTTGAAAACATTTTTTTGTGTATGTATTTTTTATTTATTTATTTTTATCAAGAAAGTCAGTCAATGCCATCGCAAAGTGACACCGTGTCATATGAGTCAATAACAAAAACAAAAAAAAGATCGAACCGAGGTGAGTTTCGTTTCAGTATATACCTAGTATGCACGTTAAAAGTTTGGACTTAAAAAAATCAAGACCATCATTAATTCATTAAAATCAAGAGTACAAACATGGAGAGAGATATTTATTTAGTGAGTCATCGAATACTATATCACAAAGAAAATCAGATAAATGGGAAAATCAGAGAAATTCACCTCTGGAAAAAGACCTTCAACCATGTTAATGAAAAATCCATCCATGATGCATCTTCAATCTAATCAACTTAACTTTTAAAACTGCAGCTTAAGTCCAAAACCACAGTCAAGGTAGGTATACTGTGCGCCATTCAATGTGTTTGTCACTTAAAGATGCAAGCCTCGATGTTGGACTTCCTTATGCGATTTGCATGCCAATAAGCTGCCAACACACAATTGTTACTATTTTTTTGTTTTGTTTGAACCTTAACAGTATTCTTGCGCAAAAATTCACCCACATTGGAAGAGAAGGCCAATGACCAAACGCTGCCGCTGCTGACTATAAGAGTATATACTTGATTGAAGGGAACCGCACTGATGAGCGTTAGCCAATATTTATCAGACCGTTGGCGGCATTGAGTCTGTCCTTTGGCTATGCCTTTGAGCTAGATACGTTCACGCCATAAATAGAATGGTTAAAAGGTTCAATTTACGAGTTAATATAACTAACTTATACGCCACGAATATCCCCACCATAATATCAACTACATTTGACACACCCACCATAATAGTGGGGTATTTGAAAGATAAAAATTCAACAAAGTTAATGGTCGCTGACTGACAGCCAAAGTAAAAAAAAAAATATAGACTTTTGACTTGGAATTATTCGAAACGACCTTCAGTGTTAATGAAGCCTGAATGTTTACTGTTTATAGGTTTTATTAATGCTGCCACTGAATGCTAGGTCTTTGGTGCATTTGCACTTTAAATATAAGCTTTGCCTGAGCAAACATAATTTATTCGTTTGGAACGCGTTATGCGGACGCGTCACACGCTATGAATTTTTTAACATTTCTCCAATCATTATAATGAACTACGATGTTTTAATTGTGTGTATGGCAAAATATAAAAAGCAAACAATTAACTTCATGCATATGGAAAAGAAAAGTGATGATGCAATTGGGTGGCATTTTACAAAACGCATTTTTTGTATGATAATAAAGTCGCACTGCAAAAACAGTGGGGCAAAATAGTTATTTAATAGGTAATAAATAAATTTGTGTATTATAGTACATGACACTTAGGAAAAATTTGATGTAAAATTAGACAGAAATATAAAATGGACTAGTTATCAGTTTTTTTTTTTTTTTTTTTTTTTTTTTTTTTAACACGCTTAATAATATTAAATATTTGACAAGATTTTAACATGTTGCATTGTGTTAAATCAACAACAATTAGTTGCAAAAAATTTAATTACATTGCTGAAGCCTAAACTTATTTTTTGAACGTCTATCAATCTTTTGAAGTCCATTTTTAAGATCGGTTAACAGAATTCATACTCCGGGAGAATTTTTTGGTCGAAAAAACGACATTGGAGCGAAGTGATTTACATTTAAATACAACAACAACTTAGCTAAGTCCAGATAATTTTCGGGACTTAACTTTAGTCCCGATAAAAACTGTATTACCGGCACTAATTATCAGTTTTATCGATAGTTTGTATGATCCCTTGTTTTCTGTGGATGACTTTGGAAAGCCCCGATGTCGTTTTTTTCGTCCAACTCTATATGGACTTGTAAAAAAACATGTATGTACACTGTATAAGCCCTCGCATGTTTCGATATACATATGTAGTTAAACCGTATTTCGATTGATTTCGATATATTTTTGGCACTGACAAATTGCTTCTGAGTTTACTCGGGTTCAATCTATCAACTCCTATTCGGTAGGGCAATGATGTCAATTAAGTGTTGCCAGAATATATTATATTTCCACGAAGCTACTTAGGTACACTTGTCACGGACTCTCCCGGACAAGTTTTGAAACACAAAAAAGTTCAAAACCAGAATAAAAACACGATTATTATAATTTTTCAAGAAATATTGGTAAGGAGTGCCCTCAGCAGGTATAATGTACGCAGAATTCTCTATGGGTACATCTTATCTATATGCAGGAATTATGGTACTCGCAGCGACCAATTTGTTTATTCCTTCCAGTTCTATATGAATTCTTATATAATCTACGGGTAATATACCACTAGACCTTGTCCTACATAAGAATTAACCACTTACAATAAGAATACAAAATTTATTGGGTCTAATGTCTAAAGTTAATTTATTTCGTTTACAATCAAACCTATATGTATATAATAATATATTTGCCAGCAATTTTCTTTATATCTCAATTAAGTGCTAAAAAAGCTTGTTTTTTTATTAGTTCCTGAATTAATTCAAATCACAAACTAGTCTCATTTTAAAATGTTTCTAGCTTAACAATATCACAGGTTATTGTGACGTCAGTAAAAGTTGTCTCTTATAAAAGTCGCTCACTCATATGTGCGAGGAACTTCCTCATTGCCAAATTAAGATAAAAATGCTAAATAAGTTCGCTACCATTTTTGATGCGATATGAAATTGAAACTGCGTAGATTTATTTTTCATTTAACATTTAATTTTAATTTGCATTTATACATATATATAAAAGTAAGTAGCTAGGTATATCTCTACATGATTATAGCTAGGACACATAAAGTATTATGAAAATGGTCAGACAATGACTATACCTATCAGTAACGTCAAACTATCGAACTAACTTTAGTTCTGTATTGTATACGCATATTATATGAGTTGACTTTGAGTTTATGTGATGTATTTTTGGCTCATAGTTTTAGCAATGTTTTTTTTTTTTTTAAATATTTAATTTCCTAAATAATAAGGTGCGAATTTTGACATAATTTAAGACAAAGAAAAATCAGTTGAAAGACATATTTTTGAAGCTGTTAGCTTGGCTTATGTTGGTTAACGACTAACTGGTGGCGAGACGATTCAGTGTAACCTTTGCAAGCAATTCTATTTTCACCAGGTTGCTATATATTCATTGTATTTTTTTTTTAAATTACTAATTCAATGACCTTCACGCCTCAGGCTAACGAGTCTTGTTTGCTAAAGACGTGCCTTTGCTTTAATAAGTCACCACACATAATACTTGTAAATAAACCGCAATACGTGGTCTCGTATAGGCTGTCATTTTCTTTTCAAGCTTAACCGACGACGACACACGAGATGAATGACCGCTCAATTACCGTCCATACATGTAAATCATAAAAAGGGATTTCAGGTCTTTGATACCTATCTTCTAAGATCTTATCTTTAAGACACTAAAATATCTCTAAATATGACTGGGCTTATAATATGACAACAGCCAAATGAAAATTTTTAAATCACCTGTTGAGCTGTTGCGTATGATAAGTCAACAGACACATACAACATGATGCAATAGGTGTAAATGAATGTGTGAACCTTCGCGCTTTCTTGATAGATAAAAGTTTATAGATTTTGAAATATACGTATGACCTTGAAATCCATTTTACACATAATTTAGAGCTGATAAACCTGTAGGTAGGTACACCTGAAGGAAATAAACGTATTTCTTTGGAAGAGTTCAGTCAGATATAACTTGTAATACTGTTTTTAAATTTTTGAATTATCATGGTCATTCTAAAGAATAGTTCAAGAAGTTAATATTTCTAGAAGTTTCGAAAAATTGAACTTTGATTTTTTTACACAATTTTTTTTTCAACACAATAAACACCTAAGGTTTATTTTTTATTTTTCATAAAAATAATATATGTAATATGATATCAAGGTGAAATACTAATATTTATAATTTCAAAATTTAGATTTTACAAAATTTTCTATTTTTTAAATTTTTTTAAATTTTCGATAGAAGATATTGAACTTAATTTTCTTAGAATTTAGTGCAAATTTTCATTTAGAAATATGAATACAAATATTTGGTATCGAATGCTGGAAGCCAAAGTCTTTACACTGTAAGAAATTATGTAAGAAAAGTCTTTATAAAAAAACACCTTTCCAATGAGTTATATATCTTCTTTCCTTTTGCTAATCGCAATTATATACCAAAATATTAATTCCTCTTTAATTAACATATTTTCAACAAGTCAAGAACCCTATTTAATTTTTTTAACCTATCTAAAAATGTAAATATGTATATGTATATGTTTGTATATGTATGCGCTTATAATCGAATAAAAAATCATTCAAATGATAAAAAAGTAAGTTATAGATTTGTATATGAAAAAAAAAAATTGTATTTAGAATACCTATACAAGATCGAGGCAGATACATTTATATCGAGAATTTAATTAGTAGCTAGTCCTCCAAACTTTCAAAAAGATTCAGAAATAAAATTAAATTTTCCGAACCTGTTCTAATTTAATCTATTCTAATTCACTTAAAGAAACAAAATTAGTTGTCGCTAACTGAGCTAACACGGATGTTGATGTACCTACATACCAAGACACAATATTATATGTATGTACTCCTAATGTCTAAAGCTTTCACGCACGCTTATACCACACCTGTTTGGCAAAAAAGAATTTAACACACGTGGGTCCCCAAAAGAGTTCAACAAAAGAACATAAAGAATAAAAACCAAATTGTAATAAAAAATTGTCAAAAAAAAGTTAATTTTAAGTCAAGAATTAATTTCGATTATGCAAGTTCGAGGTATATCAACCGCACGCGCCGCCGCCGCCGATAGAATTTAACGAAAGTTTTATCTTAGACTGAATTTATTATCGAATTTAATTAAATTATAATTTGCATAAATTCTTTTTGAAGATTTTTTATTTTTGTTCAAGGATAAGTAAAACTATTTTATGATTTTAAGATATAGGGTCGATGGTTTGGTTGTAATTTATTCTTATCAAATCTGACACGAGTCGAGATTTTTGTGTGAATCATAATTTATATTTTATTTATGGTTTTTTAGATCAATTAAGGTAATTGTGTTTATATTACAATTAAATACAAATTAGTATAATTAAATTTAGTGTATATGTAATTTATATTTGATATCTTAAATAAAATAAATTACATACAATTAATTAAAATAAAATAAAACAAAATATTATATGTAATATGTACATATGTAAAATAAATTAAAATAGTCGAATAAAATAACACAAATTCGAAATTAAATAAAATCAAAATAAAATCAAAATAAAATCATTTTTTTTTCATATATTTTCTGTTCAAAAAAATGTTTTTGTAAAATTTAGGAAGGCAATGCTGCTTGGACTACTTGAATATCTGTTTTCAAAATTGGAACAGAATAAGCTAAGCTCCTAACGATATTTATGAGAAAATCAATTAAAAAAAAAAATTCCACTGAAAACTTCCAAATTCTTTTTCCATGTTTTGAATTTCTTCAACAAGAAACATTAAAACGATATTTTTAACGATTGTAAAATTTAATTAAAATCACGGTTTTTGATAAAATATGATAAAAACTTTAATCGTTGATTGAAAATTATATGAATGGTTTGGGTTCCACTAATCACTTTAATTATTCGATTGAAATAGAAATTGTGAAAACTATCTAATAGTCAAGTCACATTTTCCTCCTAATGAATTAAGATACTTACGGAATTTTCATCCATCTTCCAAACGTCATATTTTTAAAGTTAATAAATTAGCTTTTTAAATAATTTAAATCCACTTAAGTCTAGAACTGACGTAAGTAGAGGCACTATATTATATAAATTTGCGAACCAGGTGGAACCAGGCACATCTAAAGATGTGTTTTAATAGTCAATAATTAACAAATACCATTAAATTTTGTTTGTTTGTTACTTTTTACTATTTATACAAAATCTCCAAAGTAAATATTAACTCTCCTCCATTAACATACATACGTGCAATATCCATATTGTGACATAAGCATCTTACACATTGTAAAGACAAACTTAAACTAAGTCTGGCATTTTCCAATGTTTAATTAGCAGATATCATTTAACAAGATAATCTTCTGATTCATATAAATTTCATCAAAGAAAAAAAACTTTCCTTTAAAAACTTTCCTTTCATTGATGATAACGCAGCATTATTTTCATATAACAGAATAAAAAAATTCCTAAACTGATATCGAAACAGCAGATTGGTTTTTAATCGACACGCACTGAACGAATGGTGTGGTGACTGATGTTTCATGTGATCCATGAATGCTAGTTAGTTCTACTAGGGCCGAATTTTCCAAATGTCCAAATGTCTTTGAATTCTATTACGTATTTAAAATTGATAGTTTCCACAGCTATGGCGGGCGGATAACTGTAGACATTTAAAGCTATGTTATTTTAACTATAATGCCCCAAATTGCTATGACAAACCCAATTGAATACACTGAAAGAAACTAATCAAAAACAAACACATACAAATATTTTACAATTCAATCATACACTTTTTTTAACAAAATAAACAATTTCCATGTAGCTATTTTAATAAATAAATAAATTAATTCAATTTAATTAAAGTTATAAACTTACTTCAGAGTTTATTTCCCATAATTTCGTAATTAAATGTAAAATTAGGTCTGTAAATCCATAATTTTTTAAACAATTTTAATATTTCCTTAATTTTGACCTTTAATCATTTAAACTCTAAGCTTGTATAAAATCGTAATTTAAGGGAATTCCATTTTCTATACTTTCAATGTCTCCTATACAATTTTTCTCTAAATGTATATTTATCAAAGGTCAGCAGCACAATTCGATAAGACCGTGTGTTATAATTGCGTGAAAAAAAAATTATTGCGTGGGTACTAATAAAGTGATTTAGATTCAGTTTGATCTGGATTTGAAAATAAAATAAAACAAAATCAACGTCTAGCATTTGTCTAGATTAATTTATTTATAAACATTTAAGGGACTTTGAGTTGAAGATAAGCAGTTTGATCATAAATATGAATAAAAAACTATTGTTATCAATTATGAACTAAAATAAAATAAAAGACTATTGAGGTAGGACATGATTTTTTTTAACTTTTAATTTAATGATACTTGCCATAATCAACAGATAGGTCAGTTCAAAAACAAGTAAAAGATAAAGGCAATTTCAAATGTTTATGTCATTTTATACAGTGTTAAAAGGCTGGGTCAATTTTGTAAAAAAAAAACTGACTTAAAATTGAAAACAAAATTTATTTAAAAAAAACAACGAAAACACTAACAATAATATTCTTAAATATTTTGTCAACAAAAGCGATATAGCTAGTTAGAGGGATAATCACAACAAATATTTTTTTTTTGTTGAGACTTTGATCTCCCGAAATTATTAGCGATGCTATAATATCGTTGGGGTTTTTTTTTATAAAGTTTGCCGACAACATCATGAAGAGGATTTACCAAAATTCAGCTTTGGGGGGATTTTTTTTTTAAATATGAGTGGACTATAGAAAGGGTTCAAATCTTCAGGGTAAAATCCAATACAAAAACAATGGTCACAGTTGGTTGATATCTCAAGGCAAAAATAAAAAAAGGTAGCATCTGTTATGGTCATAAAGAGATGATTCGAAATTCATCAATAATAGGCAGGAGACACTAATGTCATTCTTCCTATTTCTATTGGTACTTCGAGGACAAAAGATAAAGCTTAAAAAATAATAGGGCAGGAGAAACTGGTAGTTAGCCAGCTGAGCCCTTTAAAGAAGCTTGAGGGGATTTGATAAAGAGGACCTACCAACTCATTTAAACATTTTTCTGGTTGTGTTACAAATCCGATGAAGGGAACTTCATCATGCGTTTGCCACGTCTTCAAAAAGAGAACACCTTTTATTATGCTATAACTATATAGACATGTAAAACCCTAAGTCATTGTCTTATTATGAACCTTGTTAAACTTAAATGAAAGAAATTTGTCTGCATGCTACCGAACTCAATTAGACACAACTTAAAGCTTACATCAATAACAAATAATAATAATAATTTATTTGAATTCAATTCTAAAGACGCAATCCATGGGTTTTTTTCTTTCAATCCACTTAACAAAATAATCAATAATTATTATTTTTTGATCATTTTATATTTTCATTTCAATAAATTTGAATTTCTTATCATTTCGTTGGTTTGCCCGCAATATTGAACTCACGACGTCGTCTCGTGTCAAAAGAGCATTAATGCCAGTGCCATTTATACCAGGGCAAACAATAAAACTTAATCGTGTCTGGAAATGGTTGACCGTTCCAATGTTCAAAATACATCAGGAACCACTAACCTTTGGATTTCTTAGAAAAAAAAGCTTTTATTGTTATCAATAATTTTTTTATCGATTATTAATAATTTGATATAGAACAACAAAAGTGGCTATAAAACAATTTGTTTGCTTTATAAAGGAGTTACCATCTTCTTTTAAACGGAAGTATCTATATTTTTAGGTTGAAAGATAGCCCAAAAAACAAATATAATATGGGATTTAAATCAAAGGCAGCTTAATTGAGTTTAATTGGTTTGAGGTATGATTTCTTCTTTAAGGGTTATTGATATCTTGATGGGCAAAATTATGAGATTGTTCTGATTAGTAACTTCATGTGGAATTTACGTTTTTAAAGTGGTTATTATTTATAATTATTGTAAATCTAAAACAATATCATATTAAGTATATAATATTTAGTTAATCTAAACAAAAAACCCGAAGGTGGCGCTAGAATGATTAATTTGTACTTTCTTGTCAAATTTTGAATTCTTTCAAAACAAAATTATTAGTGTTGAAGTTTTTAAATAAAACAACAACTCACTTGAGTTTAAATTTAAGTTTGAAACAAAATTAAACAGAAAAAGGATAATTATAAATTTTAATAGAATTATTTCCAGAATTCCTCGAACTCAAAACCTAAAATTTGTTTATATTGCGTTTTTGATATGATATAATCAGCAGTTATTTGCATTATTTTTATTTTTTTTCAAAGAACCAAACAGGTTTAATGAAAATACACAAATTTACAATCGCAAAATCTTTTAATTGTTATTTTTATAAAATATATCGTGGCCATCTGATGCGGTCAATTTAATCGGGATTTTATTTAACGTCTAAAGAGCAAACGAATATAAAAACTGAGCATACTTTTTTGTGTAAGACAAATGAAAAGTTAAAAAATTTCCGACAAAAAATATTTCATTCTTGATAAACACGAGAAAGAAATTTGGAGTCAAAACGGAACCCTGAGGCATACCAGTATTTATTTTACTTTAAACCATTCGTCATGTCAGAAATCCAAATAGTAATTCTTATTATCAAACTATTTAAACATTTTTCAGTCAGATATGTGTATACTTGAAAATCGCCACTTTATTTAGTAAAACGAAAGCTCAACTCCCGATTGTGAAGGAGCTTGAATTATTCAAGATTTTCTTTAATCTTATAATAACTGTCCAGTTTATATTTCTTAACACTCGGATATCTCAGCAATCTTACAAACATAAACAGGATTCCTTAGCAAAATATCTCAGGTTTTGTGTCGAATATTGCTGAAAAAAATGTTGTATTCTCCTATTTAACTGTTGACGGAGCAAAATTAATGAGGACCCTAAAATATAAAGTGACCAAATAAGTATTTAGTTTTTCAACGTAGTTTTTAAAATTTTATTATTGAAAATTTGTTTCCAATTTCTCAAAAGAAACAAAAAACTTCAACAGAGTATAAATAATGATTTAAATGTTTTTCGTGACTTTCAAGTCAATTATTTCATCAAAAATTGGTGCAAACTTACGAATTACCTTGCATTTATTTGGCCCATGTCGCTGGCTTTGTAAATGATTCTATAACGAAAATTGACACTATTACTCAGTCGATGAGTGAACATTTGTTTCGTCAAAATTGAAAAAATCTTACAATGACAAAATTGTTACGAAAAATTTATTAAAATTTTTAACTGACATTTATGCTACTTTCCCTACAGAGCGCCTTGAGGACTGTAAATTGTTCAATTACAGCTTGAACTCGCTGCATGTTTCTGGACTTGTGATCGACATTACGTTTCCCTTTTTATCGTGTGCACATTTATTGCCAACCTTGCATATATTTGCCACGAAATAAACAGATTTCAAGGAGAAAGCCTTCCATGGCACCAAATTACGAGGCTTAATTAAAATTCAGGAATTGAATCATAACAATTGTTTTTTCATGTCTTCCGTATTTAAAAACATTGAGAATTTGAATTTACACCAGTTTCAGCCATAACAGAAATCGACTGTTCAGTTCATACTTTTTTCTAAAATTTATACTGGCATCACTTGCTTAAGTGTCACTTAAAGACAACCTTTTTGGCCACTTGTCACTAATGGGCCTAAGACAGCTTGGCGATATTGAAACGTAAAAAATGTAGGAGCCAAAACTATACAAGTTTTTAAATAAATATTTTGATAAAATTTAAAGGTTCTACATATTAATGTTTTCATTCAGAACTTTAAAGTGATGAATGGAGTATTAATCGCATCATAAAACTGTAATTCAAAATTAATAGTAAAAATTCGATGTTGCATATAATATTTTGTTTTTGTAGACGGTTATCAATATTATTTGTCTATTAAAATCTTATTCAATTCCGCTGATAATATAATTTATATATTAAATTCCTATAATAATTTAAGCTAGTCCTCACTCTTATAAATAATAGACCTTTGCTCTTAAAGTCAATATCTATCTACATACATATATACATAGTTGGTTAATGTTCAACTTGTTATCTTTATTAATTTTCTCTTTAGTGCTGCAAAAAAAAAAACCACAAAATATATCGGCGGCATGAAATTTGATTGATTATTAAAATAATTTCTTATCATTCTGCAAAAATTATAATTGCTTTCATACTTAAATGAATAATGGAAAGTAAATTTGCACAAGTTCGTACTCGCTATAGCTATCACCTGACATTCTTGTGCAACAAATCTAATCGCATAATACAGTGTACCTGTACCTAACCGTTCGTCGTCGTAGTCGTACTCTAAGTCGTTGTCGTTGCTAACGTCAGTCAACGTCATGCTAAATTCTGAATAAGTCAACTCATAATACAAGCCATTCCTACATTCTACACGTCAAATTCACTTGTACTTAGATATTATTTGATGGACAATTAGCATCACAAAACTTATAACGATTTATTTGAGAGACAAAAAAGGCCGGAACTAGTTGAATAAATAGCAAACCATTGTAGTCAATTAGAGATGATTGCTTAAGCAAAGATTTTTGTGAAATCTTTGAGTAAATAAACGGTATTTTTTTTTATTAAGAAATTTCAGAACTATAACAAAGATAGATTTTTTTTATCATAAATCCAAGGTAAAAAAAGTTTAGTCGCTCAACATAAATATTGAACTCGGTTAACCTGAGCACTTTTTGTTTGTGATTTCCTTAAGGTCAGGCTCGCTTAACTTATAGCCAGTCAAATATATTATTTACCATTCTCACATCAGTTTATAGTCGACAAAGTTCAAAGTTTCCTTACCTCGAAGACATAAATATAATTTAACCAATAGTTAATTTTCATTCATAAGAAGAATGAATGATTACCCTAGCATTTTGTTATAAACTTCCGCATCTGTCTTAGCTAGATAACCGGATTATTGGCTTATTAGTATTCTTATTTTTTTTTGTATTTTATCATAATGGTAATACATAAAGTATTGATTATGTCAGGAATCAAAATATATGTATGTATGGCCCTTCCGGAAGTTCAAAGTTTATTTAAGCTTGCAAATCAAATGCTATGATATGTACATATATGAACAGACACTAATAAAGCGGAAATAACGATCAAGGGGTGTCTGAGGGCCAAAATAAACCACATATAGCTATTTAAGTTTGTCAAGAGCTGGGCATAAGCATAATCAAAGATCATTTTGCATTTTAAACTGCGTTAACAGTTCAAAAGAGTAGTATGTATACGAACAATTTTTTGAGCTGGAAAGAAACATCATATTACAATTATTACTGAAGAAACTTCTTGACAGTTTTTGCAAAATCTAATATAATAGATACATATTTAAGTACTAACTTGTCTTCCTACAGAATAACTAAAAAGCATTTACATATCAATAATTTGAACTGTCAGTGCAGAATTGATAGTACATATTTTGATAACTAAATCTATAACTATGATACCATAAATGAAATCACCACTCATCTAATAAAAGAGAATTTCCCACTGAAAAAAAATATTTATAAATTAACACTTAATTTATATCCCGGATAAGTTAGTTGTGGTTAGACTCGAAAATAATTATTCAGCTTTTGAAATCAGGCTAAATCATTCAAACATAGTTGAATTGATTTTAAATCAAAGATATACTTTTTATTCAAATCCATAACTAGACCATTATAATACCTAGAGCTATTTAGTATGAACATACAGTGGTGGCAATATTTTTAGGGACAATATATCCATTTTAGCATCATTGCGTTTTCAACAAATAAATTGTGCAAAAAATTATCTTAAACTAATACTTTATTTTGATATAATATTAAAGAGCTTGTTAAACAATACAACAAAATAAAATAAAGTGTTGAGATATAATAATTTTTTCCCTGGTCGTAGATTTAAGTTTTCTGAAAAATCAGCTAAATTGGTAATAGATTTTAATGGCTATTTTTTATAACTTAATGTATGTAATTGAATTTTTTTTGGGATCAAACTGTTTGTTTCTTTGTCTCGTGACATAGTGCCATTATAAGTAAGTACAATAATAAAAAATCAAAATAAATTAACCGTCCAAGATTTTTCCGATTAATTGAACCGTTGGAAATCCGATGATATCAATCGATGTCCCTAAAATTATGAGCACTACTGTGTATATGAACATCGCATCGCATTCGCAACTAAGAAGGTTTTGGCTGAGCTGAGGGTGTGTTGTAGGTTGGTACTTATTATTTATTTATTTATTATTGTTATTATTATTATAAGAACAAAAAACTACACTTCAAACAAATTTGATTTGATAACGGTTTCTCTTTGGGTTGCTTGATCGTTTTAGTGAATTGTTATTTATTTATCATTTTATCAAGTTGGATTAATGTATAAGAGATATTGATGGATTTGTTGAAATTTTTGTTTGCTATTAGCGAATAAACCTTCAAGAAGCTTGAATGTGTGTTCTCAAATCTTTGAGTACCAAGCAAGTATAGATATATAGCTAAATTCAACGAACACAATTTGTACACGATAAAAAAATATATAATATTTATATTTTATCAAAAGAAATCAATATCAGAAAGATTAAATATGTACAAGGAAGTATAAGGCCAAATGATATAAGCATGATGCAATTGCAGGCCAAAAATCTATGAAGACCACTCTTTTTTATTGATTATCGGCCATTCGTTGATTTGTTAGCACTTTGCTTTTTCAGAAATAAATATTGCAAATCGATTGAATTTCCACATTGATGTATTTTGAAATCAAATGAAAGTCAATTTTAATTTCATAATCTATAGAATTCTATAGTCGAATTGATTTTTCAATTTTAAATTAAAAAAAAATGTCTGAGTTGATATTTTTGTAAAAAAAAAAAAGAAACACACCTGCCGACTATAGGTCCTCATATAAGTGACTTGGTATTATGTAAAGAGTGTCCCAAAATGCAGGATTTGAATTTTTTTTTAATATGTTGAAAATTCTAGCTCAAACTAAGATCGTTAACAAAAGACCGGCTTAACTTATATTAAAATATCTTAATAATTAATTCAAGGATTCAAGTTAAAACAAAATTCTGTTGTACTTATAATTTAGCACATTAAGGAAATATTTTTTTTACTTTTTATGGGCTCAATATAAAAATCTGTAGAGGTGCTATAAAAATACTAGCATTCAAGAATTTTATTTATAACAAATGGAGCTATGAGCAGGAAAACTTGTCTCCCTAAAAGAGAGTTGAGCATATGCTCTGTTTTATTAATACAACCCTTTGAATTAAGAGTATAATTATAGTGAAAGTAAATTTTAAGTCGGAATAAACCTGATGAGTAAATTTTAGCCATTTCTCCTCTGGACTTTTCAAAAATAATATCCGATTTCACATTGATTTCTACATTGATGTTTCGATTTAGCTAGGTTTTAATGATCTGAGACTTTTTTATAGGTCCTAAAAATGTAAAAAAATATCTGAATATAATATAAATCAATTTATATGTAATATAATGTAAAAATTTTATTTATTTGTGAACTTACTTAACTTAATATTTATTATACCTAACCTCTTAAGTGATATATTTATATTTTACACTTAGAGTCTATAATAGTTAATTGTATATTATATTTATATAGTTATTATAGTTTTGTTTAACACGAAATTGTTAAGTTTAATGAAAAGCTCATATTCGATTGTCACGTACGGCAACAACAATTAATTTTAATTGAATTCACCAACTTAAACAATAAAGTTCAATGGATCGTGGTTTTAAAATACTTCTTCTTCAAATTACTTCAAAGGGGGAAAATTGGTCATTTTGGTGGGTCAAGGTTTGTTTGTTTTTTTTTATAGATAGGTATAAATTCGTTAAAGAGTATAGGTATAATAATGTCATGTATTTTTGTTGTTTTCTGTATACCTAAATATATTTCTACTTCAATGGAATCAACACAAAAAAAAAATAAATTGATTAAAATTATTTCTTTCTATAAAACAAAAACTTCTAAATAACACAGTAAATTTAGTTTAAAAAAAAATAACACTACAAAGCAATAAAACAACAATGTAATTTAGTATATGAACTATTTTAATTTTTATTATATAATTTTTTGTTTGTTTTTGTATTTTATTTTATTTTATTTTATTTTATTTTATTTTATTTTCAATTGTAATTTTTATTATCACTTCACAATGTGTGTTTTCTAAAGAATCATGAATAATAGTACGAATAGTTAGTATGCTTTTTTTAGTAGTATAATTACTTTGGATAATTTTTCTTTTTAAGTGATGTCGTCACTTGAAAAAATGCATCTTACATTGATAATAATAATTGTTACAATTAATAAATATTTTAACTAAAATTATAAAACAAGATTAACTACACTAAGACTATATAAATAATAATAATTAAAAAAAAAACAAAAATATTATGTCTATTTAAATTTAACGAAAGTTAACTTATCATTAAAAAACACAAAAACTAATTATTACAAAAATTGTTTTTTTCTTGGTTACAAAATTTGGCATTAATTTAATTTTTGTAATTTTTATTTAATATTTTAATGTAGTATAATTTATGGAAACAAAAACTTAGTTAAAAGTTTTTTTTTTTTTTAATTTTCTTTATAAATAAACACAACTGATTCAACAATTACTACACGACTAGTGGATGGAACTATATAAATATGTTTTTTTTTTGTATAAACAAATAAAATTAATGTATGTATGTATGTTTAATTTAATAATTTTTTTTTGTTTAAAACAAATGATATTCCTATAATTTTATCTAAACAAACAGGTTTTGGTTCAGGATGGAGATATGATATGAAAAATACGCAAACAAAAAAAGAAGAAAAACGATATAATTTCTACAAAAGTCATGATAACTAATTTTAAAATTTTCTATATAAGTAGGTAAGTATCTGACTATTTATGTAACAAATTGAGTATGTTTTTTTTTAAAATATGTATTGATGTTTGTCTTCAATGAATAATAATATAGTATGTATACTTGTATATAATTTTTTTTTGTATAAAATCAGTGTATCTGAATTAAGGACAAAATTAGTATTTTTACTCCATGGAATGACGAAAGATATAGTATTGAGAGTGTTAAGTGTTTTATGTTGTTGTTAAAAGTGTAAAAGGGGCAGTTAAGTTCCATTTTAGTTTTAAGTTCGGGAAATACTCATAGTTTATACTTAAAATAGTTTCACTTAATATTGCACAGTATTTATAGTATAATTAATGTATAATTCTTTGGATGAAATTGTTTTTTCTGTTTTTCATTTAAAGATATTTAAATTTAAAAAAAAATGCACATTTTTATTCGTCCTCGTTGAGGCCATTCAATTCAACACTTTGGTATTCGAGACTACGTTTTAAATCTTCGATGGTATTTAGTATTAATTGTTGTTTAGTGCTGAGATTCGATGACACACTTGTTGGTTCATCGTCTTCTATTGGTGGCGGCTGTTCATCACTTATATATTGGTTCATGTCTTGGGTGGAGCTTTTAATGGATAAAGAGCTTTGTCGTTCACGACGCATATTATTTATTTTGTCTAAAATTGCTTGTTTGGGTATTTCTGTGAATGAGGTTGTAAAATAAGATTAGATAGAGCTTTTTGACGAAGAATGTTAAATGATAAAGCTTTGATAAGTGTGGCTGTGGTATTGTTTTTAGTGTTTTTTTTTTGTATTTAAAAAGTTAACAACATAGAAATAAAGTTTAGAGAAAAGTAAAATAAAAAAGTTAGTGAAGAGTTTTTGATTAAATATGTGTGTTCCTTAACTTTGAAGTTCTGTGATTTTCTTTCCAAAATTACACATTTTATTTTTTTATATGAACTTTGACAGATTTTTGTGTAGAGTTTCAAAAAAAAAAAAGTGAAAAAGTAATAAATAAGTTGAAAAATATCAAACATCAAGCAAATCAAAATGAGCGGTGATAAGCCATGTCAAAGCTTTTTAGCTATTTCTTCAATGCGTATTAACTTACCCGAATCCAAATCGAGACTCTTTTTAATCCTTTCAAACGACGAACTTCCACGATAAACTTTTCTCTTCAACGGCTCGCTCTGTGGACAATAACTGCTCATACTGATAGTTGAAGCTGTTCCACCGAATGACTTAAACGACATCAATGGTGGCTTAACATTTCTATTCGTGTAATCTGATTCATTGTAAATTGTGATCTTTTGTATTTCCGGCAGACAGTTTCTATTATTTCTATCATCTTCGTCTTGGGTGCTTCTGAGACTTCGAGATTTCCGACTTAGATTTTGTTTCATTGATGAATTCGAATTATCATCTGAATCTGAATCCGAGCATATTGGTTGTTGTTTCTTTGGCGATTGGCTGCGGAATCGCCTGCGATGACTTAAGGGTGAAGCTGAACGGCCCTTTATCGCCCGGCCATTCACTTGTAATTGTGGAGAACGTGGTGGTGGCTCAGGAATGCTACTCCTTCTTGGGGGCACCTCTGGTGGAGCATTCTGATTTATGAAATTAGTAATGTGAGTCTTACGAGGACTGAAACGACTTGATTTGGGACTATTTGGAGCTGAATTGGTTTCGTATTTTAATGATTCGAGGCGTTTGTTAAGAGCTCCATTGTCAATGGAGATATTATTTTCAGCATCCAGAGATTTTTGTTGTTGTTTAAGGAGCTCACGTTTGATATCAGATTCACACTGCTTAAGCATTTCAACTCGTTTATTGGCCAAGGGGTTGCAAATTCGTCGAGGACTTGCAACTGGTGTTTCCCGAGGAATGCTATAGAATGAAATTTTAGCATAACTTTTTTATTTTCAAAATAAGGTAGAGAAAATCTATTAATTATTAATCAACGTTAACCGTCAAAGTCTATGTTAGTAGCCCAAAAATGGTGTAAAATATTTATTTTTTTTTACTAAATTTATACTTTTGTCTCTTATAACTTTTGCTATAATACTAAAATTATACTGAAATTTTAACGTAGTGAAACGTAACACTATACATTCCGTAACATGTTATGTAATGTTATGCAATATTATGTTATGATACATGGTGCAACAAAATCGTGATATCCCTCTAAAGTAAATGTGGTTAATAACTTTATACCGAGACTTCACAATCAAGGGTAGCACAGTTATTGTATACAAAACAAGTATATACGTAACGTGTACTGCTTGTTGTTTTATTAAGAGCTTTTTTTAATAGTTTAGAATTAAATTACTACGAAATAACAAGAAACATTTGCAGGACACAAAATTCTATATAAAATTTAGATATACAAAAAAGTAACATTAGGGACCGTAACGTAACGAGTAACGTATCTCTTAAAGAATAACTACCTCAGAGTCTTAAGTTGCATTTTGTATTTTTACCTGAGTGCACTGGTCTTCATGGACACTAAAATGGTTTCAGCTTCATGAATTAATTGGCGATATTTAACATCTGCTTCTAGGTCTGCCCGAAGCAAAGCTTTCTCACTCTCACCAATTGCTATAAATTTACTCCGAATAGCATGGACTTCGGTAAAAGTCAATGAACTACAACGCGTTGATAAGGTTTCGGTCTTGTATGTCCTAAAAGTATTAAAAAAAAATAATTTATTGGCTATAAATAATAACTAAGCTCAAAAAACCAAACCTTTTATTATTATCAGCAGAAAGATTACGCCTCAAGCAAACAGGTGTTCCACCCAAGCTTCGTGATTCCCTTGAACTCTTCATAGGCGAACCACGTCCTTTGCTCTCAGTGCTTTTCTTCCGAGTTTTCATGAGTTTCTTCTTGCGCTTTGAAATATCCTCGCCTGGATATGTCTTCATATGGCGTTGACGAGAAGCTCGTCTTGGAAGCTGATAAGTCTTAATCAACGCTGCTTCCTGCCCGACCAACGCTGTGTCAATAAACTCAATATCTAGCATATCATCAGTGTCACACTCATCACCGGCATCTTGTCCCGTATCCAGGTCTGAGGCACAATCAGTAGGATCAGAGTCACTACTACTAGGAGGATGATAAAAGTTAAGAGCAATATTAAGTAGTGTTTTTTTTTCATCTTTTTATCTGGCGTTAACTAACCTTAAAATATCAGTCTCTTTCTCATATACATAGCTCTCATCGAACTTGCCCATCATTTCGTTCAACGTTGCATCCTCGTCACTATCGAGATGATGGTGTGAGCCCTGCTGATGCAAAGAGTGCATCTCCGAACGACACGACGATGTCAACAGCAACTCACCGAGCTGCTTCTTCCGTCGAATGGTATTTGGTGAATAAGTCCTTTGGAGATTCTCCACTTCGGTTGAGGAACTTGACGTCTCCGACGTCGACTCATCAGATGTCTTCTCATTCTTCCTACAAATGTTTGACACAAAAATTAAATTATATTATAATATCCACTTCGATAGGGGTAATGAGGCATCCTCATTATCCTTCTCGTGCCCTTTTTTTCATTATCCTTACTCATTTTTATCACTTGCGCCCGCTTCGCTACTTGATTTTATGCCCGACGATGAGGAGCTGGCATCTAGTTCCATTTTCTTTGCGGCAAGAAATGCCTGGGTTGTGGCTATGGTTGTGCCAGAGGAGGATGTGTCTGTTGTCGAGTACCATGGATTCGTTCGGATGCGGCAACGCTGTCGGGGTGATGGTGCTAAAAATGAAACAGGAAGAATAAGCTATATGCAAGAGTGCCATTGAAAGGACAATTTAATTTAAAACTTTCATAGGTAGATTTATATAGGGTGGTTGTTAATTTATCCAATGAAAATGTTTAAAAAAAAAAAATGATTTTCTAAGAGAAATTTAAAAAGTGCTGTCAGGGATAAAAATATATTCTTTTGTTTTTTTTTTAATTTCTTAATACTGTTGTGATAGATTCACAAGAATGACATTTTCAATATTGTCATGAATTATCAATTCTTAAGAATTATCACTTAACTAGTGAAGGCATTTCGTCATAATCTAATTGACGAGGAGAAATGACGTTTAATTTAGCTTTATGCTCGTGCATTATCATCGTGTAAAAATTATTCGGATCTCGTTTTATATTTACGTGTGAATTTATGTTATTATAGCAAAGGAAACAGAATCATCCTCGACTAATTTGTTATATTTTTATCTACAAGGAAGGATAAACATTTTTTCCGAAGATTCTTTTTCATATAATGACACACCCTGTAGCAGAAAAATTTTAAGGTTAGTCAAACCGGAAAGGGTGGTTCTGGTTGTTTTATAAATGAATTAATATTTAATGGACATTTTTGTGGAAAGATTAAATAAAGAAAGCGGATGCTAAAAGGCAATTATATTACTTAAACTAACACACACATTAGATGACTTACATTCAAAACCCTTGAGTGTCGGAATGACTATGGTATTTCGCAAAGGCAATGGACTATGACTTCCCACATTTATGTTTTGTTGTTGTTGTTGTTGATGTTGCTGTTGGTGATGTTGATGTGGTTGTTGTTGTTGTAGTTGTTGATGATTCTGTTGGTTGTTTTGTTGTTCGAATAGCTTTGCTTGGTTTTGAAAGAATTCTGGATCTGGTATACCGAAGCCGGGAATTTTACTTTGTCCTGAGTCAAAGGATTCAGTTCGGCGGTGATTGTTGTTGTTATTATTGTTTGGCTGAAAAGAAAACACGAAAAACAGAATAGAATAGCAGTTTATATTTTTAGAAATTAAAGAGATGATTATGAATTTGAAGCTCTATAAGGAATGTCTATAGTTGTCTTTTGAAATATTTTGTTCCAATGATATAATGTATTTATCCACTTTATGTGTAAAGTATAGGTTATACAGTTGTTGAAAAATATGTCCTTTTATTGTTTTTATTCGAAGGCACTTTGATATAATATTCTTAGTTATAATAATGGTTGCATATGCTGCATCATGCTGAACAGGTGAGGTGGACAAAACATTAACTCTATTTGTTAATAAATTTTATTTTTCGGAGTTGTTCTTTAATCGTCAATATTTAGTAGGTATTTATTTTAATGAATTGTATGCCTGTCTAAAAAAGAATATCCAAGTATTTGAATTTTGACGATCCGTAATAACTTTTTAATCTTGAATTCACAGACTTAAACCTATAACATCCAATTATTAGGCTAAGACTCTAGTAATATATATTCCCTTTTAGTCTACCAAATAGATATTTTTTCAGGATTTAAATTATTTTTTAAATCAAAATCGATTTAGTTGATGAAAAATTTAATAAAATGCCCGTACCGTCTCGCGGCTATAATGTATGTCATGACATCTGTATAAAGCTCGATTTATTGCATAAAAGCAGTGGGCATTAATTCTAATCTTTTTCATCAACTTATAAAGTTTAAAAATCGAAAATCAAATTGATTTTATGGTTCAAAAACTTCTCTATAATATACCTATACCTACGTAATTTTTTGGCAAACTTGAGTAATTTGAATTCCTACACAAAAGTAACCTGACTTTTATTTTAAAGCCTTTAACCCACTATTAGAACTCAATGCTTGGGAAATCAACGATAAAAGCACAGGAAAAATAGACTTTTACTTCGAAAAATTCAGACATATCTTATATATATATAAACCTTAAGCATTTTCCAAAATAGTACATTAAGTTCAGCCCGGGGCTATTGGGAAATAGGTATATGTTTTAGTGAAATTACATATATATTTTCATAATTTTTATACTGGACAGGTGCCCCGTGAAAAACGAGACTATTTTTGAGTTGTATTTATTTGAGGATTTTTCAAGACAACATATAGGAAAATTAGACAAAAAATAGTCAAACCTTAAAGAATTCCCAAAAAAATATTGGTGTATTATAGCTTTGTGTTGACGACTCGAGAATTTTGCAAAAAATAATTCAAATTTGAACAATGGCTTGAGTGTTTTAGAGGATGTAAATGGCAGCCATTTGATTCCCATTTTAAAAAATAATTTATTTTTGTCTTACACTTATACACTTATCTAAACCAAACCCACGCACAAAAACATCCGTTTTTATTTCGGTAATTTATTATAGTTTTTACTTTTATCATTATTAAAAAAATTCTGAAATGTTCTACATCCTTTTAATTTTTTGAAAACATTCTTTTTATCCATTTTTGAACTTAATATAATTAAGTAATGAATACCATAAAAAAATTAATTAATACAAAAATTGAATAACAAAAAATAAAATGTTATAAAAGAGAATATTTGAAAAAAAAACTAAAACAGTGGTAAAATCCTTTTTTAAGTGACCAGCTACTTGTTAATTTTACTCCTTTTATTTAATTTTATTTAACTAATGACTTAATCACTGCCTGAACACCTTGAAATCATGTTTCATATATGCCTAAGTTCTAGAAAAATAAATGTTTCCGTTTGATACACCAAAACGTATAAATTACTAATAGTATATTAATGACAAATTTTTCAAAAGCAATTTGTGTTCAAAAGTACATGTCTATCTCGGCAATAATAAATTTGCAAGCAAAAAAAAAATCACTTACCAAAGGATCCTGTGGCGACATCTCTTCTATTTTATTCAAACCAAATTTATATCGCTGTGCTTCGATGGCCAGAGTGTTGACACTCTTTGGAAAATAATGAGTTCCGGTACGCATATTGATGTAGTACTCTGGCGGTGTATAAGTAGCACCTGTTTGGAAGAGACATACGAAAAAAAACAAAGATAAACATCATTTTCATTACACTATTGAAAAAAAATAAAATGTAGGTGTATATTTTTTGTCATCATAGCAAAACCGCATCGTATAGTAAAATGACCCGAATTCCTTCAGCCATACAACCTACTAACCGAAATAGATATAGACATGAGTTATTGTGTGTTATGGGTGGGGTGGTGTGGGGTGGGTTAGAGTTGAGGCGAGAGGGAGATAAAACTGAATACCTTTTGATGATATATTGATTACCAAGAAACGTGGTGAGTTGAGCTAAATAAAATGTATCATATAGATACTTAACTTGAGTTTACCGTACAGCCAGGTGTGTAAGACATCATCAGCTTGGGCTTCGCAAAATCATCAACGAAAGCGGGCGTACCTATACTAAGTCTATAACTTTAAATCCCTAAAATAAGCTTTGATGTTTAAGCCACAAGACGTAAGGAAGGTAGGTAGGTATATGTACGTACATATATACATATCATATGGTTTGCGATGATGGTGATGTGGTGCGCTGTTTGCTTCGTTTTGATGGCTGAAAATGGATATGGTATAGCCTGTTATGGATGAATGGTTTCTAAAAGACAGGTTGACACTTTTATATCGCACTGTCAACAGTTGCGGATGAGTTAATGTCTTTTGTGGTAAGTGGGTATAGCAGAGAGGAGCGAGAGATAGATTGTGAAAATGATTTTTTTTTTGTAAATTTATTACTATGTTGCTGATGTTTGGCTGTCAAGAAAATTTATAGGAAACAAGATTTGAATTGCAAACAATTTTGTTTTTTTTTTTTTTTAAGTTTTAGCGCATATTAAAAGACTTTCTTATTATAGCAACAGAAAATTTAAATATATGTTTGTAAAAACGGTGAAGAGTTGTGTCATTTATGTCAAACTTAATTTCGCATATACTTCTTGATTCAAATGAGTTGTTTATTTTGTAGTTATGTACTTTTTTGCCTTTGTATAGAATTGATGATCGGTCTAACAGTCGTGAAAGAGCTTTAACTGCAATCCTATAAAATTCGTATTGTAAAGAGCCAACAATTATTAAATTTGTTGGAAAATGTACAAGGACTTACTCTTGTTGTCCAAGTCATGTGAACTTTTAGTTAAAAACCCGGAACGCAGTTGTATTATAATTACTTTGGAGATTATACCTCCAGTATAGCGAAGTTAAACCACAATCGTTAGAGATATTTTCCAGAAAATTTGTATGAATAAAAATTCGACAGTTTGTGATGGAGAGTTAGTATAGGTATTAGAAGATTTTTTCAAAACATAAAAATAGGGCTATAAACGACATGATACGAAAGTTGTTTCACTTTTACGACATCACAAATAACCAAGGAACCCTATAAAGCTGAGAAAATGCGGCTGGAATATGAAGTTGCTGTTAAAGATTAAGGAATATCCTACAGCATTAATGAAGAATTGGAGGCAAAAAAAGATTTTCTTTTAAATTCTAATGTCATCATTAACATTTATAAATGTCAAGAAAGTTATGTTTGCTAATTTTTTAATTAATTTAGCATGAACTGTCACTATTTCAGTTTCACATTTGTTATTGTTACAATAACCTAGCTAGACAAAGACAACAATTTTGAATTCTTAGATTCATTAGGTAAGTACCTTAAAGGTTTCGCACAATTCAGATTCTTTATTCAGTCCTATCACGAAAGAAATTTCTCGGGAGTTTTTCCCATTTTGGGAAATTTGGTAACACAGAAAAAACTAACTATTAAAAATCATGTATACCTGATTTATAACTTGGAGTAAATAATATGGCTGTAATAGTTCACTGGGTATAATTTATGAACATAGAAAAAAATACTAGAATACTAGGCTTTAATTTTGAAATCTTTAGAAATAAGCATGAATTCCATATTGTTACGATTTTCCAACAATTTGTTTCTTTCTTAAGAAGAGCAAGAGGGGATGGGGATATACCATCACAATCAACCTTACTAACCTTCTTTTTAATGTAAAATTATGTTTAATGATTAATTTCACAAAAACAACCAATAATTTATGGTCTCATGGATCAAATGAAAACTAATAACTTAGAAATGTTTTAAATCGTTTTTTTTTTTTATAAAGAATCGTAACAATATTTGTTGAAAATTATAAAAATTTAAAGATATTTGTCACATTCAAGTGCAATGCCAGGAAAAAATAAAATAGAAACAAAATGTTTATACTTCGCACAACAACCTGGCGGATTTTCCAGTCTAAGAGCAACCATTATAAAGTGGAAGACTCATTAAACTTTTACGGATCTGTACTAAGAAAAGAGGGGGGTGTATTTGTATAAGCCGTGCATATACTACTTGAAGACTGCTGCTGGAACGTGCCTGCTGGCGACTGCAAAATAATTAAAGACACAATTAAAGACACAAGCGCCCTGGGCCTCGGAACACTTCATTGCTCTCTCTGGAATGGAATGCTTTAGCCTCTATATAATAATTTATATACTTTTATAAATCTTCTAAGGTTTGATCATAAGACATTAACCCTTATAGCTGGCGCGGCGATGACTATGACGGCGGCAGCGGTAGAGCGCGCATATATTTTCTTTCCTAAGTCCGAAGGCGAAACTATTTTTGTTGCAAAGAACTTTCAACTTTTCAAACACTTATGTATATGTGAAGTTTAAAATTTATATAAAAAAGGATACAAAAAAACACATTTAATTGCGCTCAGAAGTTGCCACTCCAAGGTTTATGTTTACCCATCCAAACACATCTACATCCACATCCACAACCTTAATGCCACAGCAAACAAAAAATAAAAAAACATCATCACTATAAGGATATCCCCGCATCATGAAGAAAAGCCTGGAAATTAAAATTGCAAATTTTGAACGCCACATTATGTGCGGATGCAAGAAAAAAGCACAATTACGTTTTATACGTCGAAGGCGTGTTACGTGTGGGCGGATGACAATATGGTTGCACTGAACCTCAATGAATTACATTATGTTCTTGGCATGCAAATGCTAATGGCTCGCCTCTGTTGGGTACATCTAATTAATGGCATTTGTTGGGAAAGCGAAGGATTTCAGCTACGCTAGAGGCAGATCAATGACTTTAACAAGGTGTCCTTGTTGACTGCACTGCATTTTATGGTGTATATATTCGAGAATGGATTATTATGTATGCAGAATCAGGATCTGGGTGGAATTGTTATTATGTGTTTCTATAAAGAAGGACTTACTTTGTTCCGGGGTTTTTATTATGCACCAGAGTAACTAAATTATATTCTGAAAGCTGCAGTTTATAATGTAGGGTAAGCTATAAATGCAAATTAGACAAATCCATTATCATTAAGAATGTTAAGCGTTTTCAGTTTTTTTTTTCATAAAAGGAAATCAATGGGTTATTATTTTCTTTTACATGGTAATAGGTTAAGTCCTCCTTTGTATTGAGCTTCCAATTTTTATTAAAAGAATATTTCTAACCGAATTTAATTGAACTGGAAAAGTAGAAAAATCATGAAAACCAGAAATTGCATAACTTCAGGAGCGAATTGATTAGATATCTGAAAATTTCATTTTATATGGGAAGGAGCAAATATTGATTCTAATGAATGAAAAACACTTTGGGATTGAAAATTGGCTAGTTTTTGTCCCTCACAAAAATTTAATATCCAATAATTTACGTTACGCTCTAAGACTCTTCATTTGTGTATAAAAATTATAGGAGGATGTCAAAAAATTAATTTTAAAGAGTTTTTTAAAGCTTTTTACTCCTAAAACGCTAAAATTGTTGAAAAATTCGAGCGAAGCCGGGAGTGTATCCGCTATTCTAAATTTTTAAAAATTAATGGATTCATTGTGATTTTTTTTTGTTAGATTCTTATTGAACCAGAGAAAGACATAACGGAGCCGAAGATTAGAAATTCGGACCAACCGGAAAAGTCACAAAATCGTGAAATCGTGAAATTGCATAGATACCTTTAGGCTATATCTGACTCTATTTTGTATATGGGAAGGAGAAAATATTGATTCTAAAAAAAAATAAAAACCCCACCAAATTAACAATCAGCCAATTTTTGTACCTCACTAAAATGGAATGGAATCGCCAACAGATGGCGTTACGCTCTGAGACTCTCCATTTATTTATAAATATTATTGGAGCGTTCCAAAAAATTAACTGTAAATACCTAAATGTTTGAAGCCCCTATAAATTGTATGGACACGAAGCCCGGGTGGACCAGCTAATTCATTATAAATTATGTATTTTGAGTTTTCTTTAACTAAATTGTGATTCATAAATTACATTTGAAAATATACCTACCAAAAATTCAAAAAAGGAATGATTTTTAATTTTGTAAAAGCTTTTTTAAAATATACAAGACTTTTGAAAAGTTATTTATGGATTTTGTAATTTTATTCAATATTCTGTGTATATCCAACGAACCAACTCATTTAAAGAACCTCTACAATTCATGCTTAATTTAATAATAAAATTATGATAATTTAATAGAATTTAAGCAAACCATCCTAAAAATGTCAACCCTTGTCCCCTAAAGCTCTAATGACCATATCTATACAAATGAAGGTCTGTCTGTTTATCTGTTTCATTTGCTTTTCTGAGCAATATTAACATTTTCTTCAAATCGAGCGGCAAAAGGGACTCTTCAACGGATATACACAGCATATAATTTTCCTTTTTAACTTAAATCCCCCCTCATGATGATATTGTCTAAAAAAACAATTTCATCGAGACTAAAAGGTCATCCTTATGGACACGGTATTATTATACTCCCTTTTTATATATTCATATGCGGAAACGAAACGAGAGGAAATCAAATTTTATTTTCGAACTCACCTGGTGAAGTGCCATCTGTGGAATATCCGGTCGAGTAAGCACTCTCTGGCGACGACAAACTATTCATTATGTGACCCATTGGATGGTTCACTGGGCCATTTGACATCATACCATTCGATGGTCCTCCCCCTGCCCCGGCACCTACTCCAGGCCCAGCTCCATTATAACGACTTGACCTTAACATCTGACGATTTGCCTCAAAGCCATTGCGTAGCACCACATTGGAAACCGCCCCCGTCGGATAGCCACCATTGACATGACCACCGGCGCCGCCGTTATTATTATTGCTGGGAACCCTCTCGTCCATCTCTGATGCCCCGCTGCTAACTGCTGCGTATGCTACATTCGCATTCAAACTATCGTACGAGCCGAACTGCTGTTGTGATGAGTTGTAGGCATCTCCGGCCATCTTCGATGGGAGTAGTTTTCCATAACGTGGTGTTGTCGACTCATTCTTCCCATCGCCATTGTGGTAGCTCGTTAGATCTTTTTGCTCCAGAATATACTCCTTACGGTGGCTCTGCTGCTGCTGCTGCTGTTGCTGGTTATTATTGTTCTGGATTTCTTCGTAGTGACTATTGGAGCAACCGCCCTTGAGGTATTTCTGCTTTGATTTCTCCACCCCTGCCACCGGATGGATTTGTGATGAAGGATGCTTCGCATTCGTCGCGGAAGCCGCATTCCCTGCGGACTTTCGTCGAAACATACTGCTGGGTGAAAGAGTTTTTGTCCGTTTTCCTTGTTGCTGATACTGCTGTTGCTGATGCTGATGATGAGATTCTTTGCTAGTGTGGTCGGTTATGGCGTTGCAACTGCCACTAACGCCACCGTTACTACCACCAATGCAATTTCTTTGATACTGTGATCCTTTGGTTGGTGCTGCAGATAGTGTTTGAGCCTTCACACTTGAATGCTGGACATAGAGAAAATTTTCAGATTTTGGTGACATTGCTGATTCTTCACTTGGCGACTGCCATCCAAAGCGACTTGTGGTCTGCAAATAGAAATGAAAAACATAAATACAAATGAGTTTTTGCAAGAAGTGTAATTTTCCAATAGTATTTGTTTCTGTATACATAATAGAAAATATCGGTCTTCAATTAAGTCTTCAAATAGCTGTTTAAATTACGTACAGTAAGATTGGGTAAATTAGCTATCTACTATAGCTTTTAAATTTTAAGTTAAAAAAATTAATAATTAAAAAAATGATTTAAAACTATAAATGCCTACGTTTACTCTGAGTTTAACTAGAGTTTAACGATGGTTAACCTTTCAAATATGTGATAAAAGACAATTTAATGAGTGAGTTATAGTCAGTGAGTTAAATTTTTTGAACCTTGGTTAAAACATCTTTAAAATTGTTCAATCTTGGAAGAAATTTAACCCGAGTTTATTTAGAAGCAGTTTTTCAGTGTAGGATTAATTTTAAATTTCAGTTTTAAAAAATCTTTCGAATCATGGAAAGAGAGACCTCACTATGGAAAGATCGATTTTCATTGTGTCGCCCTCTATATTTCAAACGTATTAGAAGTACGCAGCAGTCAGAAATATCTGCTCAGTTAATCCAGAGTTAATTCACCAAAATTCTTGATTTAAATCGGTCTCTAAATTGACTGAAAAATAAGGTTCAGGAATAAACTCTGGTTTAATTTAAAAACTGGGATGATATCGCACTAAACAAATTTGCTAAAAGGATTTAAACCACCCCTCTGCCGGTTAGAAATCCTGAGACACCAATCATTTTACGAATTTTTCTTTTTGCACAGATATTTTTATTTAAATTGCATTTTGAATTTCCCCAGAGAATGCCCCATAGTGCATTCGCCTTCATCAGCTTTAGTAGGCCACATTCCTCTCTGACTTCATACCTTTGAGTCTCACTAAGGGTGGTTGACTCAAGAGTTGTTGTCAAATGAACCTTCCCACTTAAAAGTTCTATTAAACACAGATATCAACCTGTATTCTACGCAAATCCGATGCTATACCACAACAGTAGAAAAGAAGGTAGATTTGTAGTTTTTTTTTAACAAAAAATGGCGCCCAACGATTTGAATGAGATTACTTTGTTGTTGACATCCCTTCCGCATAGCAACCCCTTTTATCATTCAACCGAAGGACGGCTATGTTGTTCGTTCATTACTGGATTTTTGCTTCATAAGACCATCATCTAGCTTAGATATATATTCCACTTTAGTTCCTCGTCTAACGGTAAATCTACAATAAAGTTTTAAAAAGAAAACACAGCCGGAGCAAAATAAACGTGCAAACGTAGACACAAATAAATTCACTAGGATTGTCGTTTTCATTTCCGGAATTCTTTTTGTGTGCCATCGCCATTATTTTGTAAGTTTTGTTGGTGCTTGTTCTTGTTGGTTGCTATAGGCTCCTTATATTCAGGGCATGAATGCGAAAGCTTGTACCGTCTTTGTTGTGTTTTTTTATTTAAATCCCGGAGATTAGTAGGGATTACTGGGTTTGCTGCATGTATGAAGAATTTTCTTTATTTTGTATTTTTTATTTATTTATTTTTTTTTTAGGATGACATTTTATTTATTTATTTTATTTTTTGCAAGGATAAAAAAAATAAAAAAAAAATTGTTCACCGCCGCCGACAATGATGCCAACCCGTCAACCTTTTCAATTGCAATTTTGAAGAGGTTATATAGTCTCATTTTTTTTAACAAAGTACACACTAGAGGAGGAAACTACATTTTCGGTTGAGTTCTTATTCCTTGTTGGTTAAGAACACTCAACCAAAATACTGCAAGAAATAAACGAAACAAAAAAAAATTAATACGAACCAAGCCATAATATATACCTTTAGTATTTTTGTGAAAGGAATAATAATTAAAAATGGCGAAAGCTTACTTAAGAGCAGATGTGCATAAAATTTACCGACATGGCCCGTTGGAGATATAGTTGTTGTTGTTTGCAATTAATGTTCGACTAACGAGGTGGACAGGATTTTTATTCTAACTTTTTTTTTTTGGTTGAAAAGTGGAGCTGGAGCTTCACAAGCAAACTGTAAAAAGAAGCAATCTGGTGATTTAATTGAGTTTTCAGTAAAGGTCCATTTGGTTGATAAAAACTCTTCATTCAAAATATATGAATGGTAAACAGACTTTATTTGCAGATAAAAGAATTTCGTCTCTGGCAATTTGAAAAGGATTATTTAATTGGATAAATATGTATGTTTTTTAAGTAAATATGTTTTTATATTTTTGTTTTTATTGAGTAGTTGTTGAATGGCTGTTCAGTTCGTTTCAGTCATTTAAACTTACTTTAGCGCGAGAAAAAAAAATTGCATTTGAATTAAAGAATTGTCAAAAGTCGATTATTGTCTTAAAACTAATCTGAGTAAAAAAGTTGTGAATTAATATATAATGACCATTTTTTCCTTTATTTTTTAAGTAATTATTTTTTTCTTTAATTTTAATTTAAGAAATATCCAAAAATTTCAAGTAAAAGAGTGGACAAAAAAGTCGAAAAGAGTACCCGGAAAGGTTTTAAAAAAAAACATTCAATGAAAAAGTTTTTAAAAATGTGTGTTATGCTACTAAGTTTTTTAATTAATGTTAACAAATAAACGGAAATTTATTTTTCTTTGTCGGGGACTAACAATTTTTTTTTTTTTAACTCAAAAATGTTTGCCAGAAATGGTGTTTTAAAAAATATTAAATTTAATATTTACATAAACTACATAAACTACAAAAACTATTTATGTGTTAATTTTTTTATTTGAATAAAATACAATTACATCAAGAACATAGAAAAAAATATTTTTCCAAATGCTTTCCTCATAGTTTCTACACTCCAAACGTAAAATATTTGAATAAACCTAGTTCTGTATTATAAAATTTCATCCTTTGAATTATTTTGCGTTCAGTGCGACAAGAGAAATGCATTTTAAAAAATACAGATACCTAAATTAATTCTTTTTGGTTACCCTTTGAAAAACATAAATTCTTTAAAGGATTGTTGTTTTTAAATTCATCTGAGTTTGTCATTTTTTTTTAAATGTACATACATATGTAGATGATAAAATAAAAAAACTATAAAGAAACCTCATTTCCATGAATGTTTTATCAACTGTTCATAATGTGCAAGCCCTTGTGCACATTTGCATTGTGCATTCATATAAATGCCATGAACATAAATAAATAAATACAAACCAGCAGAGATTTCATTCCATCAAATGCATACAAGTTATATTTCTATTTGAATGCAACCTTGCATTATAACAAACAAAATATTAAAATGGTTTCGTTTTAGTGAATCACAAAACCATTCTATTTATTATATGTGAACATAAAAAATGCAGTTAAATCTGTCAAAATAAGAACTAAAAAAAAAAAACAGAAAAATTGAAAACCAGGTTACTTTAAGTACATAAATTAAAAAAAAAATCAGTTATGTAAAGGAGTATATAAAAATTTAAGGATATCATTAAAATTGTGTCCTTAAAAATAACAGAGTGAAAATGTTTTCTTAAGTCTCCTTCAAAGGCATGCAATTAAATGGAAACTTATATTTTATTCGTCGTTATATATGTACATACTTTGCAGGATGAGAAAGACACAGAAAAAAAAACTGATTTAAGACATGGACGTCAAAGGAAATCTTCATTGGACGGAAACTTTCCTACTAATAAATTCCCTTCTGATGCGAAAAAGAATTAAATACACAAAAAAAAATTAAAAAAGAAAAACATTTTTTCCGACATCCTTTTTTCCTTGTAAAGCAAACTTTCAAAGAATAATTTCTCCTTCAGTGGTTAAGGGTTGCATAAAAGTTTCTCCACATCCAATCCTTAGGATTGGAGCTGTTATGATGGCAGACCCTTCCTTGCTGTTGTACGTCCAAAGAAAATTCTACTTGTATATCTTTAAAACTGCCAGGATTTCAAAGACATACTTTTGTTTGAGGTTTTAGATTGTCTTCTTCCCTAACCCCATCGTAGTACTAACGCTCCATGTCCCTGTTTGAAACATGAGATATATACTCGTGGCTGCCATAAAATAACCATCATTCGGATTAGAGCTATCTATCGCTTCATCCCTTGCTATTTCCTCGATAACACAACCACAAGAATGCAGCAAAAAAAAAGGATAACGATAAAGGCGAATGAATCCCAAAGGGATATACTGATGGATACCGGAAGCACTGATATTTGTGGTATCGTGTATTTTCAGTTAGAAACATACATATGATGTATTATATGTTGGTACTTACGTGATTCTGTATCGGTGAGACCTCTCTACGCCGGGCTGGGCTTGATATACTGCCATTCGGTGCGGTGGCTGTGATTGACGCTGTCGTGGTTGTACCATCTCCATGATATATCGTAAATCCAGTTGCTCCTTTGTGTCCATGTCCATTTTGTGTTAGATTGCTAGATGCAGTCGATGTGCTATGGGACCAGCAGCAGAGATTGGCATCAACGATACGACGATACGATGAAACATGAAATGAAAAAATTATACCCAAAAGATGTGTTTAGAATTTATTTAAGCAAATACATATAGAATACAAAAAAATTGAGTTAATCAGTTTCAGAATAAGTGTTTCCACTTTATACATCTTAAACAAAAAAGTAGTACATATTCTTTAAGTTCAAATTAAAATATTGATTAATTTCTTTTAACTTAGAGTGGGCCTACAATTTTCAACCGAACTTGAATGACTAAGATGAGAAGCAGTTTTTCATTATGAGACATAGATATACGCTTTGATGATTTATTCACCGCAAAATTGCTTTTTAAGTCAAAAACCCGAATCACGGTTTTATAAAAAAATTACTTTTTAAATACATTAAAGTTATGAAGGAAAATCAATTTTTAAATAAAATAGCAATAAAGTGTCAACCCTAATTTGTTCCAAAAAGTCAAGAAGGTAAAAGTTAGTTTCAGATTTAGCAGCTGTTTCGCTAAAGTAATACCATTCCATTGCACTTTGCCAATAAATATAAATTTTCGAATCATTTACCAGAGACTTCAAGAAGGCAAACTTTGGTAGTCCTGTAGCTTAAAGCGTACCTACATGTGAATTTGAAATACTGTGCTAAGTACCTACCTATTCGTTTGTTATATTCGTGACTCTTGGTAGTTTTCATTTAGAAAATTTTAACGGAACTATATCCCACAGGCGAATTTCTTATATACCTATATATACGACCATTATCGTTGATGGTGGTCCTGTATTTAGGAATCCTTGTCATAAAAATAACTCAAGGAACACACAATTGCAGTTAATAAATTATGTATAGAAGGTGTAGGTTTTCCGATGGCAATTGGATATCAAAACGAATACCCTAGGGAGGAATATATATGCATTATAGCAAATACTACTATTACAATCCAAATCGATGACCTAGTTAGTTAATGTGGAGCTTTACAGTGCATAATAAAGGAAACGATGGGCTGGGCTGGTTGGCTTATGGTTGGCTTGTATATACAATCTGTGTTCTTATCCACTTGGTGTTGCATGAATTGTTCATTAGTGTTTCATTGAAATACAATTCAGTCGGAGTTCAAGGCGAATAGGTATGAGAAACAAATGCTTTGCCAGACAATTGGGAGGTTTCGAATTGATGATATACATATATAATTAACTTAACTTTAATTGTGGTTGTTTATTGGTGAATTGCCTAAAGCTATATTGAATTCGAATGAGCTGCGATAAATTTTATAAATACATACACAAACATTCTTAAATTTTGAAAAGCACGAATTAAAAAGTAAATTAGAGTTCAAGTACAATATTAAACATTTAAGGAATAATCAACTTTTACTTATTTCATTCGAATATAATTGTACATTATTTCCCAAACAGGGAGGTTGAAGTTGAAGAAGTGTTTTCTTTTCTGAAAAGAAAACTGAAACATAAATTCAAAAAATATTTTCTTGAATATTTTTAAAGATACATAATGTAATAGTATTACAACCTAAAAAGACCTCCTATACCTACACAAATTTTTATTGAAACCGGTTAAGTCGTTAACAAAAAAGTCGTAAATAATGAAACTGTTCTATATGTCAGGTACCGGTAATAAATTAATAATATAGCTACAATAGTTCACATCAAAATTGTTATAGTCTTTTCTGTGATAAATAGTCTCTTTGGTGATTGTACCGTTATTTTTTGGCTAAAAACATCAATACTAAATTTCAAATTTGAAGAAAATCAATGATTATTCGCACACTGTTATTACTTTTGCAATATTGCATACACATTATACATAACCTCAACAAATCCGATGGAGTCATTAAGGAGTAATATGAACAGAACATATGTATGAACGTATGTTAAAGGAATACCCAACCTCAAAATGATGTTATAACTTTTAATTATCAGAAATTGATGCACAAATGTGAGTTGTAAATGAAAATATTAATTAGATTTCTGTTCTGACAAAGCTTTTTAAATCCAAGAGCAATTACTTTTTGCTTCATTTTATTATACAAAGCCCAAAATATTGGCTTCTGGATGATTTCCCTTTTAAGATCAAATAAACTTCATCTGAGATAACGAAGTTATAAGCCCTGTAAAACTTTATATGACCATATCCTCTATCAATATCATCCCAGTCAAACAGAAGCATTAAATAATTATGAAAGGTCAACTTTTTCCATCGACTCCTTTTCAGAATTCAAAACTAATTGGAATTACGTGCACACATATATTATATTATTTCAAATCAAATTGAAGCTATATATAGTTATACTCTTATGCTATATCCATGGAAAATTGAATATTCAATTGGACCATTATACATTTATTGACTCGCAACAGGTGAAGTTAAAGATGGTAATCTCAGCCTTGAGAAATACAATAGGATTTCCCATGGCTCGCAAAGGTAGATAGTGTATCACGTAAGCGATTTATGCTTCAATATGGGATTTTTCCTCCAACATTATTTTATATTTTAACCTATACTCGTATATATATTATGTTCTTGAAAATACAAGCAATGTTTTTAAATTATTTATTATGATGTAATAGCAGGAAGACAGGTTAAAGAAATACCAGCACGTGGTGGGTTAAAAAGCAGCAATAAATTCTTACTTCCAAAATTCATTCATTTTTCATGTTGATCCCAAAAGGGATAAAAATTATTCATAAAGTGTTGTGCAGGAATTGAAGGATTTCCCATGAACAATATTCAAAAAGAAAAGGAAAAGGATAACGCAATGGTATAGGTACCTATATTATCATCCTTAACCATTCATGAAAAAAAGCAAGACCAGCTCAAGCAGGAGTCATAAATTCCTTAAACGGTTTTATTATACACCTTGTCCTTGCCCCAAGTCCTCTGGCTCTGGTCGATCTTAAAGAATGTAAACCAATAGCAATGACAATGACCATAACAAGGACGGTGCGAGTAAATCCCATTTCCAACTAAGGATAATATATTAAGCTCGAATATTGTCTAGAGAACCAAAGAGCAGACAAAATTGAACTAACAAAAAAAAAAAAAAAGGATGCACGAAGGGAAAAGATTTCCTTGGCTGATCGATTCATGAATTTAAGATGAAATTGGATCCGAAAAATGACCCAAAGGATGTTTTAAAAATGAACAAATTCTTTTGCTCAGTTCTGTTTTTCGTTTTTTTTTGTATATAGAGGTTCTGAATAAATTCAATTCTATTGATGGAATCCTTTCGATATTGAATCTTTTATGAGAAAAGATTTTGTACAAATAGAAACTCAATTGGTCAGGATTTTCCAATTTTTATTTTCCGCCCTTTTGCTATAAAGATTTAAAAAAAAAAAACAACTTTCGTACCCTCACGGGCCATGAGACGTTTTTGTTTTTCTCTCTCTATCCTGACATTTATCTGATGGTTTTGGACCTAAAAATTAGAATCAAGTTTGGCGAAATCAATTCGATTATGTAAGTGGTTTATTTATTTCCTTTTTCATCTGAAATCCTTTCACTCCTTGTAATGTATTTAATTTTCAACAAAATCCTTAAGCAACTCGAGAAAAAAGCAAAATAAAAATTGGGGAGACAAAATGTCTGGAGGAGAAAAAAAAAACTTTTCTGATTCAATCAATATTATTTGACAGTCCTTATCGGGATAGCCTCGAAGGACATTTACTCCGCTCATTCAATGGGATGATTTTGATTGGGGGAGTAAGCATAACTTTCTTACATGTGTGAGATATTTGACATAGATTTGACATTTCCATCATTAATCGAGACACCCTTCAACATTTTATTTCACTTTTGCTTTTGTTCGAAAAAAAGGTATATAGGTATTGGTATAACTTTGAAAGAAACCCAATCGATTGGGGAATATTTTTGAAACTTGTAAAAGTTTTGTCATTATTCTTCCATTTATAAACATATATAAAATAGATTTATGTATATATGGATATGTGCGGTTGAACAATTTCGATTTATTTATAAAGTTTCATTATTTTACTTACCCATTCGAATTTTTATTTTTGTTTCCTTTTTTTCGGGGACGAACAATATGATTTTCCATCCATGATCGAATTTTGGAACCAAACATTATTAGTCAAAGTACGGAGAAATTTAATTTTGTTGTATTTTAGTTTTGTTCTTAAAGAGCTGTCTTTTGTTAATGTTCTTTTTTTCTTTTTCAATAACTTGTCTTATTTATATTTGTTTGCACTTATTTTTTTATTTGTGTTTTAATTTGCTAAAGTTATATAAATTGCACGATTTTTTGGTTTGTAAAAAATGTTTTTTTTTTTTTTTTAATTTAAATTTACAAAGAAAACTTTTTTATTTGTATGAGATTTATCTGTAAAGATTCCTGTAGTGAATTAGTTTTTATTGCGGGACGGATTTTTTATTGTTGAGAAAGAAATCTGAAAAGAAAAAAATTGAAATATAATTTTAATGTTAAAATAATCAAAATATAAATACAAAAGTTTTTAAAATATTTGTTTACGATATAAAATATTTGTTCAGAAAATTGCTTCCTCCAACTTAACCGATCCACTCAATAGGTAATTGTATTTAATCTGAAACCTGAATAAATGTATTGCTTTAGTTTGAGACTAAATTAATTGATATAAACAACTTGTCAAAAGTACAAGCTAAATAAATTTTTCAACGCATCTATACCTATATCCAAAAACTTTTAAAGAGTTAGTTTTTTTTTTTTTGTAAATTGAGAATTTTTGCTGAAAATTCGTCACCAAATTCACATTTAGAACAAAAAGTGAATTTTATTTTCAGTTCATAAGAATTTCTTCGTCTATTTACTCATTAAATTATTTAAATGTTGAAATGAGTCTACAGATTCTCAAATGCTTTATACCTTTATTTTATTTTATAGTCTAACGGGAAGATTGCACAATAAACAGAATCTTGGTTAAAAGAATAATTAAAAATTAATATCAGGTCAAACGAACTTCTATATATTTTACGTTTGTTCTTCAGTTTGTTGTTCTACTAGGTTTACATAATTACAAAGTATCTATAAATACTTAGGTCAAGACTTGTTAAGTTTCTTGCAAACACATTTTCTATTTCCCATGACGGACGTTAGTTAATTATAAATATAGGATCTGACATCTGACATGGTAAACTTTCGAAAAGTTTTCTACAAAGAAGGGTGGGCATTCATTATTTAAAATTACCTGATGTATTTTTGGTTCAATTTTAAAGCTTACCTATTTAATATATGTATAAGAATCTACAGAAATTGTATAACAACAGAAGCCCATGATAAATATAAACTAAGGATTGAAGTTGAGAGCTTAAGGGAAAGATTGTTTGTAGGCAAACAAATCACTCGAAAGGCTTAAGTTCTTAAAAAAAAAAAACACAAAACAAAAAACAAAAAACACTTCCAATGCCACAGACACTGATGACTGAATCCTTCAATAGGCTTAATAATGTTACCTCTAACACCTTCCATAATGTTACCTCTAACACCTTCCAATCGCTTTTCCAACAAAACATATTAAATCGTCTTTTGTGGCAAAAGTAAGCAAACTCATAATATAGTCGACTTAGCAATATTCTGTTTTCACCCTCATTTAGTTTAATTTTTTTTTTTTTTTGTTTCTTCTGTCTTCGATTATTTTTCGAACAAGACAGGCTAAAGTGGTTTGGCAAATAACATGAAACAAATTATGAAGCATTTATTCATAATGATTGTAATTACCCAAGCGAAATAAAGATTTGTGCAAATGAGGCATTTCAATAGCTTTGTAGGTATATATAAACAAACAAAAAATAAGGAAGACACGAAGAGTATCGGCGTCTTTTATCATTACTTTTACTTTAAGGAGGTTCTTTTTTATATCCTTCGTTTCTATATTAGATTCAGAGGGTATAAAAGAGGAGAGTGACCCTTATAGTCAGGATGGTAACGTTGCGAGGCCGATGAAGAGTTTTTTTATTTGAAGTGAGTCTTCTTAATAGAGGATTGCTATGGGATGGGGATTTGGTAAAGAAAAATTGAATGAGTAGGAAAAACCATAACAGAATTCACCAAAATCATGAGTCAGAATTCTATAGGCTTTACAATTTTGTATACCTAACAAAATTCTAAACAGAAATTCAACAGAATAATTTGAAACCTGAAGATAATATGAAGTACAAAAATAAATTAATATAAATTAAAAAATGAGAATTAATAGTTTCGATCCTTTAATTTGTGCATATAAACTCACAATGTCGCAAATTGTCAAATTTTGACAGGATGTTTCGCTTTTAGTCAATTACTTTCATACTGACATTTTGCTTAATTGTGAACTTAATTGTCCAAGAAAATTTCTGGGACAGGTAGGAAAAATGTTTCAGTTAAACAATAAATCATTAAGTCTCTCTTTATAAAATTATGCCTTTATCCCTTGCATTTGCAACGCTTCTTCTTGGACTGTTAAGATGCGTTCCATAACACTCTGACACTCACTTGATCCACCCTACGAGCTAAACAAAACGACGCTGCTGACGACGTCGACGATTCTTAAACGATTTATTTACTGCCTTAAGTAATAGGCCCCAGCACGAACACTATAGGCAAAATTGCTCTTACGTGAGTAGAATTCCATCATCCCCCTGGTCTTGTTCTCAATTAAGGTACAAATCGATGCATCAGAGAGGAAACTTATTTCAAACATTCAGCAAAATAAAATAAAATAGATATGTACATACGTATAACGTAAGTAGACCGGCCAGCTTGATGACGATTTATTGCTTAGAAGAAACCGAATACCTATCTATACGGATACGGAACTCCACCGTCCACCATTCACCCTGACCGCGCCGGCCGGAACAACCTGAGTAGGGTGCTAATTTTTCAAAGCACAGGACTTTTGTTTTTCATTCTGTATATTATGTGTTGTGTGTGTTCTGAGTGGTAAAACACAAGAAGTCACGAAACACGACACTATTTTATATACGAAGGAGATAATTCACTTGTTTTGGTTTGAGAGAGAGGGGCTGTTTTCGTACTTTGTTTTATTTTTAAATTAGAATCGAAAAACAAAGGGCGCAATTTTGTTGGAGGATTTTCTGTGACTAAGCGAAGAATGAGTAAAAGTCGGTGAATGCTCAAACAGTAGATGGGGTAAGGATGAACGGGAAATTAAGGTTGTTGAGATTTATCAATGAAGAATAGAGCATCTCAATTGATCCTTTTTTAATGAGTTAACATGGTGGTATAGGCAGGTAGGGTTTAGTGAAGAACGGGGGTGGCTGTGGAAATAATTAAACGAATTAATCTGTGTTCGGATGTCTTATAGGTACACGTCTATTTGAACTTGAATTGATTTTATCTTTTACCAAAATGATACCAATTTGTAACAGTTCTAATAATACTATTGGTAATATAATAAGTATACAATTTATGGAATTCTAAGGCCCTCCGAAGTGGATAAAGGTACTTCGGACACCAAGATATACATACCTATTTATTCAAGGTGCGAGAAGCGTATTTAATATTTGATACTTTCAATGGAGAAACATTTTTATAACAGTTAGTTAGTTAAATTGGCATATCTCTTTAGTGTCGTCCTTTAATAAAACTTTACAAATAGTTCGTTTTCGTCGGTCTCTGATCTTAATTTGGTTCAGAGTATATTTATGTAAGTCCCTGGAGGAGCTAATCAAAACGATGAATTGTTAGACAAGAAGTTTAATCAGAATTGTTATGGAATGGACTCGTTCAAGTTGAGTTTGTTTTGGTAGGTGATTAAATTTCTTTTGAAAGAATTCAATAAAATTTTTATATACATATTTGAAATAAAATATATTTATTCGTTTATAGTCTAGCTTAATAAAAAATATTTACATATTAACGAACAGATCTTTAGGAAGAACCACTGATTTTATTTTTGACTTGAAACATACATAACACATAGAGGAATTAAAAATAAGCCACTCTTGCAAAATTGCTTTTTAAGAAGGAATAGACTAACGTCATGCCATTTTATAACAGTGGGTAGGTACTGATTGTTTGGACTTTTTACCAACTTACGCTGGGCCTCCCTACGCGCCGCCGCGCCGCGACCACCCGACGTTGTATATACAATACGTGCCTTCGTCAGGCACTAATAAAGATTTTCTTTAAGTCACGCAAAGTGCGTTGAAACGCGTATACTTTAATCGATAAACTGTTATAACTGTTATAAATTGTGTATTGTCTTGTCCTTTTATGAAAGATGGTTTTAAAGTCTGGGTTTTAGGTATTCTAGTTCACAACAATCCAAACCTATCAGTTACCACACTATGATAACTCCCGTCTATCTTCACAATCTCTAACATCTGATAATTTTTTTCTATTTTTGTATTGCTTAATTTAATGCCGAGAGCTAAAATCAAATAGATATAAGCTTGCTTATAAAGTGTTATATTTTCCAATGATATTTACCAATATCCTTAACTATTATAATAAAAAATGTTGTTCTTGCTTTGACCATTAGGTTTGTGTCTAAACTAATAAGGCATACAATTAACTTTAAATTTCTTTCAAATAGAAGTCACAGTCTTTTTTACATCCTTTACCTTAAGTATAACAACACTGATAGTCAATTATTTTGTGGTCAAATTTCTCACACTAAAAAGGTTGGCCGCGTTCCTTAATTGTGGTACAAATATACAGAGCCCGTTTATCGGAGTAATAGAAGCTAACTAGCTTATAATCGTATGATTAAAAAAAAATAAAAGTGGATGAGATTTGCCGTGATCACACTTTTTTTGTTATTATGTATGTATTTTTATTTTATTAAAAAAAGAAGGTATAGGTATAATTATTTTTTTAAGGATATCCGTTTATTAGAATGATACATTATTCATTTCTAGGTGCGCCATACCAAAATCGTTATTTTGATCAAGGGGTAACTGAGATGAATTTTTGTAGGAATAGTAGAATTTCTCGGAGTGTATGTATTGTTAATACTTGTTTTTTGTATATTTCAGTATATTGCACTGTAGAAGAGTTTTTTTTTTTTATAAAGCAGGTATGAATATTTAAAAATAAGTAGGGCTGAAGCGATTTTAAGTAGATATTTGTACATATGTACTTAAATTACTTTCCGAAACACAATGGAGATGGGCGCTCGTGCCACGCGCAATAAAAATTCCATTCAGAAAGAAAAACAATTAAAAATCAAAAGTGAATTATTTAATTACGAACTCAAATAATTATTACAAAATGGTTCCATTATTCAAAGGACAGGATCCAGCAACAAAAAACCAAAGCATCAAATGCAATTGCAACACCATAAATGATCAGCACATTATAATTTGTATATAAAAAAATAAATTATTTAAAGTGTAAAAGATAATTAATATCGGAAATAAAAAAAGTGAATAATAAGCCCGTGATTTTTTTTTAATATAAAAAAAGCTGTACAGATGCATTGTAGGTACGTAAAAAATAGCACGTCTGACACTTTTTCACAGCTGTTCCAGCTCCAGCTACAGTTGCAATGTTCTATTTTGTTCCGGCAGTAAATGGTTTTTGGTTGGGATCAAAAATAGATGATTGATAAATACTTTGGATCTATCCCATAAGAGATTTCGAATAATGGGGTATCAAATAAATATGCTAAGACTGTCGTCTTTACGAATCCATTGGTCGGACGTTGGTTGTTGTTGTGAGAGTCGCTGTGCCGAAGCTGCCTAAAACAGATTTTCTGATCAGCGGTTTTGTTAATGTTTAGATTAAAGCTATCGGTTGGTATCCCTTTTTTTCAACAGCCGTAATAATAAGATGGGTAATCGCTCGATCATCTGTGGGATTGTTGATTCTTTAAAGATTTATTTTAATTCAATAGATATTTTTTGACAAATTTGTATTAGCATGTTATTTTTACTTAAAAGGATCTTCTGTATAAAATACATATACATAAGTACCTACAATACCTTTCTCAAGGTTAAATTCAATTCGAAACTTAATTTATGATTCACTTTTCGAAGTCATAACGAACACTAAGATATTCAAAATTCTCGTTTTTTTATTTTTTGTTCCACACAAAATCTCTATCCATGTTCATGTTAAAACACACCTACCTACATATATCTACAATGTTATATTCCTTAAGAAAATCCATCATAAATTTCTAACAATAAAACGATTTCGTTCTTCATTGATGTTCTAACACATAAACCATCTGCTAACCATCATCTTGATATTGTCATTGCCATCATGATATTTCTTTTATTATTTTTTTGTGTCTTGAGAAGAACTTCAACTCTAAATCCAAGCATTTATCAATTTAATGTTTCTGTTTTATTTCATTTCAAGCCCCTTAACTCTTCTTTCATCTATATTTCTAGACTCACAACACAATAGAAATTGCCTTTTAAAGCGAAGATGAATCCTTCATCTTCAATCCGTTTTTCATTTTTCAATTGTTCTCGGTGCCAAACAAAAGAACACCATCCTTGGAAAAATGGCAAAAAAGAAGAACAAAAAAGTAGTATACAGAGAGCAGAGGAAGTTGGCAAAGAAAACTTTTTACTTAAGAGGGCGCCAACAGAAAGAATAACCCTCTTCTGTCGAATCATAAGAGACTGTTAATTCTCAAGGAAATGCTGAGGTTTTGAATTCTTTCTTTATTCATGATGTAGGTCTATGTGGTTTTCAAGTAACCGCTAAAGGAAAAAGTTCAATTTGCTAGGAAGAAAAGTTTAAATCCTCCCGCCCAGTGCTGTCTGTCATATCTTCTATGCCAATTTAAAATGCAAAACAATCCCAAGACAATGCCTAATTTGCATTCTTTAGAAAAAAAAGACACAATTTCGCGTACTGCACAAAACACACTCCAAGGCTTTGAAGAATCATAGTGAAAAGCAACAAACTGCTAACCAATGCAAAATAATGTGAACATAAGCGGATTTAAGATGAAGAATTTAAGTGTATGTTGGGCCCCAAAACTCATTTCTTTGTTTTATTTTGGTAAGTCGTGGGTAAAATATATTTCAATTTTAATATAAGCAATAATAAGTTCCTATTGAAATAATTTTTTTTTCTGGCAGCCCCTGAACTTACTCTGTCAAGGCCAATCTGAATATAAGAGCGACCCTGATAATGTTCGGTATATACGACACAGTAAACTGTGAATGCTTTTGTATCCTCAGTTGAATTTCATTGCTTTTTCTTAAAAGCATTTTGCGTAGGTATATGTGATATGTGTGCCTCCAAGGACCAAGGCAAATAGAAATTCATCAACCATACAACAACCAAATGAACAGAAAAAAGGATTGCCCCAGGACTAAGATATATATAGGCAACGTTCTTGAATTAAAATGTCCTTTAATTCCTTTTTCTTGTAGTTTGTGGGGTTTTATGTGAATAAAAATAGATCACGTAGCGATATTATTGTTTTCTCTAAAGGATTCCTGTGTGTGAATAGCACGGAGCCAAATTGAATGTGTTTCTTTCCAATTTTATTTAAATATGTACTTAAAACGCATAGATACACTTTTAGTCACTCGATGTATGTATGTTGTGAATTTAAGTGCAAACCCCATTTGAAGTGCTAAACTTCTCTGCTCCTATTTTCTAGAGCATAAATATTGAGCGCAATAACCCTCTTTGAAATCAGTAGACTTGAAAAAAGGTACCTATAAACGAGTATAGATATATTTGTATATGTGAAATTCAAGCCACACATGCATAGGTTGATATTTTTGTGTTTGACAAATTGTGTAGATTTTTATTTAAATTTTAAAGTTATGAGTGAAATCATGAATTTCGATGAGGATTTAAATGATTTTACATATTTTGCTTTTCTGAACTAATACTTACAAAAATAAAATTCTTTAAGTATCTCCCCTCCAGTACATACATATATCGTACATTGTGAAATAGAATAATTATTGTTTGTTATAATTGACAGGTGCGACATCTCTTTTCCAGATTATGAAAAAAAACTATCAAAAAACTAAAATTTTTACTCTGTAGCCAACATATTTATAAAAAAACGTAAATTACATTTTCTTATAAATATGAGTCCAATGATGGTCCCTGCATTGCAGAACAAATGGATGCATGGGATCGACCGCACAGTCGATCAAAGTCCAAAAAAGCAATTAATTAAATCCATTCATCATATTCGATCAAATACCAATGTTCAGACAAAATGATTAAATGACACTCATAAAAAAATAAACTTAACCTAAAAATTCTCTTCATTTAAAGTGCAATCGATTACTTGCTTTTTTATACAATTAAAACCCCCCATCATTGAACACACAACCATCCACTTCATTAATCCAAAATTCATCTTCGTAATGACTTCATCAATCACTGGCCCATGTACCTAAGTATATACCAATAGCCTACCCCCGCATCATCCAGCAATTCCATACAATGAAAATCAATAAGATGAAAAATTTAACAGTCACATAATAGCATGATATCTTAATCCTTTTTTTGCCCCATCGAATTACAGCCATAATCCTTTATTTTTGCCAAAGAGGAAAACGAAAAAGAAAAAGAGATGAAGAAGACAAAAAATAACAATCTTCTCTGGAGATAAAGTACTTAATCTCGTTGTTAAAACAAATTGAAACCCCATCGTATGCCACCTACTCTGTTAGCACATCTAGCCAAACGGAGAGGATAAAGTTATCCCCGCACACAAACATATATACATAAACACATAATAACCCCAAGAAAATAGTGTGGAATATATATAATTTAGTTCGTTCACAAGCCACCCTTTCGCCCAACAGACACGACCATCAGACACTCAAACACCTCAGGCATCATAGTAACACAAAACAACAACAGCTTCAAAAAAAAAAAAAAAAAACTACACACCAATGTAAACATATAAAAAAATGAGGCAAAAATTCTAAAGAATATCCTGAAAAGCTTTTAACAATATTGCTTGCGAAATTCAATCCATTATCCTTCCTACATTCAGCCTGGGTTGTTGTATGTACATGAACAAGTTTTCATGGTACATACCTCCTTCACTATGAAATCACATTTTTTCCTTCGCCAAACTACCATCTTCGACATCCTAGAAGAATTTCCTTAAAAGTTTTTTAGTATATGCTTTTTATCTTGAAGTTTTATATTTTTATATAATATCCTTTCCTTCCTTTGCAAACACAAAAGGACTCAAGAGTTTTTTTCATTCGCTTAACAACGCAGAAAAATTCATCCTGCAAAAGAGGAGATTTAAACTAATTGCATTATTTCGTGCCAATCTAAGAGTAAGCTGCCTCCTCTGCCTCTAGGTATTCTAAATCGATCTTTTCGGATCGTTACATCGCCTTCTCTTCCTCCCCCTCTAAAACACAAATCTTATAATGAGAATTGAAAACATGTAGTGCCTGAAAAATCAAACAAGACTTAAATTCCAACAAACATATATGTATAACATCGTTAAGCTCTTAAATGGTATATCGTCACACATTCAAGGTGGAGGCAAAATATCACGTATACGTCGCCGAGTACCTACCGCGCGAAGGTATACCCTGAGGTAAAAGCTATTTTGAGTTTAAACTTCATCGTCAATTCAATTATATTCTACTAACTCAAATAGAATTAGCCAGAAAGATAAAATTTGGTTGAAAATATCAAATTTAGCTGTGAGGTATTATTGTACCTGTATAACATTATTTTGGGAAATGTATGCCTCTTTTATTATGTAAGGACGAAAAAGAAGAAGATATTTTCTTATATAGTATATCTTGTTGCATAGTTTTAATTAGAATGTCACTCAACCAAATAGAAGTTCTTTGTATATTCTGACAGCCAGGCACTTTTAGATTCAAAATCACTTTTAATTTATAACCACTTCAGAGTCAGACTATACGAGGACATAAAGTGTGTAATGCTTGTGCATTATGTGTACAAGTGAAGGATATGCACTGTGAATAATGAAAATTTGAAAATCTTAGCAGATGTCATATTTGAATATTTTCAGAAGAATCTCACATTCAAAATAAATTTATATGTTCGTGCATCTGGATGATCTCAAATATTCTTTTGAGACATTTGTGTTGGAGACAACATGATTCATCACTTCTGATATATAAAATAAAAAATAAAATGCATGAATGAGTCTCACAAACTTGCTTTTGAAATTGGATAAGCTGAGAATTGTTAAAGCAAATAAAAAAAAAATATATACTTGCATCGGCCGGGAATCGAACCCGGGCCGCCCGCGTGGCAGGCGAGCATTCTACCACTGAACCACCGATGCCTAGCCATAGGATTTATGATAAGCTGGGTTCTAATATTTACGTTCAATCGTAAGTTCAAATTTCATTTATATTCAATTATAAATTTATATTTGCGTACATTTATACAAATATAAGTTTATTAAAAATAATAATAAATACAATAAGAGAGAATATGAAAAAACATAAAACTCGTACTATAAAAAAACTTAAAACATATGTATTCAATCTCAATAAAAAGATCACCATCTGAATTCTTGAAAAAAATATTAATTTATGTAGTAATGATTTTGAAGTATAATCAGTAACCATTTACCACCTACATCCACTTGCGTTAATATTTTGTTCTGATGTGTCAAAAGAGCTAAACGAGCTGTATAAAGAATGTATATAGAAAAAGTATTTCATATCTAAGGAAAAATTTAAGTTGGGGCTGATAAGCGATTCGAGAGCAATCCTATACAGAATCAAAAATTATTGCCCGTAATTTCGAAGTTCTTATGAAGTATAAGATTGAAAAAAATAAATGATTTGCATGTTTTAAAAACAGAGCTTATCGAAGCTCCAATATGAACAATCACATAAGAGCTGCGACTCAAACTTGATTTCACCGTTGTTCGCATAGTTGCTCGGATCATTTGTCACAGCTCCAATACAAACACACCCTAAAACGTCGAAAAACAATAAATCAAATAAGTTTTGATTAAGTTTTAAAAATAAATGTTGATACCTATTTGAAAAAATTATATAAAAGTTTTTATCTTTTATTAGCAGACCATATGTTTCATTTATTTAAGGAATTCAAAAAAATTATATATTCTGACCTTGTATACTTTTATAATAAGACACACAAAATTTCCTCCGTGTCCTTATTACAAAATTTTCAAACAATTTAAGAAATCACTCTTATCTAGAATTTTATTCCTCTCCAGATCAATAAAAATAAAACTTCATCTGTGTGATTTAACTTCTGTTTCAATAATTTCATAAAATCCACGCAATCATTATCTACAAAGTTGAATTGTATTTATTTTTAATTCTAAATTATGACAACCTGAACCTAGACAATCAGTATATCTGTCACTATACGAAAACCTTTAGGCGGCACATAGATTGATTTTCAATCCAGTGGTGATAAGAAAAGGAAATAAGATAATTTCCCCTTGGGAAATGACTTACCCCACTCATCATGAAGTTTTCACTCTCTGTCTATTATTATCTTTTCAAGTGAACGCATTCAATTTCCACCCACCACCGGCAGTATAAGTACTCATACCAGTACATCCAATTAGAAATACAAATTTTGCCCTGAACTACATTTTGCAGAGGGTGTGAGTTTGAATAATTTGCACCCCACGCAAATTATATATGTACATATATATTTTTGAAAGACAATAACAAACAGCTTCTTATCCAATAGACTACGACTGTATATAAACTGAAGTCTTTGAAGATTCATACATTTAGAGTTTAAACTACTTTAAATTGGTGTAGGATAAATTTTATCTTTTTTGCGCAGACATATTATATTTCTTTACTGAAAATAAGTAAAGAAATAATTTCAAAATAAAACAAGAAGAGAAAATCAAAATTAAATAACAGCAATGGAATCTTAATTTACCATTCCAAATATTTTTCTTTGCGCTTCTCTTCTGTTTGTTTGAATCATTTATCATAGCCTATGGGGCCACCTGCCTTATGAATGCAATAAACTCTAAGACCGCAAAACAAAAAGTAAATAAAAAAATGTTTTCGTGTAATCAACTGCAATTGAATTTTAATTAAAACACGATAAAAATGTTTGTATATGTGTGTGGGCTATTGTTGCCAGAGCAAATCTAAATTAAAGAGAAACTGAAGTTATTGGCATACACAATATTTAAAAATTTCTGATATCAACGTACTGGAAATTTGTATCCGATTGAATTTTAAGGCTATTAGAAAAACTTGTCGCCAAGCCTAGGATCATCTTCAGAAAAAATTCTTTACGTTTACCTACATACGTCCTACAGAAATAAGGATAAATAATATGTCAGAATAAAAATTTGAATACAAAAGTCAACAAATATGTACAGTGGTATCAGGGCCGGCCACAGCCAAACTTGCGCCCTGAGCAAAATTTGTAGAAAGCGCCCCGTTTTTTATATTTGCAAACATACATACACTGATACACATGCATAAGACTTTTCCAAATTACCCAGGAGGTAGACTTTCAATACATTTTTTTTATACCCGGTATCCCCGGTAGGTGATGTTAGTAAGTGTGCAAGAAATAACTTAGCACAGTTGTGATGGATGTTATTTTGGGATAATTTGAGCAAGTTTTATGGCAATACATATTTGTTTGCGCAAGATCAGATTACATATTCTTGCTCCTGGTAATGCACCCCCAGAATTTTGCGCCCTGTGCATTTGCACATCTTGCACATATGGTTGGTCCGGCCCTGAGTGGTATCCATCTAAGTCGTATTTTTACGGTATATACAAATTAGTTTGAGTTTCTCCCTTTTCAATACACATTTCTTTTAATTGCTTCACAACATAAAACTACAAGCTTCAACCAATTTAATATTTTTAAAAAGTATTACACAAATATATTGGCCAATACAATTTTATATTTTCATGACTAAGACTTTTTAAACTTAAACCAAACTTACTTTCTTAACGATTCGATTTATATAAAATCATACAAGTTGGCAACCATACATTCGAGTGAAAGAGCTATTGAAAATGCAGCTAATGTAGTTCAATTGCACTTAATTACATTGCACTATTAAGCAACCAACTATTTTTCACAGATGTTTTGAATCTTAATTAAAAATTTAATAGAAAATTCTTCTCACTATTCACATACAAAGTATTAAAAAAGGGAAAAAACCAACACAAAAATAAAACTTTTCACAATTCACATGCACACACGTCTTAGATATATCACAACAGATTTATTTGAACTTCACCTTGAGGCGTGCGAGCGTGAGCGTGAGCGGAGCGATCGGTCCATGAAAACTAAATAATAAAAGATAAATTACTTCAAAACATCAATCATGAGCTCCCCAAGTGCGTATTTTTTTATTTTTTTTTGGGATAAAAGGGTTACCCAACACACTAAATGGCATGGCATTGGCCTTCGGTTATTAATTTAGATCTGTCAACGAAAATATACACACAAAAAAAAAAACACATTTATGTTTACTTTTAACGAGATGTTTTGGTTGTTCTTTTTTTCTTCTGTTTGTTATTTAATGTTCAAGAGATACTTTGGTTATATGAAAAAACTTGATACTTCTTTCCCTAGCACTCGGATCGAAACTATATTATTTATAGGTTGTTTTCGAGAAAAACAATCTAGCGGTGCGTTATTATAGTCAAGCCAACATTGAGAGTTTTTTTTCGAATTTGTGTTTATTCGAAGAACTAGAACGCCACATTGAAATGTAAACATTGTGATTCGCGAGAACCAATCAGGAAAAATGACGCACACAATATTGAGGCATTCTGTGTATATTTATTTTTGGCAGCACTCAGAAGATGGAAATGTATCTTTTACATTTACCTTAGGGGGCGGGGATGATGGGGGTTGGAAGTAGAAAGAACAGATATAAAGCTTTTGTTCGATTTCATTTTTTTTTTCAGTTGAAATTGGATGGTTTTCAATCGATTGATATATTATGTACCCCAAAATCAATTATTCATGGACTGATTTTTCCAAGAGTAAGGTATAGATAGGTAGGTACCTTGCTCTACTATATCGGTCATCAATTTCGAATCAGCGAATCGGCTAAATGAAAAAAAAAATCGTTTTTCATTCGGCTTTTAAGATTATTATTTTTTGTTTTGTTTTTGTATGAAAGATTAATGGGAAGTTTTTTTTTCAGATCTATGCGGGAAAACATATTGAGTTATTTAAAATTCTTTGACGTAAGTTGATCGATTGTTTTTTTTTTTTGAGACCTTTATTGGCTATGTGGAATTATATTGGGGGATTTTATCCAAGTCATTAAATGGGAAAGATGAAAGCCTGCTGTCTATTATGTGGTTTGTCTTAAATGGGCAAAGGGAAGTCATTATAGGTGGATGAAAATTATATGATTTATTGGTAGATTTAATAATTTTATTCGAAATTTATTCAATCTTATATCGGCAGTAGTTTTAGAATAGGAGTCTGTGTGTTATTCAAAAGCTTAATAAGGTAAACATGACAAAACTGTCAGACCGTCTTGAGTGTCATTCTGACGGTATAAGTTTTATGAAGTGTGACAAATTATTATGAATGATGTCCAATTCTTTCATTTTTAATTTTGATTACCAAATTTATTGGTCTTCCCACAAGCAGCAGAGGCAAATACACATATCGTAGGTACATAAATGTCTTTTGAAAGTTCTTAGTTTATACTCATTGAAACTTGTGATTAAATGTCGATATTATATATACACAACACATATACATAACTCTATAAGGCAGGTTATAGAATTTGGAATAATTCAATTTAAAATTTATATTACAATGATTGTATGGAAGCAGATGTGGGTTTTACGGCTTAATCTATCTGGTTTGGTATTTGTATATCTGTTTCTGTTTACCTATAACAACACACAACTATGTTTCATTTCGAACTTTGTTTAATGATTTGTGACGTCTTAATCAGGAAATGAGTTTTTAATCAGCTTAAACCATACCTAAATAAAAATCTATACCAAAATCCATCTTAAAATAATTTGTTTAAAATTATATTCTATGTTTTTTTAATTAATTTTAATAAATTTTTTAACAGTTCAAACAAAAAATATCCACGATTAGAACGTGCGAACTTGCTCCTATGGGTAACAACCTAAACGTAGCTTAATATTAAAGAACAAGTTAAAAAAAAGTCAAAAGAAGGTATCTACTAATTAAAGATTTTTTGTTTGTTTTTTTTTTTTTTTGTTTTATTATTTAAAAAAATATTAAATGCAATATTATTAAAACTATTCAGGAGCATCCAATTGCTATCCAGCCATTAAAAAGCTATGCGTTGCGTATATATGAAGAAATAATAAATAAAGAAATTTTCTCAAAAAATTCGAAATCCTATTTCCGTTATTCGATTTTTTTGGCGAAACCTGGAATGCATTTTTCTTATTTGGTTATTTTAGGTAAAAAGTTAAATAATTAATTTATTTTAGGTAAAAAGTTTGGTTAAAATCGTTGCGGTTGTTTTCGAGAAAATTAAAAAAAAAACGAAATCGTTGTATGGCACCTACCAGTTTTAGATAATTGCTAAGACAAAGCATTTGAATTTTCTCTCTAGACTCTAACTCAAATTACATTGAATGCACAAACGCAGAGACGCACTGACGCACACAGGAACAGACGCACGGGCGCAGACACGTATACAGACCTACAGACGGAATGACAAAACGTACTTTTTCGGACTTATCAATCGTTTTTTTTTTATAAACCACCGATATCACTATTTTTTTTGTTAAAACTAAAAATATATTAACAAAAAAATTAAAGAAAAAAAAAAAAACAACAATTACATATGTATATATTATGTATGATTCTCTACAGATTTATATGTATTTTTTATCAAAAGAAAACGTTTCTCCTTGCAACAAATTTATAATCTACAAAATTATATATTTTTATCACCTAAATCTTTTGGCTCAAAAATACACTTTAGGTCATTTCCTCACTCACTTTATAATTTTATAGAAACACTTGAATTATTATAGGTACATAATGTGCCTTAAGCTGCAACATTGTGACAAAATGAGTATATATTTTATCAGCAACAAACATCTGTCTGCAATGAAACGTAAACATAAACAATAATACGTGCCAGCGAGATTGCTGAGCTCTTTCATTTCTACCTCGCATATATGATTTATTAATCAAGAAATTAAATGCATAAATATGCAAAACCGTCGTTTTTGTATATCAATCTGGAATAAATCAAAACATGGAAAAAAGTAGACAGGAACGTAGGTAATATTAAGAAATATGACTCGAAGGGGTTACGATAAGATAAACTTGAATTTCAAAACCCTATTTGGTTTATATTTGTCGAGGTTACAAGTAAAGGCAGGCCTGATAAACATTTCTAAATTATATATTGAGAATAATGGAAAGAAAGGTATATTTAAGAAAAAAAAAACCGACAACATTTATAAGCCCTTCAGCCGCCCTCACTTTATACGTCCCTGAAATAGATGTCACGATTGAGAAGTGTTGTTTAGCTAAGCGGCTTATTGTGTTTCGTGTTCCAATTCAATTATTATATCTATTTAATATGTAAATAGCCAATAAAATAATGACACGGTTTTTATTTAGATTTTGATGTAAAAGGTTTTTGTGATTTGATTTGATTGGATTGGTTTGGTTTTGATTATAATAATTCTATTAATATTTTTGTTTAATAGTGTGTTGTGACTTGTGAGCTTGGTTAAAGTCTTTTTGTGGTGAGATAATAGCTAAAGGGAACTTGCTGCATGATTGGGTATCTTTAAATATCGAAAGGCGCTTGTTTCAAGGTGAAATGTTTTTTTGTTTGTTTTTTTTTTGGAGTTGGGAGATAATATTACGAACTTGTCTCACAAGTCAAGGTCTTATGTAAGCCAGTCTTAAAAACCCGACAAGCATGAGTAGATATTTTCTTGTAATAATTGAGAATTAAAGAATTAAACTGTGATGTATATGTGTGAATTTAAATGTCTTAGCCAGGAAGTGTGTTTTAAATACAAAATCAATTGACTTACTTTGTTTTACTTCACAAATATTGATTTCGTGTTAAAAAAAACGGTTTTTATTAAATATAACATTTAAAAATTTACAATAATAGAAATGTTAAAAAAAATACTGTCTCATACCTACATAGATCGATTGTATGGAGAGCAAAGGTCAAAAATTATAATAAAAATAAACGGGTTTTAAAAAAAAATTGTCTTGGTTGCAAAATTGACATCATAATATTGTCTATTAATGTGAATAAATCACACTTGAAACTTTTACTTTTATGGTACGAGTATTTAAAGCATGGAAGTTTCGTAAAAATATTTAGGTACATATTACACTTCATAAAATCATTGCTATATTCTTTGTTAAAAGTATTAAAAAAGCAAAGAATACAAAATCATAAAGAAAAAAATGAATATGACAGCTTTGCAAAATTCTAGTGTTATACGGTAAATTAGAAAAATAATTTTGGTATCAAAAAATTAAAAACAAAAATATAAATTCAGTTGGCATTTCTTATAAATTTCTACTCAACCACTTTTTAAAAATTAGGATTCAACTATTTTAAAAATTTTCTTTTTCAAAATTTCACAAAAAACAGACCCAGTTTTTTAAAAGATAAAAACGATACTGAATACTATTTTTTTAAATTTTATGCAGCAGAAAAAACATGTAAAGGCCGGCAAAAAAATGGCGGAATAAAACCTACACTACGCCTCTGAGTTGATCTGAAGTGCAAGTGTTTGCTTCAGAAATTGATCAAAAAATATGAACATTTGTAAAAAAAAAACTTCGAAATTTGAAGTACCATTTCAATCTAACTAACGAAAAAATTATTTGAACTCCTCTATGTTTTTTAGAAGTGCAGTGATTTTCTAGTTTTCCTATTACTTATTTGGTAAGATATGTATATTTTCTCTCAGAGTAGCCGTACACGTATTCGCCTGTCACGTTGGCATCCCACTTGGCCTGGCACTAATTTCCCATTGTATTGATAGCTTAGTGAAACCTGTCAGCTTGTCTCCATATTATTTATAAATGCTGGAACGTGCACGGTTTAAAAAGCATCTAGTGTAAATCTGTACATTCTGTATATGCTCTCTGTAGTTAAAGTGTCAAAATAGATACGCGGCACCAAACTTCCAAGTTTTGATTTTTGCTTTTAGGTCAAAATATGAAAATTTTGCAGCTTTTCATTCTTTTTGCCAACTTACTCCAGAGATTTTAACATAAGACAAGATACGCTCAAAATGTCAAGCTTAACTACATATTTTCTCTCCGACCAACATTGATTGAAATAAATCGGTTTCCTTAAACGTGATGGGAAAATTGTGGAGAAGCATTGGAGCTAGGGGGCGAATTTATGGGGTTTTGTTTGTGTGCTTCAGACAGTGAGGAACATGGACATTAAAAAAGTATATCAATCCATACCGACTAACAGAAAATAAAGACAAATTTCAAGCAGAAAAAAAACAGGAAACTGGAAAAATTTAATATAACAGCAAATTTTTAAACTCTATTCAAATCTGCACACATATCCTCTCTCTGATCTTAAAATAACTTATAAATCTGAATATTTGAAATTAATTGAAAAAAAAACTAATCCATTTATTCTTTCAAAAATATACATATGTATGTACACAAAAAAATTCAACGAAATGCATGAGTAAGTACAAAATTTTATTTTTATAAACGACCAACGGATATTGCGACCAGATTTGGTTGGCCCACTTGTGGTTGCTATATATAAGTGCCGTTGATTTAAGTTCCAAAGAAGACGAAAAATGTATGATTAATAAAATATTAAGGTCAAGGTTCTATTTTTTAATCGAAAGTGCGTTGTGATGATGTGTAGGGGCTGGGCAAATATTGTGTAACAAGAAAATCCTATGTACCTATACCTACTACACATAAAAAAAAAAACATTTCATATGCTTAAGTTATTAATACTATATATGTATACATGCATATTGTTTATATACTCTTTATATTTTTGTACCAATAATGTACATAAAATAATGTTGACTTAAATAATATGCACAACTGAAGGATCGATATTTCTTGAGAAATAACTGTAAGCAAAATAAAGATAAAATTGGTTGAGCCATTAACGAGATATACGGAAATACAAAAATAAGAGATTTTTCTGAAACCCAATTTTAGTTATGTGATTCCAAACACTGATACGCAATTTATATACAATCACTTCCGATATTAAAGGCACGAATATTTATCAAAAAATTTAAAGTCATTTTAGAGATTTTTTTTTAAGAAACCAAAATTATAATGGGACAGATAATCTTTCTTAAACAAAACAAAACAATTACATTGTTCTGTAGAAAATTTGAAGGAAATCGTTCCACACGTTAAGGCTATAGCTCAAAGTACAGTAGTACTTCAGATACACACGACCAACGGACGGTATGATCAAAACTACTTTTTTAGACTTCTCCATCATCGAAGTGTGGACATTTGATTAAAACCCAGAATTTTTGTTTAAATCCCATTATTAATTAAAAACTATATGAGTACCTACTAACGGTTATATGTGTAAATTATTTCATATATTCGAGGTTATTTACCGCCTGACAGAATTAAGTAGGTATATGGGTGGTCTATGGTTGGACTAATAACCACTAACTACTTACTCATTTTTCATTTTATTTTTCTCGCCAAAAAGTTATTATTATTAATTAACATTTAATCCACGATTATTCTATTAAAACAACTTGAATCATATGATTAACGTAACTTATTCTATAATTGATTACGTCAGTTTGTTCTGCGAGTGTACATAGCTGCCTAAATTTATTTTCATACAAATTGTGTTATTTTTTTAAATTCTTTAATGTGGAATTGTATATTTAGTATACCGCAATTTATGGAAGTAGTTCAAATCATAAAATTGATGAACCATAACATAGGTACCTATAAGTCCCAAACATAATCAATCTCCCATTGTATAATCATCAAGCAAATGCATAAACTGCGTACCAATAAGTTGCATCGTTTATATTTGTGTTCAGTCAATTTGATCAGATCATTGTCCCTAATGACTGCACCAACCAAACACAAATTACTCTAAAACTTCATAATAGAACCCATATGCATATCCAGATGTAGATGTAGATAAATGTATCTCACATCTCATCTCATCCAACACCAAAGTTAAATGCACCTCACATCATCGTATATGTATAGATAGATGTCAGGGCCGCAAAGTTCACACCTCATTGGTGACGTTTCCAGTGCGTGTCGGTGTCGAATACATTTAAAAATGTCTGTCTCCCGGCTACAAATTTAGTCCGGATGGTTAAATTGTAACATAAAATGTGAATTCTAAAAATATCATGACATTAAAATAAATTGCAAATCACCTCTTTTTTTCTTTGCTCCCGGTGAATGCAGAATCCATGCAGAGTTCCTTCGTATCGTATCCCTATCCATGTCCTAACTGGATTGCGTATAAATAAAATCGATTTAAATCGTTGTCCCCCTTAATGGGGAGGCTACACTTTTTCGTGACACTCCATGATTGTAAATCCCATGGCCCATTTAAAGGGCTGCACTAGGGATGTAACATTCCCTCTGGCTGAATCGCATTTGTATTCCCTTCCGACCGACAAAGAGAAATTATACTTAATACTACCGCTAGAAAATTACTTTCCAATTTAAAACCCGCCTGTCGGACTTCTTGCTTATTTCAAGACTTAAATTCCAATTTATCTGATTCTTATTTTCTTTTCGTTTACAATCACTTCATAGATGCACTTCACATAACATTACACACACCCACTGACGACAAACCCTATAATAACGGTTTCTTATTCATTCCATCCCAGGAGGGCCCTGCTGATGATGATGATGAAGACCATACGACGCTCAAGACCGCGCGACAGTTGATTGATTACTCAAAGCGCGTCGCGGTGACTGCACTTCCTCTACTACTTGTCTGAGTGCTTCTGGCCAAAAAGAAAACCCCGATGGGAAATTACCATTTCGCCCGCAAATTGAATTGGCAGTACCAACACCCTACCGTATACAGTCTCTATAATGTGGAGGAGGAGGATGTCCACAGAGACAGCAATATAAAACTTTGTCGATTCACTATTTCATATAGACTGAATAAATTTATGCAACGCAATGCAATGGATTCTTTTAATTTTCTATATTTGGTCAGAGATTTATAAGTTTTTCGTCCGCGGATCTGAAAATCCAGTCGACCGTCCAAAACAGACTGAATTCCCCACGAAGTCTCAATGAAGCTTGACGCCAATTGAATTGCTATTTTGCCATTCCGGTACGGAATCTGTTTGAATTTGAAGTTTCTACTGTAAAGGTAACGGAGAATGGTTGCAGAAAACAGTGCGCAGAAGCGTTAATGATAAGGCAGAGAGCTTTTTCATTGGAGAAGTCTCCCCAGTTGGTGGTGAAAAGTTTCGTATGATGGCATGTTCACCATCACAACTGATGGTGAGTGTTGCTGTTTTAGTTTTTTTTCGTTGTAATTAAGTTTTGAAAAATTTAACAATATTATTTGTAAGGGTAAAAAGTTACAAAAAATAATAATTAGTTAATAACAATTGCAAAGTTAACTGAAGAATATTTTATATTTAATTTATAAATAAAAATAAAAACGCGATTTTAAAAAGACATTGATATTTTAGGTGTTGCCGTTGTTTTTTTTTTATTATTTTTTTATATAATGCATATGTGTTTCGAAAATTGTACCTTCCGTTCATAATTGAGAAAATAGATACCCTCCCACAAGCCTTTTAATTAAAATTTTTTTTAAATAAATATGATATGCAATACCTTATAGATACATTTGTGAAGGTAAGGTATCTAATGCTTTCTGAAGCTAAACTGAAAAGTTTTGCCCGAAAATTCGTTACCTTGAAATTGTTAGAATTAGAAATTTGGTAACGACAACCCCGCTTATGTTTAAAAGAATGTTATTTCCTTAACAGAAAAGTTAGAAATGTTTAGATGTTTTGATTATTTAGAAGCTCAGGTCAATGTCATTTACATTAGAGGGTATTTTGGATGTACATGCGATGATGGTTTGCAGTCAAAAAAAAAGTTCGTTTTGACTAGGTATGTAACATTTTAAGGTAATTGCTTTTCAAGGTGTGTTTGCTGCTGCAGGCAGTCGGTGTAATTTGAAGACCTACCTTTCAAGGGTGACATTACTTGTTTATATTTGAATTACGCACATTTAGGGAGAGAAAAACAAGCAGTATGGTATTCGTTTAATTTGTGGTTTAAATAAGCGTAAATAACTCGAAGTGAACACTATAATATGGATGTGCAGTTGCAGGGATTTTATTTGACCATCAGAAGGTGGAGTTAGGAATTTATGGATACGGTTTAATTAGCGTTAGATTTAATTGCCTTTGATACAGGATAATTAAGAGTTGATTAATATTTTATTAAAATTGCAATGAAATAATGATGCGAAGCAAACACAAAAGGTTTTAAATTGTTAATTTAACGAATTAAACAATAAATACATCAAACTATTATATATATTGTATATTGCATTTTCAAAGTTAATTAAAGATTTTTAATATACATTTTATGTTACTGTAAGACTCCGAAATGTAGTAATTCTAGAATTTGTCAGCAAAATTTTTAAAAGTGTGAAATGATTTTTTTTTTCATAATTTTATGTACTTGACTTTTGTCAACAGTGCTTTATTTGGACTGCTTCTTTGGTTCCAAAGATTTTTACTTGAATATTGAAATTTAACGATATATAACAACCCTTTTGGTAAATATTTCAATCATTGAGTACGATTCCACCATTTTTTTTTTTTCAAGATATAACATTCCATTCTTGCAATTTCCATTAATCGAGGAAGCATAAATATAACTTTACTTAAAAAAACAGTATTAGTGACAGAATACTGCCCTGCCTGCCTCCACTTCGTACTTCTTATTAATTCCTTTTATTTATTATATTTCCCGCGCCGTTTCTAGAAGAGAAAACCGGTAGAAGTTTAATCGCAGCTGATACAGTGGGGCGCTTATCGTCATCATAGAGAAAAAAAAAGTTCTAATAACCATTTTTTTTACTGGCGTGATATATTAGTTTTAAATATTAAATTTTTGTAAAATTTTAGAGGTAGTCAAAAAACAAAAAAGGAAGGAGCAAAAAAAAAAAAAATTATAATAATCAAAAAAAATTTGTTTAAGTGTCTATAGAGGGAGAAAAGGAAGAGAGGGTAATTGCGATATCCCCTCGCGTTCCGACGGTCGCTCGCGGTCGCTTTGGCCAAGTTAGGCTTTTGGGTTCGGTTGGCGTAAACCTGTAGAGAGCTCTGTATAGGTAGGGTCTCCGAATCGCGTGCGAAGGTAGATAGATAAAGATCGCCTCCAGGATTAAGAGGAGAGCCAGTCAGGGTCTGCGGCCAGAGGAAGGTCGGTGCGAATCGTCAGACCTAATTCTCACCTTCCATCCTGATTCATTTCTGCAGTAAATCTTTTTTTTCTCTTTCCTCTGTTCATTTTAATACTATATATATATAAAAAAAGACAAAGATTTATAAAACAAAGAAATAAAAACAAATAAAGTTATATAAAAAAAAAAAACAAAAAAAAGAAAACAAAAAAAAAAACTATAAAACACGCCCTCCAGGTCGGGAGGGCGGCTCACGGGTATAACACCAGCCCCAGTTTTGGGTAAGCTCTATCAAACCAGTTAGTGTGGTAAGCTTTTGTGTCGTCGTGAATTTTATCCGTATATGTTTGGCACGATTTATGTTTTTGTTGACGGTGTCGTCAGTAATCGGAACAAGATCCCCCCCCATTTCCGGCGAGCAGAGCCGTGCCGAGCGAGCGTGCCAGGTTCCGAGATCTGACATTCTTTATCCCCGTTCGGAATTTCCTTCCTTTCTTTTTTTTTTTCAATTTATCCTATTCCCTTTATTCTCCATGCCATATTTCATACTTACTCAGTCGATTTTCGTTTCCCTGAAATATCTTTCTTTCCCTTTTATTCCGCTGAATCTATCCTTCTTCCTTCAATACTTACCTCTTACTTTTTGATACCTCACTTCTAATTCCTGTTTCCACATCCGCTTTCTGAACGTTCCCGTTTGCCTTACCTATCCAAATTTCCAGAACCTTTCCTTTCCTACTCACCGAAATTCGTTACTCACCTATCCCATCCAATTTAATCACCAGCAACAAATGGCAAATTTTATAATTAATAAAATATTTCTATTAAGTTTACATTTTGCCTCTTTTTTTTGGTAAGCTTAATAAGTCAACTGATGAGTCCAAGTGAAATCGTTGGGACGAAACACAAAAACATCGTTTAAAGCTATTTTGAATCAATAATTCAACAAGTCCAATTAAAATAGTGCTAAATCTTCTACTATGGCTGATATGTATTTTAGTAGTAATTAGAATTTGCATTATTAAAAAAAAAACTTCGCATACAAAATTCTTTCTTGCAATCATTTTTAAAAAACATTTTTTTAATGTAACTAAAACCGATTCTAAAAGTTAGGTACCCATGTTTTTTTTTCTTTTTAAATCAATTTGAAATTTCCATGAAAATTGTCGATGTTGGAGTGGTAGTAGAGCCTATTCGTTTCACTGATTTTTTTATTTGAAAATAGCACTTAAGTACTTTTCCATTTCAATTTCAGTTTCAATGTTTATTTGCGAGCAGCTGTCGACCATCAATTTAACCATTCAACCTCACCTGAACTCTACATACATATATAGGTACCTAGATTGGAAATTTCAATTTTAAAATATTATCGAAAGGACTCTTATATCTACATAATATACAACATCCATAGGGATACATCGAAAACAACGCAATCAATTTATCATAAAGAGCCGCACCTGGATGGACGAAAACAAAAATGAGGAAGAGAAAAAATGGCATCCAAATAGTTTCTTTTCAATGGAAAAGATGGCAAACTTCAGGATAATATAATCAATAAAAGTACCTATCTACTCTTTCCACCATCTGGTTGTGGTGGTGAAAATTGATTCGTCTTGTGTGCCATGCTTCCAAAATGCACTTTAAAAAGTTTTTGAAGGAAAAGAAAAAAAAAACAGAAAGCAGGAAAAGACTTTGTTCTTGATGTTGTTGTTTTTGTTATTTATGGAAATCACTTTTGATAATTTATGCCACACAGGATATCGAAGCAGACATAACCGGCCAACTTCCACCACCATCGCCGCCGCCATTGCCACCGCACTGACAGGAAAAGTCACCCTTTAAAAAACAATCCGTTTGTTACCTGACTGACACTGGTGGCAAACCCCAAACAAATAAAAAAGGATGCTTCAGCTAAATTTTAAAGAAAAAAGATTCATTTTTACGACACAAAGTCTGAAATGTGACTACGGCTTCATGACTATCTTTACCCATGGATTTTTATACACTGAAAGAAAAAAAAACTAATACTATAGTTAAATTCAACTCAGTTTAAAGTGATGCCTTATAAATAAATAAATAAATTGGGTGGCGCGACAGCTCGTGTTGAATCATGGCTAAGGAAGTTACAACTCTCAGCCATTTCTGCAAAAATCCAAACAGCTAGAGCTGTTTAATCCAATGACATATGTATTTAGATATAGATGATATCAATAAAATCAGAGCATATACTCAGAGGATGTGCTCTTTATATAACAAGAAAATTCTCAAAAAAAGTTATTAAACATTTTATTCATACTAAATGGAGAACATTTATCAAAAAGCGGAGGATTGAAGAGGTGCTACTTTATAATTCATGTATCATCCAGCGTGTCTATATATATCTTTTTTCTTTAAAACAAATTAAAAATGATTTTTTTGCTAGATTTTATAAGTTTTATAAGAAATGATTTTCAATGGTGGTAGGAAATCCCTTAGATTGTTAAACCGTTAGTTTATTTATTCCATATGTTGCTAAAGACTAGCTCAAAAAAATTGTTAAGTATATTAAATTTACTTTTTTGAAAGAAATTTCGACTTCCTCTTTCTTAAAATCAATATGTTAAACTTTTGTCAAACCGCATCAATAGCACCAAATTTTATCTAAGTGTTCTAAAGGGTTTGCGCCAATATACCAATACCAGCATGGACATAAACAAAACTGAACGATGTGGCAAATGGTCTCTTGGTGAAATCGATTTTAGATATGTATATGCAGAGCTTACCGTATTCAGTGTTTGTTTGTAGGTATATATCTTTCCCTTTAAAGGGGATCATTTTTCGAATCCTTTGAAAGGATTTTCCTTAGCCAAAAATATTTCTATGTACTTGGCTTTTGGCCTTCCATTAGAATAAATCCCTTCTGACTGTTGGATATAATTAAGAACTAAATACATCCCGGTGGTGGCTTGGGAGCGGTGCAATTTTCAACGAGACGAAAGATTATGCCATAGTGAAAAGCAACCCTAAAAAAGGCACAAAAACCCTTAAAAATATAAAATAAAACAAAGAAGAACCAATCTTGGCCATGATGATGCTTGTGATTGTGTCGGCTATCTCCTCTGACTACTGCTCCTTCAAACAGGATATTTTCCATATCATGCCCCATCCGGTTGCATAGTGGGGTTTGGCTTTGTGGCAAAGGATCCTATATAGGAAAATCCCTAAAGCCACCATCCCAGGATCTGATGTGGTCATTAAACCCACAAGTGTGGATAGAGCCATGAGACTACTGAGATATACTGATACAAAAGAGACCGTAGAAAACTTGGTACCTACATTTTCTGTTTACTCGCAACGAAGCAAACAAAAATAATTTAAGGATAATGAGAGCGTCGACGTGCTACGACGAGAACACACAAAAGAACTAGAGCCATGACGACAAGCAATGAAAACCACTGCGACGTTGACGTTAAAATAAAAAAAAAAAAACTGTTGCAGGACATTGCACATTAGGACAATGTTTTTCATTTTGTTGCAACATAAAAGTGGGTGCGTACATTTGTGTGTTCTGAACGATGATTAAATTTAATAAATTATGATTTGAGTGCGCTGAGTTTCAAGTGTGACTCATTATAAGTTTTGAGGACCACCCCAACTGTACGATAAAACCACACAATTATATTCAGAGCAAGGGCTCCTCTAATATACATATATAATTAGCAAACTTTTAACGCTTCGAATTTTTATTTTGTGCCGCTCTAGAAATCATCATTCAATCCAATGCGATTTTCTAGACGAAATGATGTCAGTGCATCCGGACGACTTCTCTCGTCCGTTCGTTCTGTTTATTTCTGTCCCTGCGATGATTTTGAAATTTGTAGATGCTTGGCATTTAAAAGGACCAGCGTGCACACTAAGAGATCTTCAATGGAAAATAAAAAAATTACAAAAACTGGAACAAGTTTATAAAAAGTGGGTCGGAGAAATATTGCAAAAGGGTTTAGCTTTCTGTTTTTTATTCGCTCTCTTTGAGATACATAGATATAAATGAAAGATAGTTCAAAAGCAGTTGTTGGTTAAATTGAATAAGTTTTGCCCTTGATGCTAGGTCTAAAAAGAATAAATTACAGTAGAATTGGAAAAAGTTTGCGAAATGAGTTATGTAGTTTTTTATTTTTATTTTAACTTGTTCTCCAATAAAAAAAAATAAAACTAGATGGAAACATTTCGAGATTGCATTCAGAACCTACTTTTGAAAAATTCAAAACTTTGTGATGCCAAAAAAGCATGGCAAGAATATACATTGAAACACCTTGGGTCTTTTTATTTAGGTATATAAATTTTAAACTTTGTTAAGTGTTGTCTATTTATAGGCGTTCTTTAATTATTGAAAGGAATGCTGGAAAAATACTTGTATTTTTTTTTTTGATTTTGTTGGTTGTTAAATATATAATTTTTTAATATAGTATAATTTTCACTTATTAGAATTACAAGATCAGTCCAAACACTAACGAGGTCTACAAGATTTGTGAAAAAGCAATAAAACTTTGGACTTTGACAGGCTTTTGTGTAGGTTTGGGCAGAAAATGAAAATGAGTTTCAAAGTAAAGGAACACACCTAAAATTTCTTTCTGTGACGTGACTTTTTTATCATCGAAAAATCAGAAAAAACTCGCATGGATCTAAGTCAGATAAATAGGGGAATTTAATTTGCTTAAAAAAGTCGTAACACCTGCTCTTCCTTTTCTCTTTTTGTTGAAGGCTTTCCATTGAGTGGTTCATCTTCAATTATCTGCATCAATGCCTTCTGAAAATGCCTTATGCCTCTTTAAAACTTTAAGCCTTGAAAAATTACTATCTCCTTTAAGTTCTTAAAAGTTTCCATCGCACTTTTTTCAATTTTTTAAACAAAATCAGATGGCACATTGTTGCTCAAAATTTTAATCACTCATTTAAGAACGAACTATACTATATATAAAACCATTTTACCAAAACCATCACCGCTACAGACAAATACGTGAGAATAAGCAATTCAAACTAGCAGTGAATGCACATTATATGTTAAGCTATTAAAATGTAGGAAAAAAAAGCTTTCAGTGCTGCCAAATTTAACACTACGCTGCCAGTCTCATTACGGTACCTTGTACGGTAAAAACCCAAAAACGAGGTAATTTTCTCAATAAATTTAAAAAATCATAATTCGGGAATTTCAATTTCACTTTAAGTATTACAACATTTAATCAAGATCGTCAAGGCGGTTTGTAAAAACATTAAAAAAAATACATAAAACTATAACTCCTGCCTATAAAAATCGTGGAGGTAGCTCACCCAAGTGTTGTTGTTTTATTCAAAACCTTCAATAATGATATGATGGTGCGAAAGCTTGGCAGCCTAACTGTAAGTGTGTTATCACACAAAAACCTTTTAAAAACATAATTCATTTTTATGGCCTTGGCATTCAATCTCTGAGCTAAAACTCCCTCTAGGGAGTTAAAGTTCCGGCTCACTTTTTTGAATTTCCAGTAGCACGGACTGGTACGGCGAAAATTTGGACTTCTTCGGCATCGTTATATTAAGTTTGATTAAAACCTCGAAATTATTAATAAGATGCAATAACTGCCTTCCTTAAAGCTGTTATGATATATACAAGGTACTCATTACATAATATATCAATGATCAAATCACTTTGCGTCTGTGGTTAAACTTTTCTCTAAACCTTAAACAAAAAATACAAAATATCGGAGGTATTATCACAACCGCAACAACTTAAAACGTAAATGTTTTTGTTTGTGGTCTTGGTTTTGCGGATTAAAGCTTTAAAATCCTTACATTTAACCTGACCATATTCTCCAGACGACCATTCTCTAATCTAATTCTATATTTAAATATAAGGGAAATGGAATTCGCTGAATAGATTATGAGAATGGATTGCATAAGCTTAAAAGACCATTAATCATAAAAACAAATCCACACCATGAGGGAGAGAGGGCTATATACAGTCCACAGATACGTACCGTACACACAATAAGAACCTAGGAGAACGACTTAATTGATATTCCTGCCGAAAGCAGCACCGATATATACAAACTAAATAATAAAACAACCGGAAGGAAATCCGACCGAACCAAGCGACCAAGAACTTAGCAACAAACGGTATATATAGTATATACCTACTTGGATGAGATTACCTATATCTACACAAAGAGGATGATGAAACCGAATGTATGTTACGGTTGGGAACATGGCATTCGTTGTGTGTATCTTTATACGAAAATCATTGTTATTATCTTCTAAACAAAAAGGGATGCTGCAGTCGCGCCCCTTTGTCCTCCAGTACCACATAATTAATGAAGTGCGGTTTCTCTAATTTTATGTACGACTACGAAATTGGCTATCAAGCGGGGGCCATTTTGATTATCGTTCCCGGAAGGACGAAAATAATTAATAGTCGCAATGTTTGTATGTGCAATGTATAATAGATATATATACGCGATATAATGGAACACGACCGCATGTATCCTTGCCTAATATTACGACTACCTATATACCTATGATACGAATATGGTGCAAAAGCAGTGAAACACCTAATAACAGCTTCTATAATTTTGGGTTATTCACAGGATTTCAAAAGAAATTCTATGTCACTGAACCTTCCCGATTTGTCTGGAATTAAGATTCTTGTATACAATGTCCGTATAACTTTTGGGTACCTACATCTATATCTATCTGCTAGTTGAACTATACAAATTGGTGCGGCAATACCTACACGACGATGTGTTGTAATTTTGTTGAATGGCCAAAAGGGTTTTATTACAATTACCACCCCTTCGGGATATTTTTTCCTTGGAGTGCAATAAAAGTTCATTTTGATTGAAAAGAAAGCGTTGTAAAGTTTTATCACATTTAGTATACGAGAAGTTTAACATGTCAAGCAATTTCTTTTTACAAGAAATACTTTACTCTTTGCACCTTCATAATTCTATAAGGGGAATTCTAGTATATGAAGATAATTTAATTTAGGCAGCTTGGTGACAGGCGTAGAACAAGAGATACGAGTATATAAATCATCTTCAAGTTAAGTGTTGCATAGGTATATTTAAGCACACAAAGTATCGGGCTTCTTTTGTTGAATTAACTTGTAACTCAAAAGATTCAGGTGTATATTTATATAGTTAAGCTGTCACTAATAAATGAGTAACTAAGGAGGAAAAACTAGTGACAGCATGGTGACAAGGTTGAGAAACTGCGGGTTTTGTATGACTGAAACGAAATTTAAGTACGACTATAAATCAAGTTAGGGCGGCTATGAAATAATGTGACATATGCTTCTTAACATAACATCACTATCGAAACAGAAGTATGATTTAGTAAAAGATTTTTGTGAGTGGTTGCTTTGTTTAATGTCCTTGTTTTTGTAATGAAATAACAGAAATAATTATTATGGATATAAAAAAAATTGCACTATCCTTCTTCTGTTTTAGCTTTAGGTTCAACGAAGTTGTAAGAACTAAGAGGCGAATTTTATTTTTGTATTTTTATTTTATTGCTTTCACCTGTGATTTATGATTTTTAGCATTTTTTTTCAAATAAAATAGGTTAAGGCCGCTTAAATGGGTCGTTTTAAGAGTTCTGGAATTTTAGAAGATCACAAGCGAAAAAATCGAAATAACCATTTAAAAAAACGATAAATTTCGTCAGGATTGACCAAAAATATTTCGGGGTATTATGTACCAATATTTGAACATTTCTGGTTTCATCAGAAGAACTTCCGTGAGTTAAAATCAACAATGCTATAAAATCAGTTACTTACCTATATATAAAAAGTTTAGTTCGCAAAAATATTTAGAAGAAGACTGTTGGTTCTGATGGCTTATCAGGGTAGCTCTTGAAATATGTATAGTAGCCTTGAGTGACGCATAAAATTATCAAACAAGTAGGTATTGGTGCAAAGGAGCATGTCTAAAGACTAGAGACTACCAACTCCAAAATACTCCATCTACAAAAAAGACGATCCTTTGTCTTGTCAAAACTATAGAAGCATATCCGTGCTTAATGTCCCATATAAAATCCTTTCTGATGTACCTTCCACATTAGCGTCTTAAACTGTTCTGAAGCCACTTATGCCTTCCAGTCCTTTCTGAAAATTTGATCGACGGATGATTTTTTTGGCTTAAAACCCAGGTTATAAGTAGGTGTAAATCAGATTGTTGAAAAAAGGTGAAAAGTTTTCAGGGTTTACACAGTTTAGCGAACAATATTATTTTTATGTGCGGTATGTTAAGTGGATTTACTCTTCTGTCATCTCTTATAGATAAGGCACATTATACCGGGGACATCTCCCGTTTAATAGTTCAATTGGCAAAACATATGCACCAGCCAAGTAAGGATATCGCTTCGCAAACTTCTTGTTGGTAGAGTGGAGGGAAAGTTTGGCATCATCTCCCAATGTGAATGGGGAACAATCTGCCTAGGACTAGGATATTTGTTGAAGCTAGGCCAGAAAAGTGTTCCGAACTGTGCAGGCTTACATGTTCTGGCCTTTTATCGTCTTGAAAAGATCGTTTCACCTTTTGGTTTGGTTTGGAAGTTTCAAACATAACCTTCTCAACACACTCGACTACCGGCTTCTCGTTCTGTCTTTGTTCTCCTGAGATGGCGGTGTGTCTTACTATTTTATTTCCCGAAAAGCTTCCTTGCTAGTCGCTCTTCAATCAGTTGCTCCGTTTGTTATTTGCCGAATTGACTGGTACATCTTGGCTACATTCGTGCCAGTCGGCATTCTTCATCCAAACTCCTAGTAAAAAAAAATCCGCATAATTTAATTCTATACAACCATCAAAGGAACTGCATATACCTATACCTATATAAAAATCTCCAAGTTCCCAGAACAAACTTAGAAAGTGATCTAAAAGGAATTTCTTCCATTATATTTACTTAAAGCACTTCCATGAGTTAATAAAACAATAAAAGATCTTATTGTTTTCTGGCTAAACTATATGCCACCTACATACATATATCCTCCATTGATTGCATGCAACATCAAACATGCCTCAACTAATTATCAAACATAACAATTCTTTCCATTAGAGTGTCTCAATGGAAATGACAATAAGACACTAATAACAATACGGGAAACAAAGGAAATATTGGTCATTCACCGTAACGTGTTTCGTCATCAATTTTATATCACGTGGTGGATGGTTACAATTCCCACAGTTTGCAAACAAAACAAGTCTCTGTTTTTCGAATAATATTACAAACGTATAGGTATGTCCTTCTCCTGATGGGCCGAATGTTTTTCCGATTCTACTCTCACATGGATTGAACAAAACCTATACGTATGTTGGAATGTCTCCACATATGTTTATGTATATGTGTATCTCCTTCCTTTTACAAAAAATAAAGTGTTGATAAACTTTTGCCACAATGAACAATAGAATCGAAAAACTAGGTCATGTCATCCAGAGTCCTCCCTGATGTGCCTTAACTATACAATAGGGCATTCTGCACATTTATGCGGCTTTCTATTCTGTCGGATACATTCATCCCGGCTTCCGAAAGACACACATTTATTTCAATGTGCCAAGTGTGAGTCCCTTAGACCTGAAAGGCCTATATATGTAGATGAAACATGTGACATTATCTTATATCCTTCCTACTCAACTCACATGTTGTCTTGGGGTGTGGGAAGTTGATGGTTGGTTCATCTCTAGTTATTGACAGAACGAGTTCATATTATGCATCTCGCATTCGAAAGTCCTTTATCTTCTTTGACAGATGAGCTAAGTTAGCTATGGTATGAGAAATTCTCTCTGCATATCATATAAGGCAACAACGGGGCTCAGCTATCCATGTATCCCAGACAAATTGACGAAAACAACGAAATGGGAGTGAAAAATAGGATGAAACCTGGGAGAATTGCAATTATACAATGTCATGGAGGATGTCAAGATGATGAAGCTGTTCAACTGCATATATGGTGTTTGCAAATGTTTCTACCAACAATATAGGTACCCCATTCTCAAAAGGTCTTGAAGTACAATTGTATACATACGAAAACATCATGGCAAAAAACTTGTATGGCAAAGACTTGTTCCATCGAAAGATCGTTCTGGAGATGATTTCGAGGATGCAACGAGGTCGCGTTGAGTCGTTTAACATTTTACCTGTAGATAATCTCGAGTTCGTGGTTTGAATTGTTTCAAAGGTGTTGATGGGACTTATGTATTCATTTTTAAGTGGTGCTCTACAATAAGAGGTGATACGACTTGTAATTATTGTACAAACGAGGGAAATTTTGCAGCGGTAATTGGTTAAAATGTTTTTTTTTTGTTAAAGTCTAATAAATTTGATTAGAATACTTTTGATGTAGCGGAAGCACTCCTTTATCTTATGGTTGCTTAATGTTGACCTAGTGACGTGCCTAAATTCAATTATCGTGTGTATAGAATTATCTTGTTATATTTTTTTCCTTTACCTACAATATGGCAAGTTATGTAATATGTATGCATTTGTAAAAAAATAAAACTCGAGATTTTAAACAAACTTGACATAACGATGATATAGGGAAGGCGAAAAAAGTTTGTCTGTTCAGCTACAGCCTTTTTATCGATTTTTTAAAACTTTTTTTTTTTATTTTTTTTTGACCTTGCCCTGAAATTTTTTTAATTTTTTTGGATCAAAAACAACGGTACCTGTCATGTAAATTTTTATCAAAAATTACAGTTTTAAAAAAAATTCAGTAGGTTGATTTTGTTTTTATTTTTTAAGTTAAAAATTGTTTTTTTTTTTTTTGAAACCCAATATTTCGAAAACTAATTGATAAATTCTTGTTAAACTTTTTCCTAAGCTGTTTTTAACCATTACATAGTAGATCTTTATTCTTTTAGCCGAAATTAACGGTACCTTCCATACAACCGTTTAAAACGGTTAAGGAAATCCTATTGTTCTCGAAAACAGCTCTTACTATTTCGAATCTTGAAGTAATTTAAGTAAACACTGGAATTTAATATTTTTCACTAAACCATATTAAAAGTATAGATACCTCTCATAGAAACATTAGTGCAAAATTTTAAATGATTTAGTACGATGTTAAAGCCTTTTTTAGTATAATAAAATGGCTTTAACATCGTACTAAATCGTTTAAAATTTTGCGCCATTGTTTTTTATTTTCAAATTATCTCGTTATATGTTACCGATTCAAATACATTTTTTAGTACAAGAGCTTCTAATAAGTTTTGTTTTGTTAAGGGTCTGTTTCACAATTTCTGAGTAAAGTTGTAAGTAAGCTAATTAGAACTTTTTTGACATAAAATTGTAGGAAAATTTATCAAGTAAAGTTCTGATTTGCTTACTCAGAAATCGTGAAACGAGCACTAAGAAAATTAAAAAAATACCTTTTACTATTCACATGTAATATTGAAGACTATTTTGTTGGTTGTATAGTTTAACAAGAGACAAAAATACAAATTTTCTTTTATGTCACAATCACATATAACCTCCAATAATCCCACTTATGTATGTAGGTTTATGAACCTCTTGCTATTCCAAGCTTTAATATGAAAATTAAAAATGTCTTTTTTATTGTAATCTTTCTAAACTGCCCTATAAAAAAAAGAAAACAATTCAGCCCCTTTAACCTCCATAAATTCAACAATAACAAAGATTTTTTTTTTCAAAATGTTTAATAAAAAACCATATTGTTCCATAAAAAAAATCGACACTGTTAAGAATTTAATGAGTTCCAACAGTCGGCGGTCTCTGCAGTAGGCCTTTAGCTGAACCCTCTCATTCCATCCCATCCCATAACATAACATCCCGAATATCTTTCACATCAAGTAAAAAATTCTTTCACATAAACCCACTTACCGCTAATGTTATATGGCGCTGCTGATGTTAAGAAAATTTACTGCATTCCTATGTCGCTATACTCGCTTCGCTATTGTGTGTTTTTGAATTTTCATTGCCAGATTCAGTGTGATGTAGCAGTATATCCTTGAAATCCTTCAGCAAAACAGAAAAAAAATACAACAAACTTCCTCTCTCTCAATGTTTGTTTATGACCGAAATTGCCGCAATATACAGACGATGAAGGAGACGACGACGACGATAAACATAGCAAAAGCATCAAACTCGAGTTCGAGTAGGTAAAATAAATATCCTTCTCCAAGTTGAACGATGACAGGAGCAGGGCGCGGGGGTTGGCAGTGGCAAGTGCGCGGGGGCTGGTTGTACACAATATGAGAAGAAGAAAGTTTTCAATGGCGTTCCTGAGTTGTTTTCACGCACACCAAATCAAATAGCCACACTAACAAAAAACTCAAAAAAAGAAATTCTCTAAGGACGATTATTATTTTGTTGAAGTTTTTGATAGTTTTTCACAGAATTTATAAATAAAACACGAGATTTATAATTTGTTTTAAGCGAAAGACGACATTTTGGAAAAAAAAAAGGAGAAATCCGCACACACCTTGAGACTCCACCTGTCTGTGAGTGTAGGAAATGTGAATGTCAAGGATGCTGTATATCCTCAAATGTGAAATGTGAATGAATGAAAAACTTCTTTTTTTTTACACAAGAAACAAAAATATGTATATTCAAACCGAAAAGAATAATTCACTATAACAATTTTATTTATTTTTTAACAATAATTAAGTAAAATTAAAGCAAGGAGAGATGCGATGATATATAAAGAGAAAAAACAGTAACAGGACGTTACAACGACGGCGACGACGTGTTGTTGTGCTTTCGAAGTGCCTTAAGACTGATGGCATCCCTTGGATCAACATTACGTAGACACACGGAATTTCTTATGTTACATTTGTTTTGTGTAAATGTGTGAGTGAGTGTTTATAGAGAAGCTGTGGATACACGGTTGCTGTATTGCCTTCCGCTGCTACTGCTCCTGCTGTCACCCTTGACATTCTTTTCGAATTGACGCGAGGGGTGATTATCCTTTATGGTGTGTATAGTGGACTTGCGCACTTGTTCCATGGTAACCTGCTGCCAGTGGCGTACGTATGCTAAATTACAAAATTTCGAATATGCGCTTCTTGATTTTGTTGTTGTAGCGTAAAATGTGTACCTTTTCCATAAGCTTATATATTCTTTAGCGACTAACTAATGCAAAAATGTCCTGCGATTTTGATAAGGACTAGAGGTAGAAATATATGATGAGGACGATAGTTACGCTTATAAATTGTGTGCGCTCTTGATTTTTTCACATATTTTTTGCTGATTCAAAACCACGTAACTGAAGAGCTATATTTTTTTCACTTTTTTTTTTATTTTTATCTTGAGAAGGAGTAAGGACAAAATCAAAAAAAAAAAAATACTAGAAAAACGATTTTCAAATTAAATTTTATGCTGAGGTTGAATGTCTATGGGACTTAAAATGTGAAGGGAATGATTACACTATGATGGTATATACATTATACACCACCCACAGAGAGGGCAGAAACCATTTGGATGGCTTAAGACGATTTAACTTTTTCATAATTTGAAGGATAATGAAATACCGTTATTACTTGAAGAATTATATATTTTCTTGCTACAGTTTTTTTTTTTTTCCTGCGTTGCATTATTATTTAAATTGGTTCTGGTTCAGTGGAATTTTTTTGGGTTCAAATACAAAAGAACTGAAATTCATTCGAGATATTTATGCGCATAATAATTGACGTTGGCAGAAGTATATACCTATAATATGTTTTACCAACGTTTGGTGTACGAAAATTTTCAAAAACTTTCTTTTCTCAATTTTTATAAACACACACATATATATTTATGTATTGTATTGTGTATTTTTTGTATCTACAAATATTTTGATATGAATGGCATCGTAATTGAAGCTTCATGGAAACCTTACATTATTAAATTGAGTCGAACGAAGCTCATAAGTTTTGAACTTTTTTTTTCCTAAATTGGCCATACGTAGGTAATATAATCCTATACATATTAATATAACATTATGGTTATATTATACCAGTATCCTATATTCGGTATTAAGTAAGTTTGATACATAAGAGGGGAGGGGAGGGTTGGCTACTGTCATTGTATTTATATTTTGTAAATTTTATTTTTATTATTTTAGTAGTCCTTCTCGTTAGTTAAAGTAATAGGTATTGCAAGCTTATTAAAATTTTGAAATTAAAAATAAATTACATATGAGTCTGCAAAAATTCTGTCCATATTTGTCGGTCTGTCTATCAGTCTGTTAGGCTACAGCTTAAGAAAAAGACAATCATCTTAAAACTTGGTACCTGTCTAGCGTTTTCTTTGACATTCCCCGACATGTTTTTTTTTATTTCTTAGAAGTTTTTTGAAAATCCTATTTTAATCAGAAATCACAGATTTAAAAAAGAAATCATTAAATTTTGGTAAAAAAAAAAAATATTTAAAAAATGGTTAGTACCTAACGGTCACTCCCATAGAATAATTTCTTTGATTTCTTGAAAACGTTTGATTATTTTTTTTGTTATGGAGAGTATTTTGCCAAGTTTCAAATGTTTTATATTTTTTTTTTAATTTAAAAAAAACAAAATTTTTGAATTTTAACACAAAGTTTTTTTTGAAAATTCAAAATATCAAAAAACAGCTGATTTTTATTATGTCTGACAAGAATCGTTTTTTAACATTTTCAACATTTAGGTTTTTAGATTAGGTACATATATGTAGGTACCTAAAAGTTTTACGATTTAAACAAAAATAAAATCCAGCTTGTTTGAAATCTCCAAATAAGTTGGTATCGTTTGTGGGTATGCAAGTTACAAATTCAACAACACTTACCGTCTCATTTTATTTAATCCAACATTTTTCTTTTAAATTCCTTTATGATCTGATAAAAGATAACCAGACAATCGTGTGTCAGTCGGAAGGAATTTTCTTATCATAAAAATCTTTGTTTTTCCTAGCAAAAAAAAATCACTTATTGCGATTTAATCATTATTCTCATTATACTTTTCCATCTCATATACAATCATTCATACACCCGCACTTCTTGAATAGCCGCATATCCAGAGAATCAGAGAGATATCTTTCATAATTTCAATGAAAACATTGGCATTCTTCTCCAAGATTATACGAATACGATATTATTTTCACTTGAATGCTCTTTTGTATTTATGAAATATCAAAGTCATCCTTGAAAGCAAGAAGGAATTTTCTCTTCCGCTTCTCAACTCCCAACAGTCCCAGTGCCAGTGCCAGTTTATTGTTTAATTAAACACATATCTCCGATTGTTCAAGCGCGCCGCTCGCTTCACTTTTCAAAAACTTTTCTTTTTAGTTTTTTGTTTTTTGTTGTTTACGTCCAATTAAATTTATTTTCTATTGTTAAATGTCCATTGTTAGAAGGAATGGTAAAGTCTGGCTGGAGAAAAGTTGGTGCCGTACATTTAATTGAAAATCAGATTTTTTTTCGTTCGATTTTATGCAGGTTCTTCAGTACATTGACCCATTTTTTCTGAACAATCCAACAACAAACAGATTGAAGATTCATCCAACTATTGCAATTTATACGTTTATACATATGTATATACATACCTACCTTGAAGAGTCTGAGAAGTTTATCTGGAAAAAGTTGCATCGACAAGATTGATCTTTCCCTTTCTCACATATAAGTGTAGTGCAAGAAAATATTTAAAAAAAAATTGGAAAAGTTTTTTAAAAATAACAAAAAAAAAGATAGAAGAAGTATTAGATATTGTGTGTTTTTTTTTCAGACCAACGAATAGGGACTTTTAATGAAGCACAACCTAGAGTGAACTTTAACTATGGTATATTTATGTATACCTTACCTATGGGCCTTTTAATATATTCCATACTCGTTTTTCTCATCTTTCTAAGTTATACTGCTTAGTGCTTATACGCTTGACGTGGAGATGTTGGGTATAAAAATCAACGCTACAACATCCTTTAACAATAGAAATAGTACAACTTTCCATATACCTATACTTAAAATGACTTGAGGCACTGAAGCAAGGATGGATATTATGGGGTTTTGGGTGGCACACATGAAGCATGATAATGGGGATGAGAAATCATGACTGTTTACTTTAAATGACAATAGATGGATGGTGTTGTCGTGTTGTTGAGCCGTCAGCAAGTCAACATTGTTATCATATGGAACGCAGCTTTTATATATTATGTTTCGCGTATATTGGCCCCAAAACTCTTCCGTGAAGGATGAAATATTGGAATGGAAGTATGTATTGTATATAGGATATGTGAATTGGGGGGATTAAATTCAATTATTTAGAAGTATCGATGAGAATAATCAAGGAAAAAAAATTGGAAAAAGGCATTTTGCTGATGGCTACCTTACCTATACTTTGTCAATATGTGTTCAAACTCGAAAACAGTTTATTGATTTACGAACTCACGGGAAAACAAAATTGAAAAATAAGTACAAATTGATTCCTTATACATACATTTTAAATATGTAATAACTTAAAAAACGTAATCACAAAAAAGTTTATAATGAAAAATAACCACCAATCATCAGAAAATGAAAAACAGTTTCAAGTTTGGTTTAAAGAAAGACAAAGTTATAGGCCATTTTGGGAAGATTTAAAACGTTAATAATGACCACATCTTTTCACCAAATGCACATAACTTGAACCTATACACGATTTAGCATCGAACTTACAGAGAAAAGTTTTTCTACATACCTTTATAAGTAAGAATTCGGTCAATAAGTTCGTATAAGTTATCACATAATATAAAATATTTCATAATGTGTCATCTTCTATAGGGAACAAATTTTCAGCTAGTCTGAAATTTTAATCAATCCTCTTTTTATTAAGTAAATTTACCCTAAAAAAAAAATCACATAAAACAGTTGAATAAATCGACCATCTTCAAATTACGACAAATGTTTTATTCATTAAATCTTTTTCGTGTGCACAATGCCCAAGGCATTAAGTCCCCATACATATAATTTCACTAAATTAAAGAACGCATTTCGCAAGTTCACACCTGTATGTTTATAGGTAAAAAAAACTGTTTTCTTATCCTAAATCAGTGATACATATTCACACTGCCCCAGATTTACCTACGCTCTGAAATATAAAAAAACATACAAACTGCACCACGTTCAAAGAAGGAAATCGTAAAAACAGGACAATAAAGCAGAAAAAAAATGGGGTTGTTGCATATATTATGAGAGTAGAAATAAAAAGCAGAACAGAACCCTTGCATTCCAGAACGTTTGTGCTGGGTTCCTTTGGAGCAAATATGCGACCCTCATTTATATTATTTCTATTCTTAAAACGTTTTTATACACACACCGACACCGCATGCTTTTCTTTTCTCATGCTTAATGCCCTTAAATAATGCTTTTCTTTGACACGGGAATCCTGCTGCTTTGTCTTCAGCGCCACACCGCCAAGCCGGTCCAACCAACCCCTTGGATTATATGCAACCCTGTTTGCATATCCTCATGGGAGTCACATAAATACATAAAGTGGAGATAAGGACGATGACTGAGTTATATGTATGTATTGTATGCATTAATATGACTGAAAATAAACATGATTGGTGGCTGGGGTTGAATTTGTCTGGGTCATTTATCGATTCGATTAAGGAAACAGATTGATGGCTATTAAGGACATGTGTTGTGAGTTGTAGGTATAGTCAACCAACCGCAAATGCAGTCGATTTATTAGCATCAAAGCGAGTTGATTTATTCATAACACAATGACAAGTCTCGCCAATAATTAAGGCCTCATTTAGGAGGTTCGAGGTTCGACGGCCACAATTTGATGTTCTTAATTGAATCTGTGATATTTTATAGGGATTTGAGAGAAACATCATTTTCTAAGACGGCTTTGAACAAAGTCTTAAGTTGTTCTCTTAATTAATTTGCTACTTGGGAAAAACTGTGTTCAAGTTGTCCTGACAAAAAACCACTGTCGAAACTGAATGACTCCGATAAAGATGTAGGTGCGGAGAGATTTCTTGAAGGAGAGATTTCTTGAAGGAAAGCTGTGCTATAAGGCAGTAATTGAAACTTAATTAGATATCTTTGTAACACTAATATTCTTAAACTCAATAATTATTTGTTACGCAACATTCTTTAGTTGAATCAATTTTTCACTATCGATCGCATCGGGAGAAAAAATGATTAAAGTTAAATTTCTTTTTTTATATTTAGTGCTAAAGAGAAGAAGATGATACTGGCAAGAGTCTATTTTAAAAACAAGACTGCATGCATACACAATCCATGAAGCCGTGTAATAAGCTTCATTCAATTCAGCTTATATATTGCATTGATAGGCTATAGCATTTTTTTCTAGCCCACACAAATTGTTAAAGTTAAAATTATATTTTGTTGTATAAACACAAATTTTAAGCAAAAATAATGAAAAAAGAACTAAAAATGTTTGTGGCCAAATTTTTGATGCAAATAGATGTAGGAGTATCCGATAATTTGCTTGATGGCTTCCTAAACAATATTTTTGGTTCTTGTAAGCTCTTTAAACACATTGTTGACTTAAATACGAGCTATAAATTTAAATTACTTACAACTTGTCTGCCTACTTAATTTTAGAACATTAAATTATTTTTCTCAGACAATAAACCTTGAGAAATTAATTGTCAATAAAAACGTCTCATTTTAGCAAGACTCACTCATTTTCTATAGCTAAATATATGTATGTAATTGGGAAAAAGGACGTTGAAAAAAAAAACAAGACAATAACTCTCCACTGACCCAGTTTGCCTCAGTGGACCTGACCTACACAAACATAATATCCATTGTTGTATATTTATAATATAAAAACCCTCGGGGTAAAAAATCGTTGTTTACGTTCTGCCCATCATAATGCCCATATAATGATGCTGTAGATAAAAAATAAAAACAAACTCTGACTGTAAGTTTGGTCTTTTCGATGTTCCTATACACTATACCAACATAAATATATTTTCAAACAAAAGAATGATGAATACATTAAGATTCAGGTCATGGATGCGGGATTATATTCCAGCAATATAAACAAAAATCATTTTCATTATTATAATAATATAAGAGAGTACCATAAATATTCACTGAATAAATATATAAATAGAAGAGTATAATGCCTAAGAATGTTTTAAGAAATGTTATGATTTTATTTATAAAAAAAAAGTTTCAAAGATGCCAATGATAAAAGGATTTAAAAAAAAATTGAGATTTTTTTTGTTTAAGTTTTCTTCAAAATTAAAATGGCTTCCTTGAAGAATACTTTTTATTATATATATTTTAAGACACACGTAAATATATCTTAGATCTACTATAAGGTCTTTTAACTGAAGCCTACAATGTCATGGAATAAATTATTATAGAAGGAATAGCTAACGAAATCATTTTTCATTCTCACATTAGATTGAACTTAAAATGATTTTTCTTTTAAAAAGGTTTTAAATCAAGCTAAACCATAAATCGATAGAACATTCTTATCTTTTAATTTTCTTCATGCAACTGAATAGTCACACGATCAAAATCGCAAATGCGTCTAGATACATATATATTACTCGACAAAAAATTGATCAACAAATAATTTTTCGATGTGTAAACATCTATGCCGGTGGTATAGGGTAAACTAAAAACGTGCGCCTTACGTGTAGCACGTTATGTCTAACACGTAAGGTATCACAAATAAATGGTACAATATGTAAACCTAAATCTGGCACTCGGGCGAACATTTATGTTTACACATCTTAACCGTAAGTCCCGACATAATTTTAAACGTTTTCTAAAAAAAGCAGCGAAGATGAGGATAAATAAAACGACCTTTTAAACGACTGGAAACAAAATTTTAACGCTCAAATTTTTTAATCCGTACTTAAATGTTGAGACATTTTTGTCGTTATGTACAAAATTTCTTTTTTTTCTTTTCTTTATTTTTCGTAGAAAATATTTTAATCTATAGATGAGTATAAAATATTTTTCAACAATTTTTAAACAACAATCATTTAAAAGTAAAGCAAAAGCTTTGGAATTTTCGAATTTTGGCTAGTTCGCGTTGTTTCAAGCCTCAGGTTATTTAAATTTTTAAAAATTTCATCTTTCGGAAGTTTGAGAAGCCTTTTAACTGGGAGGAGCTCCTACATATAAAAAAACATAATTCCTTATTCCTTTTTCTTAAATTTCAAAATCCCCCGAAAGAGAAAAAGGCTTTTTGCATTCCATTTTAACTTCAAGTTGAAATATTTTTTTATTTAAATTGAATTATGGAAATCCTTCTGAAATTGAATTGAAAACGTCTGCGACTCTTCAAATGCCCCTGCCTCCTTCCCTCTTCAATATGAAAGGAGTCTTTTTCCTTCCTCCTTCAATCCAACCCAAACTTTCTTGTTAAATTCAAGTTGCTGATGTCGAGGGCAACGGCTACCGCAAAAAAAAGGATGTTTGCCTTTTAATTTCGTTGTCTCTATAAAATAATAGAAGAAGGATATCATCAGAGATATCCCGCCCGCATTTTCCAAAGGATGCCACTTCATAATTAATGCGCTTTTTGGTTTGTCCCCTTTCTATATTGAACTCAATCCTGGTGGTCTACATTTAAAGGCGATAAATTCGCCAACACAAAAAAAAAAAAACAAGACAAAATCGTCCCTAAACACTCATACAATTCTGTCGGAGGTTTGGGTGAGATTTATTGATCTGTTTTACCGCTTTTCATGAAGAGAGATGGAAACCAGAACCACCCACTTGTCGGGCGGCACCGTTGCTGGCTGCATCAGTTGTAAAGCTTTAAATGTTTCGGTTAAGAGGATTGCATTATGGTTTTTCATTTGACGAAAATAAATGCAATAGATATTTTTTTTTTATGCCAGCTCATATAGCCCATTCATTTCGGGTGATGGATGTATGGCTCGCATGATGGCGTTTTTAAGCCTCATGTATGAACGGACAGATAGACAGACAGTCATCATCTAATGCTGCCAAGTTAATCGCATTTTGTGTGCCTTTTTGGCTGAATGTCAAACGAATTGCCTGCAGGGTTGAGTTGTAATCCTTCTTTGCGGTACAAAAATTTACCCAGGGCTAGGAAGGTTTTTTTTTGTTTTTTGTTTTTTTTTTATCATCCTGTCCGTGACAAGAACATCGTAGTATTGCATCGTTTTCGGGAGGATATTTGAAAAGTTTTGTGAAATTACGTTTTGTTTTGCCAGGTCTCTAACAACTCCGACTTTATATGATGATGAGCATGTTGCTGATGATGATGATGATGATGTTGTGAAATAAAAGGATGAGCCTAGGATAACATGCAACCCACGCTCGCCATATTGGCTTCTATCCAAGTAATCACTAACTAAACAACCGGAAAATTGTATTTCTGGCTAAAAGGATGCATGTTGTACATATAGTATATCCTTGCAAAAGGGGTTAATCCTCTTTTGCTGTAGCAGTGAACAATTTTAAAATAGCAACAACAAAAGCAAAAAAAGCACAAAATTGAATTCAACGAAGGACACCAAAAAGGGTAAATTTCAGGTTTGTCCTTTAGAGTTTGAGGAAAGTGCAAGAGGTTGGGGCAATACACAAAAAAAAAAATAGAAAGGAAGCTTTATGATGATAATTTCCGCTTTTTTGGATAAATATGCAAATTTCAGTTTGGCAGTAAATAAAATTCATTACATCGTTATGTTGGTCGATGCTCGGTCTATTCATTTAAAATGTTTTATTTTTTATCGTCCCTTTTTTTATTGGATTATATGTTCATATTTTATTTCTGGAGAGTTTGAGATTATTCAATTATCTTGCTACGACATATAAATTATAACAGCGAGCCATTCAAGCTACGGTCTGAAAAAAACGCAGTAGCCGAGAAATTATTATAAAAAATACGAATATTTAATATGCGGGAGTAAATTATGTATTGTAATGAGAGAAGCCTCCGTTTTTGTTTATGCAGCTATTCGAGGTTAAACAAAATTAAGGACATGCATGGTGGGCAGTATAATTATTGCGCTGATGTGGATATATTTTATTCTATGCTGCGAGAGAAGATTCATGAGTGGACAAATGGACAATGGATTTTAGTCGTTAGTTACATTTGTTTTCAATATTGTTTAACTGTACTTAATAAATTTTGATTTGGTTGGGGGGTTAACGAACTTTACTTTTTTGGAAATCACAAATTCAATTTATTTATTTCTGACGAAAAAAATGCTTCTTTGTATTTTTAGGATGGAATATCTTGAAAACCTGATCAATTATGTTCTAAGGTGGATTCAAATTCAGAACACAAAAACATACAGAACATACGGCCTGGTTTTCCAGGAAAAAACTGTCTGTGAGTCAATAAGTACCTACCTATGCTTTATGTCTTCCTAAAAATTTAACAAGAATTTTAACGCATTCGGAACATGGCCTTATAAACCTCCCAAAACTCATTCGAATACATATACATAGCTACATATATCCAGTCCTGATTAATGTACCTACATCCTATACATAATATATAATTTAATATCAAATCACTTACGTTTGACGTGAATGCGGCAAAAATACCTCAATTCTGTTAGCACGTCCTTAATCAGTGTCTCATTAATGAACTCTCGCTCTGATGCTGCCTACATGCAAAACGTGAACCAATAAAATAGTCAATAATATGCAATATAAAATATTTGTTTTGCCAACAAAAAAGGATATTTTTTTTTTTGTGGAAAAACCCTTACACAAATTCCCCAAGGACATATATATATATACCATATCGAGAAGACTCCTTATAAGCTTTGTTTTCTGAGAAAAATAAAATGGGAATTGAATGTGCGATGCACGTGTCCTCTCATATCTTTGCCATAGATATTTCGTAACTTGTCATATATGTATAGATTTATATGTATTTGCTTACAGATAAATGTATATGAAGGAACTTTGTACGTGTTATTAGTTTGTAACATTTAAAGGATTTCAAGAAAAGAAAACAAAACAATGGGGTTGGCTTAGTTGAGAACTGAACTGAACCAAACTCACTGTAAGAGAAGTGATGTTGAACAATGTGCTGACAATGTATAACAGAATCCTTAAAGGATTTATGTTTCGAGTAGGGTTCTCTCGGAATGTATAACCTTAAATACGCACGGGTGATTTTTAAATCACTCAAAATAAACTTTTGAAAAAAAAGTAATATTTAAGCCAAGAAGAAAAACATTTACTTGTAAAGAATAATGTTTTGGTTTGTTTTTATTTTTGTTTGCAACAAATGTTTAAGATATTTTAATCCTCGAAATTTTTCTTTTCTTCCGTTTTCACTCTGTCAGCACTGCGCTTTTTTTTGGGCTTTGTTTTTGAACCCTTAAATTCAAATCCGATCTTGAGATTGCTTCAACACGTTAGGTTTACCTTAAAAATGTAAATAGATTTTGTTGACTGTATTTGAGGTTAGGTATGTGTACATTGTATACCGCTTCTTGAAGTACTTTAAATCTCCTTTTAAATGCAAGGGTAAACTGAAATAAAATAAATATTCCCGTGAACCTATTGAGTATGCCGTAGATATGCAACAAACTATTTTAGTTGCATACTTTAAGCAGCAGGCTGACATGAAAATAAAAAAAATTGTAGTGATGCCGATAAAAGTGTAATACTTCGTAATTAAAAAAAAAAATGAGCCAATTGATGTTCAAAAAAATACTGATAGTCTGTTTTTAATTCATAAATTCTCGTAGCAAACACTTTCTTAGTTTTGCTAAATCTTGTTTGCTTGTTTGTTTGACGGTTTAATTTGTAATAATTACGGAGTGGGAGTATCCAATTGGGAGGACACCCAAAATATCTTAAATCTATGAAAGGTCTGTATAAAAGCTGTTGTTAAATTCGTTTTTCGTTTGAAAATTTAACATTTTATGACTTCAAATACATTAATATATATATATATCTATACTAGCTGGCCTGTCCCAGCTTTGCACGTGTTCAAAAATTTAAGTTTCCTAAAAATATAACTAAAGAAATTATTATTAAATAAAACAGTGATAACCGAATTAAATAATTGAAGCCACCAGCTTTTTAATTAAAAAATCAATGCAAAATTAAAATTTAATAGATAGTAGCTAGCTAAAACAACATATAACTGGCGCCTTAGGTTTTATAAGGCAAGAAATTTCAATAACTCCAAAGTCAAGATTTTATAATATTTTGTATAGTTGTTACCAATCCGCTCCGCTGAGCCCCACCAACTTCCTGCGTTATAATCCTATCCAATAATCCTATAACCTAATCCAATCAGTCTTTCGCACTTGATTGAGGAACAAAAGTCCAAATAAACATATTCATATATCATTTCACGATTATTTAGAATCTATTTTCTATAAAAATATTTAAAACCTGAAGGTTTCTGTGGTAAAAAACATTTTTGTTTGCATTTTTTACTTAACATATTTTTTCATATTTATTTAAAATATTTTTAACAAATGGGATATTTTTATTGTTTTCCCCTATGAATCGCTTAGTTTTAAAAAATCATCTAAATCCATTCTCTAAATAGGTATAATGATGACAAAAAATGTTGTTGCCCTATTTCACACTATAAAAGAGCAATGTTGGAAATATCTATTACTTAATTGATCCTCAAAGTCTATATCTTCTAAATATAATTAAACTTTCAGAAATAAAAAGAATGTCAAAAATATGACTGTATTTTTAGTTTTATTTTATTTCACCCTATAAAATGGCTAACCTTTGAATAATATTAATATTATTATAAAACCATTCTTCAAGTAAAACTTTTCAAGCAAGGAAATAATTTAAAAAATCGTTTGTTATTTTTCCAATAAATAGTTAAATCTTTGACAAACGATTCTAATATTTATTTTCCTCAATATTTTTTACATCAAAAAATATGGGAGCCCTGTCCTCAGATATTTGATATCAGTGCATCTGTGTGTATGTGCGTCTATGCGTGGCTTGACCAATTTGGTGCTACTGAGCAATTTAAACAATATATCATTAAATATTTTGAATATAGGTACCTTTATAATTGTTTTTTTAAAACAAAAATAAAATCAAACAAGAAATCCATTTTAAGGTACTTATGACTTTTTTTTTTACATTTTTTCGTATAAACTCATGCAGGTAGCTACATTAAATTGTATCACCACAGGAGCAAGTTGGTGTGATCTAGTTGTGCATAATTTTTTTTTTTACAATCACTTTACTTAAATCAGAAAACATTGTTTAGATGTTAACCTTCTGTTTGCCATTAAATGTAATTAAAATAATAATATACATATATCTGTTTGATTAAATTTGTCTTTAGTTTTGTTAGGATTTGTTTTAAGAAAGTTGAATTTTAAATTACATGTTTTATTTAAACTTTGTTGTTCATATTTAATTCAATAAAGTAAAACATACCTAAATATTTGTACAGAATAAATTACATATAGAAAACGAGTAGGCAAGTAAATATTATGTTTATACGATCAATTTAATGGATTTCGGCAAACAATACCCTTTTTATATAATAAAATTTCAATTTTCATCACAATCAACGTTATTTTGTTGCCTTATGCAACAGAGAGTTCATTAATCCCTAGGTATACCTATATGAATTGTCGTCATCACATCAATATCTCTCCGTCGAGAGAGAGTTGTAAAACTTCTGCAACACATCCCTTGAACGATGTACGAATATTGTCATTATCGATAACAATTTCCTGATGCTCATCCTCCTATAAGCTCCTGAGGGCAATATATACATAGATAGAGGTCTAGGGCCAGGTCCATGATGGCATGCAATAGCATTGTAGGTACGAGACACAAACTCGAACACATTCATTTTGATTATAAATATCGTTTTAATCCCCTTATGACGTTTATTGTCTGCCTTGTGTGTGTCGGTCGGTCTCTGTAGAAAAGTTGCTCGGTTCGGTATATGTAGGTATGTGCACTGTGCAGTGCGCTAAAGTTGGTTTTTGGTAGAACTTTAATATTATTCTAGTACAGCAGTGTAATTTCCGACTTTCATATCGTTCGTTGTGGTGCATTCAACTCCTTCACATTTACCATATTGTCCGTCGTCGTCGTCGTCGTCGTAGCCATGCCACATCGTGTGTGTTCAAAAGCCTATTTTGGTTTGGCATGCAACAAAATTTTTGCTCAACCAAATTTTCCACTTGGGTGCATTTATTTGGCACATCGTTCATATGAACACGAAGGAGTGAACCCAAGTTTGGTGAATTTCTATCTGGTGTTTCTAATCCTGCAACGAATACTCAAATAGGTAACACATTTTGCGTGGTGGTGAGGGTGGTTTAAAAAAAAAACTAGGAACGTAGATGTTTGAAAAGGGTTATTGTTGAAAGAACTCCTTGAAGTTGGGATCCCTTTGAAGCTGATAAAAAGCAAAAATATGCTTATACATATTTATGTACGTGCACACGTCTGTTTTTTTTTGTAGTTATGGCTTTCAATGAAGCGTTTTTAAAAGAATTTTTTTTAGCATAATACTTATTACCTAATATTATGTAGAAAAAAAGGAATGTTCAAAAAGGTAGGTATGCTATAGAAATACAATAAATAACCGCATACTCATTTCTATCTCTTAAGTTTTATTCCAAGTTTTTTTCACAAAAAGTCTGAAAATAAATAAAAAAAAGTCTGCAAAACAAGTTGTAAAAAAAAAATAAAGGTGTATACAACCTAACAAATAAAGATATAAGAAATGTCTAATTGTAGGTTACTAAAGGGCCAGTTTTTTGAATGCAATTAAGTTTGTTCTGAGTTAAATCAGAGTTAGTTAATCCTGCAGATAAATTAAACCCGTTTTAGCAGAAGCTATTTTTAAGAGATGTAATATTAACTTCAGTTGTCAAAATTCTATTGAAATCAAGGGAAGGTACCATGAATTCGCTATCAAAATAGATATGGCGACGCTATATGCAGCACTATCAAAAGGGTGCTTTTCATATAGTGTCGCCTTCTCTATTTCGGTAGTTTTTCAACACACTTCTGTCAGAAATATCTATTCAATAAGGTAATCCAGTGTTAACTCATTCAATTAACGATCAATTAACTCGGAATCTACATATATTAATTGAAACACGCTTTTCAGGATTTAATTCGGGTTTAGCTCTAAACTGGAATGATTTCGCACTGAAAAAATGATGGGCCTAACTTCTTGAAATTCAAAACTTGCAGCTTAAGTTCAATTTAATTTGCACTTTTCTTCTATAAGTCAATATAGGAAACTAATCCATGTATTATTTAAGTTACGGCTTTAAGTACAAGCACAATTACATACCTACCTAACCTAATCTATACAACACATGGGTAGTACCTGAATATTATAAAAAAAATTAAAGCTACCTTCAAATATATATGCAAAATCAACAACGGCAAGCACCTTATCAATTTCAAAAATGCCATTTGATTATTATCTTGAAGCCTATGGATATTTTTTTTTATTTCTTATTTAAAAGCAACACTTCTGACTGATTTCCTTTTAAAATTCATAAGCAAAAGAAAACCAATATTCCTCCTGTACCCACAAATAAAAATAAACATTTAAATGTATTCAAAAATAAATTGCAATGTCAATCAAAGCAAAGCAAAATCTACTTTAAAAGCAAATCCCGCAAAATAAACTCAAACCTTCTCATTCATCATCCATCCAACTGGATCTTCTATGAACAAAAAAATCCCTAAAAATATCTGAAAAGTCCTTCATGTGATTTTATTTAAATATTATCTGAGTTTGTCCTTTAACAGTCTTCTTGGTTTCGAATGGCAAAAAATATTCAAGGATAGGTAAGTAGATAGCCAACGGGCACCTGTGTTGAATGCAGCCTTAATTCAGGAGTCATTAGTTAGACGAGGCTATTTCAAAGGATGACTATTCTTCTTGTTCTGCGTGCTTCTGTGTCCTATAGAGTCCTGACATAAACGGCAATGATGAAATGAACCATCTGCGATGTCTTGCAAAAATAAAACCCTCCCACACATACTTTTTTCGTTTATATGGGCACTCACTCATACAATTGCTGTAAATATTTGCATAACTGAATAAATTGCAACATCCCTGTGGCGTTAAGTTACACGTCGACGATGACGACGAAAACGTTAACACAGAGAATTTATATATATATGTATATGCGACGAGCAAGAGAGGAATGAATATTTGAATGAACTGCGGTGATGATGAGGATTCTAATGGCTTGAGGACACAATAAGGAAGATTTTCTTTTTCACCGAATCCAAAGGCGTGATGTGTGATATAACGTGGGGGGGTTTTCCTCATTTCCCAGAACTCCTGTGGTTTTTTATTGTCGACTGTTGTATACATAGATAGATGGATATGAAAACTGGAGCTTTGGGATGCATGATGTTAGACCACATTTCGATAAGGATATCTATCACGCTCCTTTATATATAAATGCATCGATTTTAATCAAGTACACCAGTGGGGTTCTGATGATTTGACATGAAATTGCCTATATAGGATTGCATCGAAAATTTATTGTTGTATAAGGATAAAACGAGCATTGGAGAGCCATCGCTCTATGAATCCCTTTTTCACTCAATAAAATCAAGTACATATATTATTTTGTGTTTTATTACAACAACAACAGATTTGATGGCATAAAATGCCATTAAGATTTTTATCAATTTAATTAATCGAACCACACTGAAAATGTCCTTTAAGGCAGCTCTATACAAAAAAACTGTAACACAAAACAAAAAACTTCAATTATTTGCGTGTAAATAGTCTCATAGAGCTCTTGACTCTTGATGCGAACCCCCAAACTCATTAAGGACGAAAATATAAGAACACTCAGTTTACTGTGCCGCACGAAGGTTGAAATTTATTCGTCATTTCCAAGTAGAGACGTAGCTATAAACCGTATGCTGGGCAATAATTTAAGTTTGGAGCAGGACCAGGAAACAATTGGCATCAGGGTGGCCGTAAGCTATAGCCATCGAGTTAAGCAATCGGGAATGGAAAAGTCAAGCACATCATGACGCTTTGTATACAGCAGCGAACGATGAAGTTTTATGGCCTTGTAGGTTAATACCTACCTGCTGAGACCGGGATAAAGCAGCGCTATACGCTGCTGATGGTTTTTTGGCAGGTGGTATATATACTTTTGTTCGGGTCTTAACTTTGCGTTGTGTAATTTGATTTCGATTGCGCGTTTCGATGAACTTTTGTATAATTAAAAAAAACTACAATTGGTATTCGCTGGGATAATGGTTTTTTTATGTTGCTGCATGAAGTGAATTAATTTATATTTAATGAAGAAGAAAAGTTAAAAATGTATTTTTATTTATAATGATGGTATACAATAATTGTTGAAAAATTAAATTGAATCGAATGGTAGCCAGACGTGGATTCAAAAGGGTACAAGCCAGCTTCCAAAAGTTTTTTTTTTTTTTTTTCAAAACGTTCCTTTGGCTAACAACTCCTAAGTCCTATTCTCACCTTCCGACGGTGAACATCTGGTACCTAATATGCGAATCTAATATTAGGTTTTCCCTTTCCAATTAGGCATTTCCCTTTGATTTCAAAGTTTTGATAACTGAAAATTAAAATTAATACTTCACTGAAAAAACTTTACAGTTAATTCGGATGCAAATTAACGACAGGATCACAGAAACAAAATGGAGTTTTCACACAAATTATCGAGCAAGTAAAGAATTCACGCCGCGATTGTGCTTAAGTTAAGCCCGGAGAATTCTCTGGGTTTAGCTAAGCCCGTAGGTGATTAGTTATTGTTGTATTTAACATGGTGATTGTTTAGCACCGAAGTCGTTTTTTTTTTCATTCAATTCCCTCGAGGCTTCCAAAAAAAACACGCCTTTAACTAGCTAATTCATCCAAACAGGGACATTAATAGTAATTAAGTTAAAATACTTGAGACATTTTTGCCAAGAAAATAAACGCTAGTGAAACATATATAATTTACCAGCTGAAATGAGACAGTATTTTTTTATTATGGGAAAATGCATGTGTGTAGTCAATATTCTTTGGCAACAGTTGAGTTCTTGTTGATGTAGTAGATTTTTTTCAAAAGTTTTTCACTCAACGCGAATAAGCAGTTTTATGTTTTTTAATAAATATTTTAATTCATGAATTTATTTTTGATCAACTTTTTATTTAATTCGTGAATAAAAAGATAAATACGCATTTTTGTTATTAATAAGTGTGTAATTGTTTAAAAAAAATTGAGCTTATTCGTCATTTAACGAAATGCTTCGCTGTGAAAGAAAATCATACTTATCTAGTAACAAACTTTCGTTTTGATGCTATTCACAATATAAATTCAATATCCCTTTAAGGATCCTTTTAATTATGAAAAATGGCAATGAAACTTCAAATCCCTTTTCAATCGATAATAATCTACAAACACAGTTTGCTTACACGGTTCTTCTTCCATTTCGGAAACATTTTTTATTCCAAATGGAATATATCCATGTTTGTACCTTTCTATACCTTTTTAATATTAAGTATTATATAGGTTCTATACGTTCATAGTAATAAATAAATATATAGAAATCCTGAATTTCATTCAATCTGGGATTTCCAATCTAAGTGAATCCAAAAGAGTTCCTATCGCACATAGTAAACGTAAAAAGCAAGGAGCTCTTGAAGAGCTAATAAATAAAAATGAATCCAGCCAAGGCCCTTCAAGCCTTAACACCATATCCCCTTTACGAACTCATTCTATTTCAGTTCCCTGTTTTCTTTCGCTTATTCCAACAAGAAAAGAACTTATTCCATGACTTGCCATACCTATATACCTATGTTCTAGGTAGCTAGGTATAGACATTAGACAAATCCACTTACACATTTGCAATGAGATTGTAATCTCAAAATAGTTTCCTCCACATCTCGTGAGACAACTTCAACAAACATTCTAATATATTGCAGTGCGCCTATATTCCCGGTGGAGTCCTTAAGAAATCATGAAGCTGCAGCAAGGAGCATTATACTAGAAAAAAAAAGAAAAAAACAACAACAAATTTTGTTCTGATGCTCTCCTGTATATATATATATATATATGGGAATACATATTTGCCTGAAGGCAATAAGGTTATGTTATGGGCTCCCGAAAAGAAAACTACAAAAATGAAAAAATCTTGGAGGAAAAAATGAAAAAAAAATTAAATAAGAACTGCTGACGACTTCAATTTCTTTGGGTGGCTTTGAGGAGCACTACGTGCAACAGTGGTTCCACTCTTGTAGGTACTTAAAAAAATAAGGGCCGAAGTAAAACTAAGGAAGGCCTGAAACCATTCAAACTGATGAAATCAAAGTAGCACTACATTATTAATAATTATGGAAAGTTGTAATAAAAGGAGTAGGAGAGGAGAGGCATTATATTAGCACTTATATTGACACTTATTAATAAGAAGTTATATTCCTATTCACAAATCAAGTGAAATGTTGGAGAAAAATTAAAACATCTATTTTATAAACAATATTAACTGCAAATTCACATTCAATAGAAAGTCTAAATAAAAATCTACTACATTTAATAAGAACTCTGCTGTCGCAAAAGATAATTATTTATAGTTTGCACAAATACATATTCTCACAAAGTTTCAATTTAGGCCCACATTAATTTCCTTTTTGAGCTTTTAAATAACATAATATGTGTCACTATCGTTTGTTTTCTTCTTAATCTATACCTAGTCATTGGAAAAAATGCCAGAAGTGTTTTTAACTTAGTTCCTAGTTAACCTGCCTACTTGGATGAATTAGCTTATTAAAATGAATTAACTTAAATTCTGTTTTATTGATAAAATGTTGCACTTTGGTAACTCACTAATTCATGTTTATTTTGAGTCTATTAATAAGAGTGTTATAGTTTTGTAATGTATAATAACCCACTTCACTCCTTAGGATAATAATGAAGGCCTTTTTCCAAAGAACGCCTGTTGCAAATTTAATGAAAATTTCAGCCCTGCTCTACGGTCAGGATAAGGCATTATTATCTTGTATTTTTTCATTTGCCGCTGCTGGAGGAGATGTTTTCTCTCTACAGACACGCCCCGTCTGGATCCAACAACCTCATGTTTTTAGCAAATTTTTTTGTTATGAATAGTTCGTTCGAAAACTATTTCCCACACAAAGTTTTCATCGCAACGTCCTTTAAAGGACCATGCTGATGCTGCCAGGGGGAAATCATTTTAAAGGTTATTCGCTTGCTAATATTCTCGTATGCATCAATTTTTTGTTCGTGTTGTTGCAAAAGACTTTGATAGAGGAACATTATGGAATTAGCTCTGGCGTGCAAGGCATTTTTTGAGTAGAAAAAAAAAAAAATTCGTTCAATATCCAAGGATACAATATGGCCTAGCAAACAAAACATAAAAATAAAAAAAAAACAACCTTAAAAGCCACAAAAGGTCATGGAATATTTTTTCCTACCTGTGTGTTGTGTGGCAAAGATAAGTTGCAGGCTTAGCTTTTTTTTTATAAATATTGTGATATAGCTGTATAGGCTCATCGTAATTTCCGGGTTGAATCTATGGACAAAAACATCCTGGTGCACGGCGCGGAGGAGATGAAAAGTCAATTTCGAATGACAATGCGATATTAAAAAGTGAGTGTGCAACACAAAAGCTGTGTAGCGTACCACTATTCCCAAAGACACAGTCGTCGACGTAGAGTTGAGTTGAGGCCGTGGATATGCATTTCGATTCAATAAAAATGGAATTTCAATTTTAAATTATTTTGCTTTGCCTTGTCTTGTATATTGTGTTTGGTTGTGTGTTGTTTGTTCGATAGGTCATGTTTGTGTGTCTCTGAATTTTTGTATTTCATTTTTGCTTTTGCTGGTTTTATATCAAAAAAAAAATATAAAAATTCTCTTTTGATATAGACTGTAGGATTTTCGAAATTAAATGAAAATATAAAAGTTGAATGTCCTAGTCCTAGAAACTGAAACAATTTGCAAAGTACATAGATATTAATGTTGGTATGCTTTTTTTAATGAACAATAAATTGGACTTTTTATTTTACATCAAACTACCTAACCTTTGATTGTAATATAAACTTGTGGTGTAAAATAAAAAAATGAATTGGGTTCGATATCCCGTTTTTTAAAATCACACTTTTTATAATTCCGTCTCTTATAATCCCGTTTTATAAAATCCCGTTTCTTAATATCTATAGCTCTTGGTGTTACTGCAGTAAATGATAGCGGTAAAACCTTAGCAAGAGGTATAATTTGCGTGTACCTACATATAAAATATTTGCAATAAGTTGAAGTATGCAAAAATTCTCCTGCATACATACATATGTATGGATATGTACAATATGTACAATGCACACACATACCTTTAAAGCCAATTGAGTTTTGTTTCAAAATAACCATATACTTAATTAAGGTCCTATCCTAAGACCTAAGCTCTATGGCTAGAAAATAAATTCATTTCCTAAGAAACAATTTTTTTTCTTGATTCACAAGAAATAATCGAAAAATCTGTGATCACCATTTCTAAAATCTCATGAACTTTTCTTATGTTCGAATATGAATCATTCAACATCATCTTCTAACACTAATTGGAAATGCTTGGAAAATTGTATCCACGATTAAGGAACGTGAACAACCTTGTAAGTATGAGATAGAAAGACCACGTAATTATGTCTTCATTAGATTTTTATAATTCTGTCATATGATGAAAAAAATATTGTGAATCTTATTTAAACTAACAATATAACAATACATTATGTATGTCATTCGATTAGACACAAACCAGAGTGATAAATATCAGAAAAGTATGTACTCTTTTTTTTATGTTATAATTATAAGTATAACAATTAAATGCCAAAGCAAAAACAGTATCGGTATGGAACCTAAGCCGGCGGCGTTCGGACTTTCTCCTGTTGGAGTACAAATATAACTTCTCCGATTTTAAGAAAGAAAAAAATCTAATTCACAACTTAGGTGTTTTTAAGATCTTATTCTATTTTCTCAGAACTGTGTTATTTAACTTTTTAACCAACTCTGAATGCCTGAATCTGAAGTTCTGTTCTGACTTTTTTGTTTAATATTCTGACAATAGAATCAGGCAGGCACAAATTAATTAACGTTTTACACTAATGATGTGTAGCTATTTACATATATTTTTAAAGATCGTAACAATATTTGGAGGAAACTAGAGAAATGTAAATTTATAACAGTTATACCAGTTTATCGCCAAACAAATTAAAATGTGCATATTATTAAATCTTAGTAAATTTCAATGTTTCAAAAGATTACAAGCGTCTGATTTCGTAAAACGAGATTTACAAACGCATTTATCTCAAGACAGCTAATTTTTTTAAGTTAAGCTATTTTTGATGAAATGTAAAAAAGCTATGTAAATTATAAAGACCTGAAATCAATCTTATTAAAGAATTTTAAATTGAAAGAAATTAAAAAAATCAAGTTAACTTCAACTTATTTCTTAACATTCTTATAGGTAACTATACAATTAAGGCCATACAATTTGATATCGCTTGAATTGTGAAAGCTCTTATATGTATACTCAATGATTTCGATTTTTCTTAAAGCTTCTTTCTTATTGTTTTAAGTATTCCCAAGTGCTTCGTAAAGTATATCTTTATGACCTACTTAAGATTTCTTTAATCATTTATTTGTGACCAAATAAATACATCGAAACAATAGTTCCCAAGAGAAGTACCATTTTCGATCATGAGTTATCACATTTAAAACAATTATAGATACTTAACAACCAGTAAGGGAATCTCAGGGACTCATCATATGACTGTAACAAGTCTGATAAAAGTTTGGAGATTTGGGATTAGGGTGAATGCGGGCATGATGTCATATACAAACAAAAGTTTTATATGCGACAAAGATGACAACAGCGACATCACAATTTATGGGAAATAGCATCTTAGTTAAACATAGAAGCGTTGCATGTCTCTCAAAATATGTTCAAACAAGTCTCGTGGAAAATTTGTTTTTATTCCTTCCTTAAGATATCAACCATTTTTATCTCAAGGAAAATAAAGAAAGGCTATAGATACTAACATTCTCAAAGACAGAAAGTTACATAAAAGCGAGTATAAAGGTATAGATCCCCTATTTTCACACGTAATAGCAACCGTAAATACTGGTGGAAATAGGATTGAAAAACTTTTTCTGTTCAAACGCGTATCCTGAATATGAATTAGGCAGTGTAGGAAGCTTTCATAATTGTTTTCATTGCTGAATCAGCATTACCCAAGCTCGTAGAGCCTGGAATGATATTAAAAGAGAACATGAACCTGCCTGCTAGCTATGTAAATGAATAAATTCACACAAGGACATTTTCACCTGAACCAATTTAAATTTCTACTGTAAATTCCATCAGCATCCCTTTAAGAATCCTTCCAATCATTTACCCTATATAGAACCAAAAATCTCTACTATATACCAATCCGAGAGCCCGCAGACTGAATGAGGAAAGGATTTTCGTCGTCTTTTTTTTTCGCATTAATTACAAAAAACTCTTTTCATGTTGCATTTGCCGCGCTGATGCTGGAGTTCTTGTTCTCAGGCATTGCCATGTGATTCCGAATCAAAAGGACTCATCTCCAACAGAAAAAATATTTACCCAACTAATGAACTCAATGGAGTGAGGTAGATTTTCATCCGAAGTGATATGCAACCATCTTCGTCGTCGTCCTTGTGATGGTAGTTGTGTATCTGTATGATTGTATGTTCTCGCCTCCACCTGCGGGCATATGTTTCTGCAAGGAAGTTTTCCATTTTCCTACGACAGACAGTGGCTTTTGGCCAAAAAGTTAGTTTACCTTTCTAAAAGTGAAAGACTATATACATAGGTAAGGTAACTATATATGTGAGGTGAGAAGTACCAAGGATTTAACTTCAGCACATCTCTAACAGATTAAAGTATTTTCTTTTTCAAGGGCTATATAAGTAAAGTTTTTATGGTTTGCAAGCTGCGCCGCGCCGGGTTTAAAAGGGTTGAGATAAGTTTGTGTAACAACATTACCTAAGTTTATCGTTTGATGGATGTTCTGTTCAGTTCGAAAATGGGTTTAAGTTATCTAAAAGTCAAGAACACGAAAGGGTTGATGCACACACACAAGATGCATAAAAGTTTTCGTTATTAGAGTAGAGATATATACTTATATGTAGGTATGAAGATGTTTTATATCTTTTCCGTCGGGAAACTATCTGTAGCAAAAGTTTAGTGGTCGTATTAATTTCGATGATGAAATATTAAAAAGGAGTGATGTTGCATTAAAAGTTAAAGAAGGCTGCTTTGGGTACAGGAGATTTAATACCCAGGTGAAAATGATGATGTACGATTTGAAGTTTTAAAATGACATTTAAAGCTACTTAGGGGAATTTTTGAGGAGTTTCATTATAATTTCCATCAAAAGTGGATTTTGTTAGCAATATTATGTTTTAGCTTAGAATTATTTAACGGACGCGTTGCTATTTTCATTCAAAAGACAAAAAGTCGTGGTAAAATATCGAAAATCCAATGTTTCTTATAGGAATACGAATACAAACAGAGCTTCTGATAAGTCCCTTTCAATTCTTAAAGCTGGAAAATTTCAAGCTCGAGTTATAAATACATAATGTTGCTTTTAAACTCTTAATTTCTGGTAACATTGGTTAAAGTCTGAAATGTTTAAATAGTTCATTCCGGGCTTTTGTCAACAGTTTTCTTGAACAACAGACCTGGCGTGGTTGGCTTCCCAAATGCATGGTGTCGTTAAAGTTTCGGATTTCGACTTTTATCAAATTCGAAGTTTTACTAGTAAGTTCAAGGATTTCCACATTTCGGGGTTTTATAGTAACATATACTTAAAAACTTCTAAAACTAAAAAGATATATATTATTACTACACATATACATCTCACTATTGCAAAGACTCGTCTAACAACTTACGATAAGCTGTGAGGCCAATTTCAATAAAACATTTCGATGAAGAATCATTATTCTGAAAGCGAACACAAACTCGCTCGTAATTTCGCATGACACTAATCAAATTTACAACTGATGAATACCGCTATTGACATATCACAAAATACATACCATGCAATATATATGTTTATAGTTAGATGTACATATAGGTAGATATGTCCTCAAGCCTCACTGCAAGTTCCCCAATGGTTTGAATTAATCAGGAGGATTTATATGCACATACCATCAGATGCTTTAGAAACCCTAGTGCCTATACAATACATCAACTCGGATGCTATGTTGTCGAAGTATACCTTTATCGACATATAGACCGAGGACCAACCGAGACCGAGCGGGAAAATGTTTCTATAATGACCGAAGCACCAGTCATTGTTGTCAGCTCCATACATAGCAACAACAAACACACTGATGTCATCCTTCAATATCAATAAAACCTGCAAATGTCCAGAGATCCGGACTCAAATTGGTATCTATCGACCGTAAAATTTTCGCCTGTGATTTGATTAAGTATTACAATTCGTCGATGTGACAATTCATGGTCCGCAAATGATGCCAAACGGTTGAAAATATCCAAAACGTGTGTATAGTATAGAATGGCTATATCTTTACTGATGAAAACGTGTAGGTAGGTATAGGTAGAATATCAGGTGCAAAAACCATCGAACGAAGGAATAAATCAATACCAATTAGACTGAGGGGTTATCTCTGTCTTGAGCTGGCGCTTCTGTCTCTGTCTCTAGTCTTTTTGGGGATCTTTGGCTTTTATGGTTTTTAAGGTGATTTGGATTGTGACAGAACAATTGAACTTTAGTATTTCCAAAGGTTAAAGGAGACTGACTCAATATGGAGGACTCGAAATGTACATATAACGATGAGAAGTAAGACAAAAACCATCGATTTTAATGATTATGATAACAAGGGGGTGATGGAGCAATGAAATTATAGGTGAAATGTTTGAATTAGAAAAGTAATCTCTTAGAATGGTTGGAAGTTTGTCTTCGAAGAATTATCATTGTGTAGATCTGTGATACCAATGAATAGTTGAATGTTCTCTTTAATCTACTAAATAATACTAAAAATTGAAGCTTAATATCTGTTGTTATATTTAAAAAAATTTCAAAATCTTAAATTTTCTTATATTACTAATTTATTTTAACAACATTATGTCGGTCATGATAATGAACAAAAATGTATACAATTTTGCAGCGTATTGTTGTTTTGCTGCCTGTTGTTTTTATGCTAAAATATGTAGGTTAGTTTGAATATATTTGGTATTCTTCTTAAAAAACTTTATAGCTGACAAGAACCGAGCTTGCGAACTTTGATTTTTAGGGCATCCAACGAACGAATTTGAACAAAATAAGACAAAATATGAAGCTAAATATTAAGAAAATACTGAATTTAAAAATATAGGTGAGCTGCTTAAAAGAAAATAAAAGGAACAGACGACAGTTATTCGAATCATTTAACATTAAAAATTTAATTACATTTTGATTTTCTCATGCCCGTACAAAAACATTCGACAAACAAAAATAGCTTCCCCCCATATACTTCGTTTCGCCCGCTTTTCCCCTAAAAACGCACAGTAAAAAGCACTTATTATTCATTTATTTTTTATTTGCTACCCACAAATGATTTTTGCTGAACATAGGCTACCCAAAAAATCAAATAAAACTAATCCATCTGAGCTTATTTAAATTTTGCCATCAAGGATTTCGTCGACCTATAAATTCTTTTGCTACCCCGATAAATATTTAGTGTCAAATGAGTTTTTTCCCAGCAATTTGTGTGTCCCTTTCAATTATATTGTCACTTACAATGGCAAACTTTTTCCATATAGAACGTATTTATATTGTCGGCTAAAATTTGAAAAAACTTTAATGAGAACAAAAAAAAAAGTTATGTAAAATTAAAAGTGTTGGCGTCACCGATAAACCTGTTTTGAACATCAGAGTAGGGTAGTATATACAGAATAAAGCCCCGAAATAAAAGTTAATCTAGGTTACCGAAATTTTATTTGAATAGGTCACACGCTGATGGTGTTTAGGATCAAATCAGAATGTTTTGTTACCTATATACATATACCTACAAACAACATTGAAAATGAAAAAGGATTTCAAAATAAGGCACACACCAAAAAAAAAACCAGCCAAAAGATAAGAAACGACCGGAGTTTTATAAAAGAAAAAGGTATATGTATAAGCGGCAAGTTCAATGATGGTAATTCTTGTCAACAGAATAAAAAAAAAAAAACAAGCTTACTATTTTCTAAGGCCAATACCGCACTTAAAGCAGATTGAAATGTCAATTGAAAATGTTCCGCATTAATCTTGCCCAGAGGGGACAACATATCGAGCATATCCCAAAAAGGGTAGTAAATCACCACTATCCCATCATTACCACTTTGAAAAACATAAAAATAAATTTTGTTGCCTTAAAATAATTTAAGAAGCTTTCTGCAATGTTTACATATAAAGGGGAAGTGAAATTTCGGGGAGAATTCGGCTGCAAATTAAAAGCTCTAGATGGTGTGGTGAATTTGATTATAAGCTTCTTTACGTATTTTGAATTTGAGGGATGACGAGTTTTGGCTAATCTTTTTTTTTTTTTTTTTAATGCAAATTTCATGTTCGAGATATACTTTCACAGACTAGATACAACAAATCTCTAAAAAAAAAAAAAAACTATTACCAGACGATTTTACAACCGTCGAGAGATAAATCGATATCTATAACTAGAGTTGAGGGTTTTTTTTACAACTATAACATGATGGCAGAGTGATATATAAAAAAAGGAACTCTTAAGTATTCATGGTGAATGTTTTATGCCTTGACAGCAAAACATTGGCGAGATAGAATGTGCAGTGCATATCGTTGTGTGTCTAGGAAATCTGTGAAAAAAGGACCATAAAAGGACTAACTCGTAATCGTAAACACAGAGAACCAAAATTACCATGTAACCCGCTTTTTTTTTTAAGTGATTTTTACTGTCTATTGCTTGTTATACTATTTTTATTAGTATATAGCTTTAGGAAGTTGATGTGTAAAGTTTTGAATTGACCAAGAAGGACATGATTGGAAGAGAGAGTAATTTAATTTAAAAATGTTCAGGTTTGTTTAGGATTTTTAGATAATACATAAAATTAAATTCTTATTATCTATATTCAGGTATTTTGTAATTTCAAGACAATTCACAATAATCAATTTGACAAACTATAGGTAAGCAAATTTACGCGTGCATACAAAATATTAATATTAGTTTGTAAGATGAGGCTTATAGACTTGTAAACTACTTAAGCAATAGCCTTTAATGAAATAGCTTTTTCCTATTAGAAGCGAGAAGGTTTAGAAAGTGGTTTGAGTAAATTCCACCAGCTGCCACTTCCACTTTTGTCATTATTAACTTTTTTCCTTATTGAACGTGAACGTCCTTAATGGATGTCCTGTTAGTGAAAGCCTTTATTAAGCATACTTATTTAACGTCCTTATTAAACGATTTTAAAACTTTTGTAATCAAGCTCAGATCAACCTTCAGCATGAAATTTGCCATTTGTCCCACCTATTGCCTCGCCCATTTTTCTTGTATAAGAATTTTATGCTTATAGAACCTTTTAAGAAAACTGAAAATTTACAATATATCTTTCTTAAACCAAATCCACGAAATGTATTTTTTTTTTGAAATTCGCCTTCTATAACACGCCCATTTTTCTTATATCTAAGATTCCTCATTACTTTTCATTTCTATAGAAAATTAAAATTTTGTAAATAAAATTGAAAATAAAGCATGTATGTGTGATTTGTTTAAAGTTCGCCTACTGCCACACCCCTTTTTTTTCCTTATAGTTTATTTTTGGAAAGAAAAAATTGTCATTTCTTCCCGGCGGCGATCTCACGCTGGAACTGAATTCCGATAATTCATTTAACTTAGCTACAATATTTTATTATAAGTCCATCAAATTTTTACAACTCCAAAATCCAAAATATACTTTTATAAATAGTTAACAAAATTGAAATAACTCAATTCCATCACCACTAAACTTGCGTAAAAAAACTCCAATTAGATAAATTTACTTGTATACCACATTTATATAACTCCAATCCCCCAAACAATGGCAACTAAACTGTATAAAAAAAAAACAATCAACTATAAACAAAATTTTTTAGCAAACATCTTTTTTGGTGTTGTTGTTTTTTAAATGAACAAGTTTCAAAACAATCGTTTTATAAATTCCCCCAATTCGCCTCCCTCTGCCGTGAAAAGTATGTTACTCCCATATTGCTTCACTATTACCATAAAAAGTTATTACCGCAGAGGATTTCTCTGGTGGGACTACGTGGGAAAACAATCCGCGAGCACTATAGCACCCACCACAGACTATGCTACAAGCGCAGAATAAAAGCACTTATTAAGTTTCATTTCAAATAATGGTTTTTATATGAACTGAATATCCGTCCATTTGGTGGTGCCAAGAATAAAAGGATTCCATTTGTAAAATTCCAATTGACTGCCAAAATAAGCAGGAGAAAAAAAGAAAACAAAATACATTCTCATCGAAATAATTTTAAAATGCTTGACAAAAATAACAAAAGAAAACAATATCCGAATGGATTTTTAGTCACATTCTGTGCAATATGCTGAATGTTTAAAGAAATTTGATCGATGGATTCTTTTATAACTTTAAAGGTAGGTTATCCAAAATGTCACCACTCCTAAAACACTTGCACCACCCCCACAATTCATTCCAATACCATCACATGCGTATACCTAAGAATGGATGTGTTAATTGAACAGGATACCAAGGGTTTGTTTTGGTTATTATTTTACTGTGAATGAGTCTCGTTATGCTGATGTCTTTCGAGTCATCCTACATGGTACGGTAACTAGATGTTTATGCTAAAATTATAATAAAGTAGCTTCCCTCTAATGTGACCCAAAAGCATAGGTATACTACATAGATACAGACATACCTACTTATGCATTTTGTTGTAAGGGTAAAGGAATGGGGCAATCGTGCTCTGCGCTTAAGTGAATTTAATTTACGTGAGTGGTTGGTTGTTTACTTTGGATATTATGGGTGTGCTTCTCTTAGATACCATGATAGGGCTGTGGTAGGCCTGGTTTGAGTATAAAGGCTTGAGTGGCCAAATGGAACGCTGCTGCCGCCACCATACATAGTCCAAAGATGAAATGGGCTTTTAATTAGCCGTATATTCCTTTCTATGTGGATATAGGGGGAGTATGTATGGTTTTGGTTGAAAACTATTTCATATGTTTATGTTGCAAATTATGTGGTTCCTGATTTTAACTTCAATAAATGCAAAGTAGGATTTTTGTTGAATAAACATTCAATTAAAGAATGTTAATGGTGTTCCAAATAAGGTTTTTGATTTTTTTAAAAGCTGATGTTATTTTTAATCTATCTATGTACATATACATATTATAGAATACATATGTATATAGAAATGAATATTTGTCTGTATGAGGCTCATGAAAACGAAAACTATTGGACCAATTTCTTGAGCCAAAACCATGACAAGTGATTTTTTTTTAGAAATCCACCTACTATACCATGCCCATTTTTTCCAGCTAGTATATTATATTTTATATATGTAACGCCCAGTAAAACGGACCTTTGTCTAAAGTTCTAAGTTAGGGATTTTATAATTGCATCTTAAGCAGTTTTCGATACACCACTTATAAAGCTTTTTGGTACAACATGCTCCCTGAGACTTGTCTTTTTTTGAGAAATTTTCGTTATAAAATATTAAATTATTTAATAAATATGAAATTAGGTAAATAAAATAAACAAATAGATTCCTTAAATTAAATTTAGAATTTTAGAAATTTTAATATTTTTTTTTTAAATTAAAATATTACAAATTCAAAATTAAAAGCCACTCAAAATTTGTATCCGTTTTTATTGGTCACGTAGTTGGCAAATTTACGAAAGTTTTTCTTTTTTATCCCCTAATACTAAAAGCAAAGATTTATGTTATAACTTAAATGTTTTCTTTGCAGTGAAAAAAAAATATACCCTGTACATTTTGGCTGGATATGGATATACAAAAAAAACTTATCTATAAGATATCACCACCCTGGGATCCCGTCCATTGATAGTTTAGATTTTTCTTTATCCAGATTAACTCAATTTTCCCAACATCATCATTCAGTCAATAGGAATATATAAAAAAAAGGAAGAGGGAAAACGAAGAATAAGCCAAAACTCCAAACACTTTATTTGCTTCTCTTGTTATTCCAGCCACGATTACCCTCATGGGATTCAACTAATAGTTGGCACTTCAGTACCGAGATACGCAACACAACGACATTTCAAATTGAATTAAGGTTCACTTGTGCCAATTGTTCTCTATGTTCTCCATATTCCCCATCATCTTCCAAAATTGTATCTCCTTCTAAAGGAAACCCAAACGCAGAAATCGCATTGCATATAATCACCCATCCTCTTCTTCTAAGATGCTTATCAGAAAGTTCAAAAATCCGGTCGACCCTAATCCTCGCTCAACCCCTCGCACACAACCCTTCGGCAATTTAAACAATAATCCGACGTGTTAAGAACCTGGTAATAGTTGCAGATAACGAAAAAATTACTGGCTTTGAGCCAAAATATACTCGTACTCGTATACTTCGCAAGTTGAAAATAAAACAACACAAAGAAAAAAAATAATAAAGTCCTTCTATCCCCAGAGATAACCGACTAATTTTTATGAAATTTTTAACCAGTGGAAAATTACTTTCATGATTGCAGATTTTTTTCTTAGTTTTTCATATTTTTTTTTTTTTTGTTCATCCTTTTTTATATTCTCTTGAACCTTGGAAGTCTAAGAATTTCACTTCCACATCTTCTCGCTGACAAACAAAAAAAAAAAAAACAAAAAAAACTTAATCCTGTGCATGCTTGAGTTGAAGCATTTTGTTTTCATAGTTCCTGTTTTTTTTTTTCATTGCCATTTTTGCCATCATACCTCAGAATGGAGTAAAAGCAAATGAAAGGCTTTTATAGGCCTTTTTTTACAATTTTTCTTCATCTCCAAGGTAACAAAAGAACTATGTATATTATAATGTGCAGGATGGAGCTCTAATGAATAATTTTGCAAGAATGCAATTTAGAATCTTTTATCTTGAAGAGTTTAACTTTGGATATGTTCATTAATGACTACCAACAAAAAATTGCGAAAATATGAATTTCACCAAGCTCCACAGAGTAGTATAAAAAAGAGCATATAAAATAGCCGAAATATATGTATATACTTTAATGTTCAACCTTCAACTGTGTTACCCATTATAGGAGAAGACTTAAAGATTCGTCGGGATGCTGTGTTTTTTGATACGTTTCACGTGTCGCGTGCCAAGTCACCTTGATTGTATAAAACGTAGAATCTGTTGTTGAATCTTTCTCTGTTTTCTAAGTTTTCATACCTTATCATTTTCTGGATAGATTTTATAATGTTATATCAGCTTTAACCTTTCCAGGTTTTTCACTTGCTGTTCAACCGAGTATTTTAATTTTGATCAGAAGTTAATTTCCCTGATTATTTAATTTGATGGGTTTCTCAACATTACACATTTTTTTTCATTGGAGGGTAACAACCCCCAACCTGAATGCGATTCCATTTAAAAGGTGAATATTCCAGGAAAGGTCATATCAGGTCAAACTTCAACTAGATTCAGTAATTGACCTGCCAAAAATTTTGTTTTATGAATTTTAAAATATTTTGCTATAAATCAAGAATGGCATTTACAAAAAATTTATATCATTTTGTGAAAGTTCAGATTATGTTCCTCCTTTTTAACTGAAAATCAATTATACATAAATACTGATTGTTTTGTTCTTGTGAAATTCACATCTATCATAATTATTTCACAGACATAGTTTTTGTGGTGAAAAACTTGTAATTTAAGTACGAAGCTTATATTTGTGTGTATAAACCTGTAAGCTTCAAATTATTAAAAATAAACTAAAACTTTAACTCATCGTCATCATCATAATTTTTGAAGGAGACAAAATTTGAATCGTGTTGAGTGTTAGCACTGTTTTGATCGCATAACTCAATTATATTAATTTGTGCAATTTAAAGTCGAGGCCCTAATTCACTTAACATAAGCCCAAGTTTGCACAGAATGCGATTATATGTAGTGTGTGTATAGGGAAGGTACAACGAATCTCTAACCACAAAACTTATAATCAATCTGGTTACGTAGTAAATTGAATTATAGTTTGTTGGGCCAAGTGAAGCACTCAAATGGAAAATTATGTGCGCAAAATTAATAAAATGATTTCGACATCGACGTTGTAACTCATCGTGTTTTTAGAGTCTATAACTTATGTGCAAGCCTTTAACAAGTTTAAAGTCTGCAACATGATATGATTTTTTTTAAGCCAACCCAGGGATGAGACTATAGACAAACTAAAATCTATCTTAAAGATACTTTGACCATAAAATGGATTTTCATTTAATATACGAGTAGGTAGGTACTTTCGAACATAAAAGACATGCGGCATGGCTTGAATGTTCATTTTAATATCAGGGTGTTGATATATATTTGAAGTAAATAAGCAAGGATACCTATACTATATACCTACGTCTACAATTATGGGGGTTAACCGATGCTAAAGAAAATATGTCTGTTTGGAAAGTGACAAGGAACGAGGAAGAAACGAAGACTGATATTTTCATTTATACATTTTGGCATCGTATTCATTACTGAAGTCTTTGGTATAAACTATTACTACATTACAAAATAATATTTTTTTTCTTTTTAAATCGATTTCGAGAGGGATTGAGAATTTTATGTACATATGTTTAATAGATTCGTTCATTTATAGTTGATTTCGATTAAGAAGATAGTCTGAGAGAAGTACATATATACCGTGCGATAAAATATATTATGCAAGAAATATAAATGGGAGAAATATATCATGCAAAAAATACCTATCATGCCAAAAAATATCCTGCGAAAATTATATCAAGCCAGAAATAAATCTTGCTAGAATAATATCATGCTATAAATACATCGTTGAAAATATGTTTATCATGTGGGAAAAATATCATAAAAAAATGTATACTGTAGAAAAACATTATCCGAAACATTTTTATCTCACGATAAATTTCTCGCATTTTTTTTCCTTGATTTATTTTTTTAAACGGGATAAACATTATTGTTTTTTTTTTTAGTTCTTTGAAAACAACAAATAAACGGTACTGACGACGATTTGTAATCTTGTCGAAATCAAAGTTTAAAATAAAAATTAATTTCTTATAAAATATTTTGCACAATAAATCAACTATAATATATTACTTTTGTTCCATCCTGTGCTTCCAAAAAGAAAAATATTGAATTCCCTTTTCAAAAAAAAGAAAGCACTGAATAATTTATTGACCCCGTGTATCAATGATATACCCAATCATCTTATAGATAGATTTTAAATCAGCATTCAAAATACAAACCACAACTGCATCGTCATACAGCGTGACATACTAATTGCTTGTTTCTGTGGTTGAATCGATCAGCCAATGCCAGCCAAACAAGGATGACGCCCAACGCTTAAAATGCTAGACTTGGTTGAGACGATTCAACCATATTCTTTAGATATCAACGCCAAAAATCAATCAAATTTCGTGCCTCAAATTCTTTGCGCTCTTTATAACATTACCACACGCTTGCTTATTTTATTATAGGGCCAACAAACCAACAAGGTGCTGAGAGGGGTGGATTAATTTATTGGCTCAAAGTGTTTGCTGTTTGTGTTGAATCAAAATAAATACTAAATTAAATTGAGGGGGTTGGGGTTGGGAATGTTGTGGGTTGTTGAGGTTGTTGGTGTTTTGTGTAACATGACGGCAGTCGCACTGTCGTCCACTTGTAATTTGTCTTTCTAAGGGGTTCGTTCGTTCGCTCTCACAACACGACAGCCAGGTAGACAGCCGGGCGAACAAGCATTCTTGTTTCATTAGGAAAATATTATGCTTGTAATTGAGTGCTTTTGATGAATTTTGTTGTTTTTGGGGAAGAATGTTACAAGAGAATTATTTCCTTTGAGGTATGTACGTTTACAGTTTACACAGGTGACTGGTTTTGACATATGATTTTGCATTAGATGTGCAGTGACATGGAATGATAGTGAAAAAGCAAAATGGCATCAACTCATAGGAAGCAAATGAATAAGCGGTTAACTGAGTAATTCATTTCTAATACAACAAAGAAAGAATTTTAATTCAACAAAATTGTCAAAAAGAAACCATCAATGAGAATGGAGTTAGTTTTTTTAATTTAATATCTTGGTATGGGTAGCAAAAAGTAATTAAAAGGATAAATATGTATTGTGTATTTGCACCTATACTTTATATTTAAATACTTTGAGTAAACTCACTTTAAACACTTTTTTCGTAAGAAAAATTGATTTTTTGATGAAAACATATACGCCAACGATCTCAGTGGTTAAAAACAGTACAATTTAAAAAAATTATTTTGTAACTTTTTTGCACGCTTTTCACAAAATCTATTGACTTTAAAAAAAGTTGTATTATATTTTATGTGTGCTAATTTTTGTTTCTTAATATTTTGTCATGCAAGAGAAATTGTTGAATAGTTGAAAGGTAGTTAAGTTCTTGCAGTCAAATTGCTCCCATATTATTACTTGGTAATCCAGGGTCTTCCAGAGATCCCTTATACCTGCCCATAAATACGCAAGTCTTGAAAAAGACACCCCTACCATACGATTTTTTTTTTGTTTAAACCTCCCCTCCTAAACAATTTTTTCTCAACCAATATGATTCAATTTATTTTGATGTATTCATATGAAAAGTCTATAAAAAAAATGTTTCTACCCAAAATTAATATTGGCTAGGTCAAAACAAATTTAACGATGCTGGTATTATTTTTAGATTGCTAAATTGAAAGATGTGCAGTATGAAAAACAAATACATAATGTGTTAAAAATTATATGATTTCTTGAATAAAAAAACTCTTTATTAACTTATTTAACAGCCATAAAAAGCGTAGTGTGACTTTAGTTAACCAATTTATACATACTTTATTGCAGATAAATTTCCTTTTAGTCTTTTGGCAAACGAAGCGGAAGGACAGATGTTGGCTATTAGGCTTTATTAAATGTCGTTGTATTTTTTTTTGCATTGAAGTTATAACAAAAATTTAATTAAAATTTCAACACACAATAAAAAAGCTAACATTTATATGAACAAATTTGTTTTATCTTTAAGCGATAAAAAATAAACATTAAAAAATATATTAATAAACATTAATGCATCTCTCACACCCAATAAATTTAAACAAATGAGGTATAAAATAAAGAAGATTTTACTGTAGACTTATAAGTTAATTTAAAAAATATTTCTTTCTAAATATGTACCTAGACTTAAAATTGATTAAAAGGTTTTGCTTAACATAGAAATTTACCATTGAAAACAAATCTTCATAAATTTCAAGGATGCTCGTAAATGTTTTGGTAGCTGAGAAAAAATTCACAAACCGTTTTTGACGAAGCACTTGTTTTGTATTTATTTATAATAAGTCTTTTTTTACGGTACTAGGCTTTTAGATGAATTTTTATGTTTCACTAGTTTGATATTACTAACAAATTATATTTATTAATATGAAAAACAACTCATAAAATCTTTAAAAAATAATAATAAATGCCATCGTCAAGGGCTATCAACATAAATTGTATTTATAAAACATATTTAAATAATGTCTTTCTGTCAAATTCCAATAGAAAAAAAAAACTTTTTAAAACAAACAAAAAGTATATTTTCGTTAAATAAAAAATTTGGCATATTGTCAACAAATCTCAAAGAATTTAAGTCATCATTGGAAACAATAAGTCATTTTTTTTTCTTACATAAAAGAAAAAAAATTTAAATCATATTGAATTTGACAAATTATGTATTGCATAACCTACTAAATATATTTAAATTGTATGATAAAGGTCGGTATCTTACCTTTGGATACATATATATATTATAGAGTTTTAGATTAGAAGATAAATAAATTAATGAAATATTCATAAAAAAAATGCGTATACGCCGTAGTGCACATCAAATAATTAAAAAAAAAAAACTGGTGCGGGTATATTAAAAATATGTAGATATTTGCAGTGAATACGAATATCTTACGCTCTATTTATTAAAGCCTTTAACAATCTTTACTAGTTCTCTTGTTGTAGCCACATAAACTAGAAGTTTTGAACCAATTATTTCATAGTAAATTTTGTTATAAACATTTTCCAATATTTTATCATCTTAACCTTTTTCAAGTAATTTTATCTTACATGTGATAACATCCTATGTTAATTTTATTTTGTTTTAAAATATTTTAGTCTTTTATTTTTCCTCAATTTAAAGATCTTAACCTAAATGATCCGTCTTCTTAGATGGAATTAAAATTATAGGCTTCTAAAGGGAATCATATTTTGTTTTTCGGCTTACTCCAATAATGTAGTCAATCAGCAGACGATTATATGCAGGGTAAGTTTTCAATGTTGATAGATTTTTTTGATTTAATTTTAACAAATTTTACAATTTAATTGCATTTAAAAATCATAAAATCATTTTCTAGCACTTTCTGTCTATTCTGTAATTTAACTCTTTTTTATATCTACCCTTTAGAGGCTTACAGCAAGTTTTTCATTAAATAGAATAACATTTTTAAAAATAGCAAAGAAATATGAAAAATTGTATTATTTTTTTGTTGATTTAGTACAAATTTAAATTAGCTTTATTTGGAATGACTAGATTTTTAATAGAACTTACATTTTTTCATATACTTAGTAGATTATGTGCTTGCCATTTTTCGCTTGTAATTTTGACCCAAAATATTATTTCTTTATTTATTTTATAGTTCACGTAAAAAAATAAATGTTTCAAAATTATTTGCGTATATTATGTATGTTAGGTATTTAAAAAATTTCAGATACAAATTATAGAATAGGAAGCAGATGTGACGTTTTCACTTACGTATCTAGAGATCTTTGACCCATCGCCTAGTGATGATATTGCAAGCGAGCGTTCAACCAATATTGCTATTACGCCATTCTATAAGATCTTTTAAATTCTTTAACCACTTAAACTATTAGCGGAAAAACGTGTCAGTGAGTCTTTCATTTTCCTTTTTTTTTTTATTTAAGTAAATCAATTTCTTTTTAGATAATTAGGAGTCCTTCTGTCAGATTGAAAATATGAAGTTATATGCGGAAGATTTATTGAGATATTTAAATTTTGGCCTTGAGCGTTAAGAGTAATAAATAAAATAATATTAAAATCATGATCAAATATTATATTTTCTTTTTTCTCCTTTTTTATTTCCTCACGAAAAAAAAAACTTTACGTTCCTCGGTTAATATCTCTGACACAGCGGGGGTGCATGCACTGCATAAATAGAATTGTATTGCTTTGACTTATTTAAATGTGGTTTCATATATTATGCTCATAACACCCAGTTTAAGCTATTAAACTTTTTTTTAACTTGTCGAAGAACATATTGTGATAAGGAGAAAAGATATTTTTCTTAAATATTTTAGTCATCCAAAAAAATATACAAAATACCGCCAGAAAATCTCATTTTGGTTTGAAGATACTTATGTACATACCTTTTTCTAAATATAAATCAAAGAAAGGAAATTATAATTAGAAAACAAAAGTATATCTCCTGTGCTACTGCTGCTGTGCATAGTAAAAAAGAGAGAGAGAGAAAAAAAATAAAGCCGGCCAAGAGATTGGCGTTGTAAACAAAACTTTTTCAAAAAACAAAATACTCAATTTAAAAAAAAAAAAACATAAAAATCTTAACAATACGAAAGTGTTTTATTTATGTCTGAATAAAATTACGTTTATTCCGCGCCCATTAAACCACTCAACCACATCCGTGAATTCATGACGTATAGATTTTGCTACTTTGGATGAGAATATACGTTTTCTGTCGTCCCATGGGGTTGCCATATGTCGAAAAATGTTCGTCTGCACTTATCCGACTGTTTTTTTCTTTTTGTTTTACTTTTTTTTGCCTCACATTCATTGGATTTTCCTTTGCCTTCGAGTAGATGTATCTTGAAATGCCTAACTAGATTTTTCGGAATTTCCTTTCAGTCAAAATCAGAATCAGTATATTTTAGTCAGTCAGAGCTAAGTGAGTGAGTGATTGGTTCGCACGAGGACAGCATTTTCTTTTTTAGTATAGCTTTGCGGTTTCAGATTTTTTTTTAATTTTCTTACTTAAACTATACGTAATATTAAACGAACAAAAAACGGTGAAATGAAAATTTAATTATTCTAAAAAAAAAAAAAATAAGGAAAATCCATAAAATAGAAATGAAGTGCTTGATGTATTGAAATTGAATATTAAATTTAATTTTATGTGATCGAGATAAAAGAAATGTCTAAATTTGAGTGCGTATGCATTTGATGGTACATGCGGATAGCGGTAAAATTGAGCAAAATAAAAAAGAAAAAATGGGATATAACAAAATTAATATTATCCAAATGGACCGTAAATAATTACAGAAAATCACCAACAAAATTTAGAAAAATAAACTCTTTTTTTTAAAAAAAAAAAAAAAAAGCTATGTATGCTTTTATTCTGATTTTTTCGTCTGATATTTTTATTTGTTTTTAAATAAAATACGGTGCAATGAGATTTTAAATTTATGTTGCATAACGACAGAATTAATTCGAGCTGAAAGATGATGATCATTTTTCAAAATGTTTTTTTTTTTTTCTTTAATGTTATTGTTGTGTTTTCTTTTATTTGTCATTGTGTTCTTCAAAATAATTAATTAAATGTAGACTTTGTCATTGCAGAGAATTTAATATGAATGTTTTTGAAATGAATAAAAATAGAAGACAGGTTTCTAAAAGTAGATACTACAGAAACTTTCAAAACTAGTTTTCGCTATTTAGTTATGTATATTGGTGTTTTTCAAATAGTTTTTTTTTTTTATTGGCTTCTTCAATTTCCTTACCTTACTTGAGTTTTTCTAATTATGGTTCTAAATCAGAAAACAAAATTGGAGATTTGAACAAAAAAAGCGAAGAACTTGCTTTAATTTAATTAAATTAATTAAGTATGTGGAGTGCACCTCTTCATCTACACGCTACGTTTTTCATGTTTAAAACTTCAAAAATGAAATCGTATATAACTGTTTTCTTAAATAAATTGAAATAAAAAAAGATACCTAAAGTGAAATTGGGTCGTTTTCTCTATCACTTAACGATTTAATTCTTAATACGAACAGTTGATGAAGGCACAAACATTTTTGAGAAAAATGGTTGCAAAACAAAAAGCGTATATAATATCTTATTCTTGTTAACTTCTCCTCTGATTTAAAATATTTCTTCCCAAATATTGAAAGATTTAAATGATTTTAAAATAATCCCGTGTGATATACTAAGACACAAAACGACATGTCAAAATTGGCGCATTTCCAGACACTCTCTTTCAAAGTTTACGACATTATGTATTTAAATTCAATATGTATGTATGTACATACATATAATATGTACATAGGTGAGATCTATTCTAAAACTATTCTTAAACTATGCGTGTACTTAAATTATTTGGAAACAGATATCAATCCGTTTTGGAAACGTTTTGAATTTAAAAAAAAAGTGGATTTTGTTTTACTTAAATTGTATTACTAAAAGTATTACTAAAACTCAAAGGCGTTGGTTTCAAGAGGATATGGGTGAAAGGGTCCTTTTCCCTCAGAGATTTGAAGAAAAAATAAATTTGGCCTTCATTCAGCTGGCTCTGCTTCCAGAATTTCATTTATTTTGTGCCTTATTTTGATTTTGGAATCCAAGGTAAAAGTCATCATCGTGTTCGTGTTCTTTGGCTTTACAATTTTAATAAGCATTGCTTTCAGGTACGAAACTTAATTTTGAAGTTTAACTGAAATACTTTTGTGGTAATTTTCCTAAGAGTTATCTTTCGTATGACTCCTTATACTGAACTTAAATATTTGAGTTTCAGTAAACTTGCAGCCTTGGTGTATTTTTTAATTTTGTCAAAACCCTTTGCGATTATCCCAAAACACCCAAAACATTCACAGATAATTTGTTTGAAGAATCAGTGCAACTGTCATTTGAACAGAAGGAGGAAGCATTCATCCAATAGAAAACACTTCAAAGTTCTGAATAAATAAATTCATACAGCTACAGCTACTAACTTGACTTACAACTCTTCTAACTATTCAAGAAAATTTCAATATAATATTTTGGAATAGAAAATTATTGAGAATCAAATTTTATTTTGTTTTTTATTTGAAATTGTTTTACTCAAGAAGGTACTACTTGCAAAAAGCAAGTACCTACCCACGACCCATTTCATGACTTTATTTTTTAACTGCGAAGATAAAATACAAAAACGAATGCTTATAACACAATTCCTAACATTATAAAATGTAACCATTATATGTATATATTTCTGACACTAATTCACTTTTAATGTTTCTCTTCATTTATTTTTGTTGGATTGAAAATCTAAAACAAACTTTTGTTTTTGTTATCCTTGGTACGACTTTTTGTTGACTTTTAAGATTTTCAAAGTCGTAACATTTTTTTGTTAAGTGCATTTACTTTGATTGACATGAAACACGCTGTTAGAAGTAAATATTTAAATTTCTTTAAAAGAAATGATGTGTTAAGTGAACAACTAGTATGGGTATTTGACGCATTGCGTCATTTTAATTTATATAGGAAACTCTATGTCACAGCATCAAATGATGTCATATATTTATATTACTGGTGAACACCGAAATGTGTTTAAGGAAAATCTGTTCATGCAAAAAAATTCACCACCACCAGTTCATAGTTAAAGATTTAATTCTGAAGAAATAGAAAATAATTGGTTGGTTTTGGTAGAGTTGTAACTTAAAGCTCTCTCTAGTATGGAACTCCTTTGGAGAGTGAGCCTAGAACCAAATGCTTGAGAGGCTGATGCCCTACGCTTTACACTATTGAAGCTCAATATAGTAGCTGTAATTCCAACCTATAAAAACTATTTTGTTTCAAAGCATTTCCATTCCAAATTAAAATACAAATTAAATGCACTAAATTGATGAAAATTATTTATTTTTCTTGGAAAAGCCAAATACATAGTATTTTTGTGGACACACAATTCTGATGCCAAACAAAAATCTCTATATTCTAATTACCAAAACACCCCACGCCACAACCCACAACTACATTATTTCATGTCAAACCAACAAAAATTAACGGCTTATTGCATTGCACTGATTGCATCTCAAAAATGGAAAAAGTCAAAATGTAAACCTGCCAATCACTATAAATATATACAAACAGCTTCGACAAACTTTGTTCTACCAACTGTGACATTTCGATTAACCGGTCAAAATGATGTGTCAACATTTGTTGTCAAATAAATCTTATCCCTATACATATACATTAATTATACCGCTATAGTTTTTTTCTGCTCAATTATATTCTCGACGTTGTACACGTATTCTACGAGTTCACATGCAACAATTCGATTTAAAAAATTAAAAAAAACTACTTTCGATTATAATTTTATAAATAAAATTCTTTTTTTAAACTTCTAAGTGAAAAATTAACTTTACCTATAGAGGATAGCCACATATATTGACTGAGAATATAAACAAGTGTGTCAATCTGTTGCTTTTGCAACTGACTGACTGACTGACACTAAATCCCTCATTCCCATCCCACCCACTTTGTTGGAACTCAACAAACTAATGCAGATCCGTCGACACTTAAAGGGAAAGTCTAGTCAACTATACCCTGAGACAGAAATGTTGTCGTCGTCTTCACGTTGTCGGTCGTCGGATAAAGAAGAGAAAGTTATTTCATCCCAAATGCATTTGAATCAGGGCCGCATTAGTTTTCAAAAAAAATATTAGGTTTTGTCCGAGGCTTTTCTTACATTTGCAAAACCTATTACTATTGTTAAATATCAACTAATAGTTGATAAAATGACAGATCAACTATTCCGTAATAATTGAAGATTGAAATTAAACAAACGTAATAATTATCCTTGATGTAATTTAAAACGGTTTGCATTATACTCAATGATCAGAACTTTTGTTAATTGGGTTGTTAATAATATTAATATATCAATTATCAATATCTATCAACTACCAATTGATAAATGACAATCTTAATAGGAGTTTTTGTGTTAAACTGGGAAAATCCCCACGTTGGGCGCCATTTTTTTGTTTAAATTTTTGCTTATATAAAAATTTGAATTTATTTGAATTGAATAAGCAATAAGCATTAAGCAATAAGCGAATGGTTAAATATGTATGTACATATATGTATTTTTATATATTTTGCTCGATGTTTAGCATTTGAATTCTAATTCCTTTTTCAAAGAACAAAATTTCCCAATTTGTATTTTCAAAGTTTTTTAAAAGGAATATATTTTGTCTTCTCATTTATTTTGCATTCAAGGCCTTCATTAACTAAAATACACCCCATCCGGCATAGTTTTACAAACAAAGTGCATATCTACTTAGTTCGAAATAATTGGCTTAGTGGGAGAGCCGGCAACCAACTACCCCATCCATATACGATGTAACTACTCACTCACACTCACTCATGCGGTCAGTGGCGGCAAGAACTTTTTCTTCTACTTCTTTGTATTAACCGTCGACGATGGTGGTAGGTCATCCTTTTGAGATAGAAAATAAAACTTTGTTCAGTTCATTGAAGCACACAATATACATACATACATTATGTACATACATATATACATACGTATAATATCAAGCTCACTCGGCAGTGAAATGTGCCATATAGTGTTCAACGCGCAGCACCACCAGCACCAGGCCCCATAGATAGATATATCCAACCCTATCCACATCTTAAAACTATTTTTCATCGCTTTCGACATAAATATCTGTGCCAAAGTCAACATTCGAGACCATGTCGTCCGTCTGCGTCCATCTATTCTTCATCATTATTTCTATTGTCCGTCCATCCGTGCAACTAGTCGAGAAGATTTGAGAAATAAAAAAAAAAATTAAAATACATACGCTATCCCAATCTGCTCGACAAACTTATATCAACGCTCATACTATTCACTTCGCACCATTAGACATTTAAGTCAAACAGCATTTAATTTATTTGGATATTTTTTGTTTGTATTTCGGTTCGAAAAAAGCAATAAAAAAATTAGTTGAAAAGCCCCAAATGTGTATAAATCAAATATGAAACTTTTCAAAAAGTGGTAAAAAAAAAGTTGAGAAGTGAATAAAATAAAAAAAAAAACTGAAAAACGAAATGTGAACGAATGACCCTCTTACTCTCTGTGGGAAATTAAAGCAAAAATATTTATTTAATAGAAATTAATAAATAATATTAAATCAAAAACAACCAACGTGTGATACGTAAGACCATAAAAAATCAGAAGTAGAAACATCCAAAACAATGATTCGAGATGTATCAACGTCCACAATCGGACGAGAGGACCGAAAACCTCTCATGGATGCGTACATGTTCCAGAGGAGAGTACTCCTGGCATGCAGTGTTATGATGGTTGTGTCGCTCATCGTTTGGATAGTTGCCATCTCAACAGACCATTGGATTATAATATCTGGAAATCAAGGTAATTAAATCACATAAAATGTGTTAGTTCTGTCAAAATATCTCCCTGACAATGCGAAATTGTCACTTTTTCTGTTTGCAAGATGCAAGCGAAAATTCGCAGTGCCATCGCCGCCAAACGTAATTATGTCGTTCGTGTGTCGCATCATCATCACTCTGTTAGTGTTGTGTCGTGCCTTCAGGCATTTCAGCTCGTTCACAGGTTGTTTTATGTGAAGAATCGAGTAATCTTCTTTGGCACGGTGTTTGATGCGATTTAGCTAGAATTATTTTTGGGCCAAAGCCAATTGAAATATTAACAATAAAAGTCTCATTTTGCAATATATTTTATTCACATTTTGGTTTCGGCAGAATTCCGATTCTGCTCTACAGCTGCTGCTATATGCTATGCATGCATACAATGCAAGTACATATAATGCAGAAAATAATATAGAAGAAAATTAAACTAAGGAAATTATTGTTTATTGCAGAAGTGATGAACAAACAAAAACAAAAAAATACATTTTTATTGTCTGATATTTGTATTGGAAAGATTTTAATTTGGTAATCAAATAAGAATTTTATTAGATTGAATATTTTGAGCCTTGGAGTGGGCAACAGGTAATAAAATTACATTGTTTAATATACTTATAAGGTGGAAATTAGCTTAAAGTATTGAGAATTATCGACGTAAAATTGGATAGGGTGTGGGTGAGATGCCAGTGAATTTAGAACCTGTTGGTAAACATCAATGCAAAATTTAGGTGCTAACTTGTGGATAGGTTTTTAGTTAATTTAATCCATATGTTATTTATTTTTGTTTATATGTTTTTCCTGATAAATAATTAAATTTAATCTCAATGTGGGTGTTTGAGATTTGACGGTGTTTATAAGAAAATATATTTCACTCTTTTTATTTACAACTAAATCTAAATTAGAATTTGATATCTTTAGTTAAAAGGATCAACAATCAACATGTTCAATTTAAAAGCACTAATGGACTGAGTTTCTTCAAAATTGGTAAAGAAAATATTCATACATGGTAATTAACTAGAAAAAAAATTCCGATTTTTGTTTCAAAACGGGTAGTATCTTTACAGGGATTTTGTATTTTTTTAGTACTCCTTAAACGGGTTTAACAATTTTTAATCAACTTTATGCTTAAAAATTTAAATTTTTGATAAAAAATTATCATATCAGAAATAGGTATTTGGTGCTTTTTGGAGTTGAAATATCTAAAACCAATACTGCTTATTAGTGCTTATAGGTGTCGAAATAATTTATTCTCTCTCGAACGCTCTCTTCTGCAAAAACTACACAAAAAATGGACGTACTCGAACAGCGTTGCCACAATGTTACAAGTGTAACAAAAGTGTTACAATTTTCTTAATTTTTTTGTATTTGTTACTATGTTACTTTTTTTTTCTTTTTGTTACACTTTTTTCTCCAATTTTTTTTTTCTTTAAAATTTTACTTTATCATTTTTTTAATCAGTGTGAAGTGCGCTTAAACAACACTTCCACGTATTTGTACACCTACGTCCTAAATTGAGTTGAAATCACCTTCATTCTACTCGATCGAACTCGTTTAGTTACAGTTTAGTCGAAATCTTGCTATATTTCACTTCAAATTCAAACTCGATCTCTCGATCCAGCATATAAACATGGTTAGATATCCATTCCTCAAAGTATTCCAGTTTTCACATTCCAAAAAAATAATTTATTAACTTATTATTTAATGTATAGTTTTGTACTGAATTTAAAAACTGTGATGAAGAAAACTTATGTAAAAATAAAAAATTGAGTTCAAGAGCATTCTTTGCATTTAAATCATTTTTTCAATTTGTTACATTTTTTTCGCTTTTGTTACGTTTTTTAAAAAAATGTGTTACACTTTCGTGAAGCCTAGCGGCAACGCTGTACTCGAACAGAATTGGGTAAAGTTTTGGTTATTTTTCTCTTTTTTTATCATAATTTAAATGTGCTTCAAATGTGCTGTCTATGATATTATACGGTTCAGTAGTATGACATCAATAGTTTTATACGAATGTAATCTTTATGAAATTATAGAAAAACATAAGTATGTACATTTTGAATGATCCTGGTATATCTCTCATATTTTTGAACAATAAAACTCTACTCAAATTTAAGTCAACTAAATTCAACTAAATTATGTTCGTTGACTGTGATGGGTCAACAATTACTTTTGATTATCATTTCATTTTATCAGCATCAGAATTTAATAGCCAAAACGTGTGATATTGTAGTTTATGTAGAGCATATTTCTATACTCAATGCGTGACTTCAACATAATGTTTCTCTCATTTAAGAAGAGGAAAGGATAAATGTGGGGTTATACATGGGACATTTAATAAAATAATTCAACTATAAAATTTATATTAAATATGCAAATATTGTATGTAACTACTTGATAGTCTAGCCCGTAGGTATATGTGTATTTATACATTACTTAGGAAAGACATATGTATGTATGTATTGAAAAAAAATAAAAAAAAATGGCTTTCAAAAAGTACCAATACTCCCAACTTTTGCCAACTGGAAGATGAATTTCACATTTTATTGTGGAACCTTGAAATAAGATGGTAACTGTAAATATTGTAAAATAGGGCATTATCACAATTTTCCAAATCCTATGTCGAATTCCTTTCAACAAGAAAATCGATTTTTTTTCCGAACAGAATCGATTTTTTTCTGTTGTTGAAGGAAATGTGTAAAGAATCGATTTTTTGTTGTGATTGTGTGTACGGTGCTTGACAGCTAAATAAAATGAAAGTTATTGTTAATATGGCGAAATGTATTTTTTTTTTAAAGCGCACAACTATTTAATATAAATGTAATTAAATTAAAATTCGTTGCAATCAAAAACACAGTTTGCATTCTTAAAACACAGCGAAATTCAATTTGAGATTTTAGAAATGTCAAATCTTGCTAGTGTATGTGCTTTTTGAAATCTTGCAAAATATGCTAGATTTGTTTGACAGAAAAAAATCGATTTTTTTTTCTATAAAAAATCGAATCTTTGGTTGACAGGAATTCCACATTAAACATTTTATTATCGGCAATGCCATTTATCTATTTAGTATTATATTAAGTCTAAATGTCACTTTGACAATAATAATGTGAAAATGATATTTTGGCTTACTTTTTTGCATGAACTGTCATTGTTTTAGGGGCGCTCAGATGCTGTCGTATTTATAAACTTTGTCTAACTTTGTCTAGATAAACATTTGTTGTTGATGTTTAATAGTTATCTTACATAGACAACAGACTCGGTTGTCTAAGCCTTGGCTTATGAAACATTTTACTTAATCAATTAAAATAAATATTCAGCTATTTCTTCTCTGTCTAACTATTCAATCAATCTAATAATTACGCATGCTGGAGTTTATTAAGAAAATAGGTTTATTATGATACTTGTTAAAAAATTTATTAAAAGCTGAGTAAAGAGCTTAGAAAAATGTTAACTTGTTTAAGTTTTATGCTAATGCCTTTACATCAGGCTGTTTAAAATATTGATATTAAATTTTAAATGATTTTATTTTCACAAATAAAACCTCTTAAAATTTGCTACCCATTAACACATTAAAGTGAATTAATTTAATATGTTTCACTTAAAATGAAATAATTTTATTAATGTTTTTTTTTTCTATTAAAAGTTAACCAAAATTCCTTTTAAATTATCTCATTCGAATTTTTTCAATTATTAGTATGTAGCAATAATTTTATTTGAATTCAAATTTACATTAGAAACATTATTCTCGCAATTTTATGACTGGATGTTTAAGAATGTCTCAATTATTTTTAATGAATAATGAAAAAATATTTTTAACTCAAATAGATTCGTTTTTATTTATATTTTAGATAGAATAAGTTGAGCAAAATATAAAGACATTTGCAATGTGCTGTGACATTATTTGATTTATGAATCCATAATATTTAAATGGTGTAGATAAAAAAAAAATAATAATGTATCTAAATATGAAAAATTCTTCTTTTTTTGTTTGATGTTTGATGTTTGTTTTTTTCTTTTTTTTTCACCGGCTATAATAGAATTTTTGAAATTTGTTTTATTATTAAATATCTATTTAAGAAAAAAAAATCAAAAAGTTAATAACCTTTTAGGATTTTTGACAAATATTTCTATATAGTGAATATTTCTTTTAGATAAAACTTTTATTTAAAAAAACAAAACAAATCTAAAAAGAGAAAATTTTAATTTCAATAAAAATAAAAATAAAAATATTTGATGATGCGACAGCTCGTATAAGACAATCATACCATAACCAATATTGACATACAATTTTCAATCATTCCTGTCTTCGTGAGACCTACAATTTTCAACCGAATCCGAACGACATACATAGATCAAAACACTATTTTATGAGAAGATATAGTACTCTTGGTGGATTTGTAACTTGCAAGACACAGTTACTAAGATGAATTTTTCTACGAATGTACAGCTTTTATCATAATTTAGTATGACCGTATAGGTAAGAATTTCTGCAATTTCTCACGAATTACTTTATAATTTAAGCTATCCCGACCTCAATCGAAGAATTCGTCCCTCAAGGTCAAAGAATTCCTATTTGTATCTTATAAATTTTAATAAGCAGCACAACTTTGACAATATATTTGAATCCTATTTTTGTGGGCTGCTTCAGGAATAATCAACTTTGACAATAATATAAAGCTGAAATCATCAGAATTTTAAAAATTTAGAGGTAACAAAAACATTTTGTCAGCGACCAGAGCAGATGTTTCTCGTTAAAAATTTGACAGAAGAGAATTTCACACTCTATCGGGCGCTAACATTCAAAACGCATTAAAAATGAATAACGATCAATAGACAAGTTCATAAACCTCAAACATAAGACAATCGTAAAATAAAAAAAATATATAATTGATCACTTAGCGTGGGTGGTAGTGGGATATTCCTCATTGTCACAATTTTCACATAAAATAAATTGAAGCTCATAAATTGTCTTATTCCTCGTTATTTTCTTTAACGCTGATTCTCTTATATAGACAATCACAGAGATTAATCGTTTTTTTGTTTGTTTTTTGCAGGAATCTACATTCCCGAGACTCGTCGATTTTTCATGTATTCACATTCGGGCTTATGGCGCCACTGTCGAATCACTCAACAGCCAAATGCCCTCAAGAACGCAACTGTAGCTCGGAATTTCACATCAATTGCCTATTCAAGTGCATCAGCGGTAAACGATGCCAAGCTCAACATATCCGATGCAGATTTTGTGAAAACCTTCTTGAACAAAGAAATATCATTGCCACTACAGAATTTCTCCGAAGAAGCCAGACAACGTATGTTTGCACATTGGGTTCGTAACGATTGGGAGATATTTCAGGAATTGAAGAAAGCATTTTGGAAATTGGAGCTGGCCAATGAAAAGCTCGCTTTAACTCCCATCGAAACAAAGCCAATACCGGTCAATCCGTTGAATGTGCAGGGTTTGGAGGCAAAGAAAGTCTTTGGAGATGCATTAGTGCATGTCGTAGTCGATCAGGTGAACTATTTCTTTGTGATTCCAATACCGGCTCAGAGAGCCATGTTTTCTGGCTGGAATGAACAACGCCTAGTTCCTAAATTATATTGGCCTTATGTAAGGGATCTTGAAATTCCCGCTTATGTCTTGAATGAACATAGAGCCATTCTGCAGTTAATACCACCTCTGCCACCGAAGAACGGAGGACAGAAAAACGGTTATGATTACATATATACTTGTGAGTTGTTAAAGAAGCAAAAAAACTAATAACCTGAAAATTAGAAATTAGAATTACATTTTTTCTCTCAGCTCGGTGTAATGTCATTGAGATGTTTCCGACGGCAAGTTCGCTTAAAACTAATCCGGGATTTGATGATGAACTCATGGGTAGGCTGGATTGGAGAGCCTTCAGCTTTAACATAAATCTCATATCACTTTGTCTTTCAGATTATATTCGAACACAGGCGTCCTTCGCTTGCATCACAGTTTTTGTCATGTGCTTGGGGTCCGTTTTTACCTTTTACACCTTCATGAACCCTCGCTATATGTTCAAACGTCTAGCTGGAGGTATCCACCTGGTATCCGCTGCCACCTGCCTAGTTGTCATTCAAGTGCTGATATCCTCGGTCGATTACACGAAGAAGCATCTTTTATATGCATATCCTGACGGAGCGCTTCTAACGTTAGTATTATTACAAAATCATACTTTATTTAGGTTTGAGACAAGCCCTTTTTTATTCTGCAGATATGGCTATGGAGTCTGGTTTGCTTGGTTTACTTTCATAACAAATGTGGTTTGCGGCTTATTGTTTATGTGGTATTCGGGCAAGAAAAAGGGCAGTAAGGCACCGACCGATGAGCTTGCTATGGCCGATGAGGCTACAATTATGGGAAGATGAAAAGTCATACACATCAAAAATCGAGACATTTTAACTCCCATGGCATTTGTAAATAGCTCTTTTTCTTTGTTGAGTATACGAGTTGTTAATTGTTATTTATTTAATATTTTATTTAAATTTAAAAATTATGTTTGTTGAACTAGTTTTCTATTTCTTAAGATAATATCTTGTTCCTTTTAAAATAATAATGCATATTTAAGCTTTTTATATTAATAATTTATGTATCAATTTATTTTTTTTTTTTTATTAAAATTGTATTTTCGGTAAAATAATTTTTGTATGTAAGAAATTTCAAATAGTAAACATACATTGGTACATTTTATTCTTTTTCCAAATTAATTATCAATTAAAAATACTTAATTTTAATTTTTGAAAAATATTTTACGATTAACATTATAGAAATAAATAAATTTTTATTTTAGTGATTTACGTTAAGTTTGGTATATTTTGTACGTTTTATATCCTGCTGTGAATAATACCTACCTGCTACGCAACAAATTTCAAACTTTTAAGTCTACCGAATTTTTTTTTTTATGATTATTGTTATTTCTTACAATTTGCATAAAGCGATCAATAAAATTTTTAAATCACATCTTAGTTTCCAGATAAAAATTTTTCCATCACCTCAAGTTTTCGATATATTATTTTAACCTCAAATCAAGAATATCTTTCAGTAAAACGACCGTGTAAACAGGCACTAAAATCCTGTTTATACAATCGTTTTACTGAAAGTCGCATCATAGTGAGAAAGGTGGATTTATGTTTGGGTAGAAACGAGAAGGGTAGATTCCATCCAAAAATCCTTCTCGCTTTTACGCACTTAAAATCTACCTGTCTCACTTAGGGCACTTAGGAATTTAAGGATTTCTCCGACAGGAATATCAATCAAAGGCCGTCTGTGAATTGGTTTAAAAACGCGTGAATCTATATCTAATGTTTAGTTTTTGACACTTATAAGTGCATATAATACGTGGAAACGTCATAATTTAATTTCGGATAATATTTAATCAAAATCGTTTTAAAGGAAACTAACTGACATATTTTCCACTATTAATAAAAACTGCATAAAAAAAGTAAATAATAAATATACACTTGTATTTATATTTTTACAGCAAAAAAAATTTACGAAGGTTTATTTTAAATCTAGGTAACACTGTTGTTTTTTATTAAAATATTGGCAACTAAAATTATATAGGTAACTAAATCGTCACACATACATATGTCAAAATTCGTTTAAAATTCCTCCACACTATCTGAAAAAGGTCTGGTCGTTTGCTTCCCAAAAATGACAATTTTTATCACATTCTAGGTTAATTTTATATAATCTCTGACAGAGTTTTGGAGAAACCTCGAGGTTTGGAAAAAAAAACCTTAAAATTTTCTTAAGACTATTTGGGAAATTTTATTTTCAACAAATTTCCCAAAAACTGTTTTTTTTTTATGGATTTGACAGCAAATTTGTACAAATTCGCAAGAAATTTTACGTTACCAAACATCAGACCTCATTTATGTATACACATTTACTCATGTCAAATTGTGTGAGATGGATTTTCATGTCGTCTGGAAGAAATTTTAAATTAATTAAATTCATGTGTGTTTATACAGGCATTATAAACATGTTTTGAAAAAATCTTGAATATCATGAAGGGATTGTTATAGGATTTCATACAACTTGTATTTTTTTTGGCATGAACATGAAGCCCATATTTTTAATTTTTTGTAAAATAAAATTTTAAAATGAACAATTTTCAACTTGCCACCTATTGTCAACTAGTAGAACAATAAAATAGTACCCATCTACTGCTTGCTTATAACTTAATTATTCATCACTTTTGAAGCTCCGTTGTAAGGGAACCGTTGATATTTTGTTTATGCTGTCAAAAATGACATTTGAAACGTCATGTCGGCTGTCTTCTTCAAAACCCAAACACGTGCGCGGTTAGTTGCTAACTTTCCCACATTTCTTTTGAAAAAATCATAAAAAAACAGTTTGGTAAAATGGCTAAAAACGCCAAACCAACAAAAAGAAAAGCTGCTCCTATTAAAGAAACACAAAAAGTTGAAGAAAAAGAAGAATTCGACGACGATGAAGAGGTAATTTCGTTTTCTTTCTTAGGAGGATTTCTCTGAATCTGAATATTTTTCCAGGTGGATTTGTTGAAGAACATCGGCAACGAAAATGATGCTGATAGCACAGACGATGAAGGAATCGACGAAGCCTTTAACTCAGATGAGAGTGATGATTTGGAATTTGAAAGTGATGAAGAGGGAAACTATGTAAAAAAAGATGGAGATGATGGTGAGGACGATGAGGAAGAGGATGGTGAGGAGGCTGAGGATGAGGATGAAGATGAAGGTGAGGAGGAACTAGACATTGAAGATGTCACCAGCGATGATGACCAAGTCGAAGAAGACGATGAGGACGACAGCGTCATTGATGAACCTCCCGAGAAACCAGCCCCAGCCCCATCAACATCAAAATCTATTATGAAGAAAAAACAGACAATAAAGCCAGAGCCAGAACCAGAACCAAAGAAAGAAACGAAAGCTCCTTCAGTAGCAGTTCCTCGAGTAGAAGGAGACTTCAAAGTTTCCAAAAAGAAAAAATCCGCTTTGTCAAAATTGCAAAACAAACTGAACAAAGACAACAAAGGAATCAACCCGACAACTGGGGAAGAATACGAAAATTCGGACACCTCTGATGAAGAAGACATCAGAAATACCGTAGGCAACATCCCGATGCACTGGTACGACGAATACAAACACATTGGCTACGATTGGGACGCCAAAAAGATTATCAAACCCGCTAAGGGCGACCAGATCGACGATTTCTTGAGAAAAATCGAAGACCCTTACTTCTGGCGCACAGTCAAGGATCCACAGACTGGCCAGGAAGTCACTCTTACCGACGCGGACATAGAACTCATCAAGCGCATCAATTCGGGACGAATTCCAAATGGCGAACACAACGAGTACGAACCGTGGATCGAATGGTTTACCTCGGAGGTTGAAAAGATGCCAATCAAGAACGTTCCAGACCACAAGAGGTCCTTCTTGCCCTCGGTGCCGGAGAAGAAGAAGATTGGAAAGATGGTGCATGCCCTCAAGATGGGCTGGATGAAGACCATGGAGGAGGTGGAGCGCGAGAAGAAAGCCAAACGTGGTCCCAAGTTCTACATGCTGTGGGAAACCGACACCAGTCGTGATCACATGCGCAGGATTCACGATCCGGTGTCAGCTCCAAAGCGAGATCTTCCGGGACACGCTGAGTCCTACAATCCTCCACCAGAGTATCTTTTCGATGAGAAGGAGATGAAGGAGTGGGAGCGGATGAAGGACGAGCCACAAAAGCGCAAGTTGCATTTCATGCCACAAAAGTACAAGTCGCTACGAGCTGTGCCAGCCTATCCGAGGTATCTGCGAGAGCGGTTCCTCCGCTGTTTGGATTTGTATCTCTGTCCGAGGGCGAAGCGCATGAAGCTGAACATCGACGCTGAATATTTGATTCCCAAGCTGCCTAGTCCGCGGGATCTGCAACCCTTCCCGACGACCGAGAGCATGGTCTATCGTGGTCACACAGACATCATCCGTTCGGTTAGTGTGGAACCAAAGGGCGAGTACATCGTTACTGGGTCAGATGACACAACAGTTAAGAGTAAGTTGTCCAGAGATTCCTATTTGACTTTCTTCTAAAACGTTCTTCTCTTTTAGTTTGGGAAATTGTCACAGGACGTTGCATTCGCACTATCGAAACCGGAGAGACAGTTCGGTGCGTGGCTTGGTGTCCCAACGCCAAGTTGTCCATAATTGCAGTGGCATCGGGCAATCGTTTGCTGCTAATCAATCCAAAGGTCGGTGACAAGTTGATTGTCAAGAAGACCGATGATCTGCTGGCCGAGGTTCCAAAAGTTGACGAAATGGAGAGCGAACGCATCAAGACTGCCGTCCAATGGTCAGTGGCCGACAAGGACGAGCAAGAGAAGGGAGTCCGTTTGGTCATAACACATTTCAAGCCAGTCAGACAGGTGACATGGCACGGCCGTGGTGATTACCTGGCCACAGTTATGCCAGAGGGAGCAAACAGATCGGCGATGATTCACCAGCTCTCGAAACGTCGCAGTCAGATACCATTCTCGAAGAGCAAGGGATTGATCCAGTTTGTGCTCTTCCATCCGATTAAACCTTGTCTCTTTGTTGCGGTTAGATTGGACTTTAAATTATAATTCTCTTGGTGTATCTTATCAGAATTTTCTTTGATTTTTCTAGACTCAACACAACATTCGTATCTATGACCTTGTGAAGCAAGAACTCATCAAGAAATTGCTGACGAACTCCAAGTGGATTTCTGGAATGTCCATCCATCCAAAGGGCGACAATTTGCTTGTATCCACTTATGACAAAAAGATTCTTTGGTTCGACTTGGATCTGTCCACAAAACCTTATCAGACAATGAGACTACACAAGAATGCAGTTAGGAGTGTGGCATTCCATCTGAGATATCCTCTCTTTGCATCGGCAAGTGATGATCAATCTGTGATTGTCTCGCATGGAATGGTTTACAAGTAAGTTTTATGGCATGACTATATGATATGGGAGCAGATTTTGAATGTTTTTTTTGTTTTATTATTATTTTTCTAGTGACTTGCTCCAGAATCCATTGATTGTTCCATTGAAGAAACTACAGACGCATGAGAAACGTGATGACTTTGGAGTTTTAGATGTTAATTGGCATCCAGTGCAGCCATGGGTGTTCTCAACGGGAGCAGATGCTACAGTTAGATTGTTTACGTAAAATAATGTTTTATTTTTTTTTCTAATTCAAAATGTAGGTTTTATTTTTAATAAATTTGAATTTAAATTTATTGGACAATGGAAGATTTTTTTTTTTAGCTTAAACTTTTATAAAAAAAAAAACTTCTTTACATTTTTGTAAAATTGAAGTACATACATACATATTGTGGGTACAAATGTTGAGTTTTCTTGAACTGTAAGTAAGGCATAAGGTTAAGACTTTCAGTCGGTCAAAAATTAACTGGACGAAAATCCGTAGTTACATAATTATGAAAAAAAATCTTTCGGACTTTTATTAATTTTGTTGCAGAAAAATTTTATGTTTTAACTGTAAATTCTAGAATTTCAACTTTCTGGGGTTATACATACCTATGTACACAATATACATACATATGTACATATATACTTACCCAGAATTCATAAATGTAAAAATACTTAATGCAAAATACAACTGTTAAAAAAAATGGTAACACTAATTTACTTTCATCTAAATCGATTCACATCTAAAAAAGTAAAAACATTTTCTAACGCACAACATTAATTAATAAAAAAAAGTAATTTTGTTTTAGTATTTTTGACTTTTTAAAATTGCTAAATGCTCGAATATAACCTTAGGATATGTCAGTTTGTGAAAGCGTTATATATTTTAAGATATGGCCTTATCATTCATAGCCTTTATTGTGGGCTTATTTGTGGTTTCCATAGTAGGCCTAGCCTAATCCACATTACAAAACCAAGGAAAGAAAACAAAATTCAGTTGGTAATTTGGTAAAACGCATTCTCTGGATGTAACCTAGTAAAATTAAACTTTGACGTTGAAAAAAAAAATGTCAATGAAAAAAATTGCTTATAAAATTCTACACAAAAAAGATCCTGACATTTTTTTTTCGTAAGAGCAATAAAGTTTGAAAAACGTACGCAAACATTACTACATATAACCTTATTTTGGTGAAATTTTTACTCGCAAATAATAATAAATAAGTTTTCATTTTTTGTACCTACAAACAATAACAAAGTCTTTATACCTATGTACTTAACCTATTTTGTAATTGTTTACAAACTTAAAAGAAAAAACTTGCGGAGACTTTCACCAAAACACGTCACTTCACTTGACAAAATCAAAAACCCTGTTTTAAATTTCTAGGTACTTTTTATAAAAGGCTCTTTACCAAAATTTAGGCTTGCCATACCTAATATTTCTTATTCAGCCTTATTATGAGTTTCATCATTTTTCATTTTTTGTTCGCGCGGGATTTTTTAAAGCTATTGTGAGTTTCGCCCGAACGAAACTTCGTTCGCCCACAAAAAATAAGTGAACATTTAAACTCTCAATGGCATTACATTCTGCCCGAAGTGAATGTTCACAATAATGGGAATTTTTTAAACATGAAATTTCGGGTGAAACTCACAATAGGCGAAAAGTGAAATGTAAAATTTTCCGGATGGATTTTTGTTCGGGCGAAACTCACAATAAGGGTAATTGAAAAAATAATCAGCCCGAAATTTTGAATATTTTTAATTCTCCTAAGTAGGGTAATGCGCCATTTTTTTATAGGTAATTTAGACTTGACTTCATTTCAACAAAATGCTAATTCCAGTCTAATGTTTCAAAGAAAGAAGAAAATAACATTGTTGTTATTCCGATTTTTCAGGTGTTTTTCAAAAAAAAGTAGAGGTAAGTTCTTCCGGGGTTAATTTTAAGGGCCAGTAGCAGAGAACGACCGCAATTGCAAAATAGTACTTATTGGAAAAGTATTTGGCTTTGGCTTTAGTATAGCTAGTTATTTCTATAAAAATAATCTTAGATCAAAATTTCAGATTACCTATTGGAACTTTTTGAAGCTGTGGAACGCTCATACAACAAGAAGTATAATGTACCCTAAGTTTGAATGTAGGTAGGTGGATATACTTAACCTAAATTTCACTAAAACTCACCGATAATGATATAAAATCGTCTAAAGAATTTAAACTGTAAAGTAAAATTAATAAATAAAGTTCCAACCATACCAACCGTACCTACAGCATAAGCAGGTGAGTGCCTTCCAATGTGGTTCGAATAAGAGCTTTTATGCTAATCAGTCACCTTCTTCACCCTACAACCTACTATCTGACTCTCACGATTTGGCCCACATAATTCTCCTATCCCTAAGGGGTGAATTCCATATTACACAAGTTCAAGTCTTTACATCTCTTCTAATATTTGTCCCCAATTTATTCCATTCATTCTGAATCCTACCCTTAAGTAATGACTTTCTCTCTCTGTTCTTCTTTCTTTTGTCTCAATAGCCTTAAGCTTTTCCCCCCATACTAGCGGTTAAGGGGTAGTTAGATGGGTATAGTAAAACAAAAAAACAAAAAAAGCCAAACAAAACAAAACTTTCATGGAGGATTTTCCAATATAATTTCCTATCAACCAGCCCAGGTATACTGAATATTTATAAGAATGCTACAAGCTTTTTCTCAAAAATGTACACACAAATATTTCGGCATTGGAAAATGAAAATGAAAAGCCCACCCCTAGCCCCGAACAAAATAACCCACCAACTAAACAATTTTCCACATCACGGAGAGTGTGTGTTGTTTCATTGCCATTTGCTTTGTGCTCAGATTGGAAGACGCCATATTGAGCGGTGCACATACAAAATAATTACCTCTGTAGGTACATCGCCTCGAACGCTCGGGCCCGCAAATACAAAAAAAAATTGATATTCTCTAAAACGGTAATTATTGGCAGTGGCAGTGGCACCCCCGCGGACAGTTTGTAGTGTAGTGTTTTTTTTTTGCAAATAAAAAGAATTTTTGTTTTTAAATTATCTACCCTTGATTGGTGAAATGAATGAATAAAACCCCCTAAAAAAAAAAAAGAAAATAAAAAAAAAACTGTTGCAATACAAAAAAGTTTGTTCTTGCTAAAACGGAAACCTGTCGTCGGGCTATCACGGCCGTTTTCGAGGTGCGAAAATTTCTTTTTTCCCACAATACAAAGAAAACCAATTTTTCGTTTCTTTGTTTTTTCAAACTTCGGGCGGTAGTTTGTGAAACAAATTCAGTTCAGAAAAAAAAGTGCGAAAGAAAAATGAACAACCACAAAGTTTGTAGTTGATTTTGGAGATTACCTTGCTCCCGTCGGAAAATCTACTCACTCCCCTTTTACAAAAGTACAGTGAATATATTTTGAAACACCTTGAAAAAAAAAATGTTCGTTCAAAAATTGTGTTTCTGTATTTGAGTTTTTCGTACGCGATAAAATAAATAAAAAAAAATTGAAAAAAAATATAATAGTAAAAAGGTATACAGTTGTGAAAATCAAATTGAAAAATTCAGATACACGCACACAAAGGGAATTACGAGAACGGGAAAATTTTGCTTTCGAAAATCGAGTTCGAAAAAAGCTCTTTTGGAAAATATTGGCGACATGAGTATAGTGTGTGAGCTACTATTTGTTGTTGTTGTTGATTTTTTTGTTGGTGGTTTGCCCCGTTTTTATTGTTTGTATATTTTTGCTTGCTTTGCTACTACTGGGAAAACAAATCAGGAAAATTATTCTGCTCCGTCGTCCTCAAAGTCTAGGCAGGTATACTACTTTAACCAGGCTATTTTCCAATACTGCTCAGCCAGCTTACAGAGAGCACATAGAGAGCGAGCAGCTACAGAGTATGAAGAGAAAGTGGGAGAGTTTTCTGTTAGTTTGTAACGGTATGGTGAGGTGCGATGAGGGGTGCAGCTGGGGGCTTCTGGCTACTTTCTCTTGTAGGTGCGGGGAAAGCCAAAGCACCCGCCACGCCACAGAGCAGTGTATAATGGATTTTGATGTTTTTCCAATTTTCCTATACAAAATTCCGCTTGGGGATGAAATGCGGTGTCGGTGGGTGAGAGAAACAACCCACGAAGACGAACGATGGGAAAATGAGCTTATTGTAGGCAAGACGACCGAATAAGTGGAAAACTCGGCACTCGAGTACTACATTGGGGCAACAAAACGAAATTCCTGATGGTGATAACATGGCCGAAAGTACTTAGATACATTTATAAACCTAAACACTCGTTGTTTGTGTGTTGAATTGCCAATGATAAATGGATGAAAAGCGTTTCCAAAAAAAAAAAAAACAAAAAAAATCTGTACGTAAACAGTCCAATATTTAGAAGTCCAAAGACTAAATCGTTTTTAGGGTGGGTATAGATATAAGGTTGAGGCGGAAGAGGGTGTTGGAACTGGTTGGTGTCTCTTTGCTTGCGGTGGAATTTCAAAATTTTTGTTTAATTTCGAAATCGACGCATGGCGAATAGTGTTTTTGTGTGTTTGTATTTTTTTATGGTTGTTTTTGAGTTCAACACTATCTCTCTGTCTCTATTTATTCACCAGGCAAGAGAAGCGTGAAAAGGGAAGGTCAGCAACATCGATCTTGAACTAATTTCTTGAGATTCCATAAAATTGGAATTGTGCGAGATTCTCTGTGTCTATACATTAAACACATATACCTACCTATATGACTTCTAGTTTAGGCTTTTCTTTTCTTTTTTATTTGTTTTATATTTGTTTTGGTGTTGTTGTTGTTGTTGATTAGGTCTTTTAGGTTATTAAGGAAAAATATTGGCAATATTTTGATATTCTCTATTTGTTGGTATGTAGGTCTATAGGTATCTGCCAATATTGAATTTAGAGGAAATAAATCATTTGGAAGAAGAGCAACACAAAAAAATGAGCAAAGAATAGATTTTTTTTTCTGGTGTAAAGATAAATGATTTCCGAAAGCTGAGAGAAAAACAAACAAAACGCTTTATTTTTTTTGTCTTGTTTTCGAAAAGTTAATTCCGGTTCTCAAGATGAAATGGGTATAGGTAGGTACCTAGTTATATCAATATTTTTTGTTTAGGAGCTGATTTATCTGTTTTTGTTTTTTAACTCCACTGCTTTTTGAAGGTAAATGCGTCAATAATCACGCGGCTTTTGGCTCAAGATAAAAAACACATTTCGAAAAAAATTTTCGCTTTAATCAGCGGGGACCCATTTTTTATAGATTTTTTTTTTGGCATTCATACCTACCTACTTTTATGAAATTTCTTGGAATTCAGGAAGTAGAATATTGTTAAGGCTTATGTATAATATATGTAGATATGCGAATTTAAAAAACCTACCTACCTACAATTCAAAAAAAAATTGCTAATACTTAGGTATATGAGTAATTGCTGCTTCGTTCAAGCAGGCTTCATTTTTAGATATTAAAAAGTCTGAATTGTTGATTCAAAATTAATAGTTATCCTTAAATACCGCTTCTGATTTAACTCGAGCTCATTTTATTTAAAGAATCAACTAATTCTGGTTTAAACATAGAATAAAGTACTTATGTATGTATGAACACCCATACTTTCCCTCTGTCTACATACATATATTGAATTTCATAAAAATAAGTCCCAAGATTGGAGAAAATCACTAACTTCACCAGTATTTATGCCTGTCTATACTTCGACCTACAGCTACAGCAGGCCTGTTTTTTCTCGAGTTGGATTTCTCCACGAATTCTAAAGTGACATGTTTCAAGGCATTATCCCCTAGCACACTTGAACATTTTTGTGTAATTCACTATATATGTACATACCTCAAAACTCACTTATCTATAATTTACCGTTTTCGAAAACGTCAAATAGACGTCAATTTAATTGACAAATGAGCGTCATTTTTTAACGCAGGCAAATATGCAATCGTCCTGCTTGCAAACAATTGATCAAAGTCGGTCAATTTTCAAGCAAACGCATTTGACATTTACGAACACAGCCTCTTGGATAAATTTTAAATATTTTTGTCATCAACTCGATTTTTTTTATTGCAGAGTTGTGCCGCAAGTGATGTTATCGAATACCTATAATAATATGTAAGACTTAAGCAAACTGCATTATCAAAAATAGAACTTTTGAATACAAATTCGACTATTGCAATTTGCGTTTAAGCAACATCATTGCAATTGCACTTTTGACGCAAATTACGCTTTCGAAGACAATCATTGTTTTACTACTTCTTTTACTGGTGTAATTGCAATGGCTTACCAATTTAATATTATTGTATTCCACGTTTTTCCTCTAAAAATAATTAAATATGTATGAGTTTAAAACCCATTTGTAGAAACTTTTGACAACTTATGCTATTTTGGTAAATGTTTAGGTACAGCTACCGAAATTCAATAACTACAGCGACTTGATTGCTTCGAAATGAAACTATAAAGACTGCAATGTTTCAGCTTCACGGCTATTTATTTTTTACTCTAAAACATATTCTAAAAAATAAGTAGGTAATTGCTACAGAATACTTACTGACAATTTTGTATGCAAAAAGTATTTAAAAGATTCTAAATATACATTATATGTGTTCCTATTTGTCCAATAAACTAAATGTAATAAAAAATGCCCGATATGTATGGGTACATTGTACATGTACTGTACATACTGCATAATATGTCTGGTGTTTGTGCTGTTCAAATAAAAAATGCCGGATATGCATACATTGTACATACTGCATAATATGTCTGATGTCTGTGCTGTTCAAATTTGAACTATCGATTTTATTAAATACCAAGCATCATTTTATAGGTAGGTACTCAACTTTTACGAGTAAAAGTAGTAGGTACTGCATCATCATCTTCATCATGCAAATCTTGATTGTTTGTAAAATCTCTAAAATTAAACAGGTGGGTAGAAAGAAGCTTCTTTTCTTTATGAATAATTCATTATTTTTGTAGATACCTACATACGATACAAAAGAAAGTCAATCGCTCAAGCTTTAAAAAGAAATATACCTACCTACAAGCAATAATGAAATCATCAACATCAACTTGTTGTCCTATGCATTAAGTTGCTCGTATAACTGACGTAGGTATATTGAACCGGTTCATCAATTTTTCAGTCTTAAGCATGTTTTGTGTCATCATAATATCTACATCATTTGAAATAAATAAAAAAAAATGATTTAAACAAATTCCATTTAAAATATTCTAGTAAAATTAAACAAACTTTATTATTATAATAACAAATCTGCAAAATAGTGTGTGATTCACTGATTTTGAATAAAACTACCTAATCAAAAAACGAAGAGATTAAAAATGTCGACCCACTATACTCTCTGCTGTTGACGCAGAGGCCAAGTTAACCACAGAACTTTACCATTCATATAATGTCTAAACGTATCAATATGTTTTCACTAACTATTTAAGGGCAAGTTAAAGATTTATAAAATAAAAAAAAAATGATAAGTTCTAAAATAAAACCGAAATTACTTCTTTTTCATTTATACAAGTGGTGGACGTGGAAATCATCTAGTGATGCTTCTATAATTGCGAATTGGTTTACATGTTCTTCTAATTTCGTTCGCTTGTGCTCTTGTCAGTGAGGACGTGAGCGCTTCCAAGCTGACATTTAGTGAAATAGAAAAAATTTGATTCAGCTAATTCTTTCGGAAATTGTGACCTCTACAGCGTTACTAAACTTGTTTCTGATCTGGGGCAAGGTAAAACCCCATTCAAGTGAAAAAATAAGAATTTTTCAAATTCCTTTTGTTTGAGTTTTTGACTCATTACGAATGTTAGAATAAGTCTCCTGCTGAATCTTGACGTTTAAAAATTCAATTTAAATATCAATTGATGGCATTTTCTTTGAGAGCGTAGTTCAATGTTTCGCTTTTTTTATTATTTAACTCAGTTTCAAAGCTCAAAGTTTTTCTTATTGAAGTTGTATTTTTTATCATGCCATCAATTGAAATGTCAATTTGAAATGCAGTCTCTTTCCCCAAATGTTATACATTTCGATAACCAATTCGCTTATAATGGCTCCTTTTGCAGCACTTTCAATTACTTCGTGGTAGAAAGGACAGATGAAAAATAACATCCATTGTTGTTGTATAGGGTAAGTTCTCATTGCTCCAGTATAATATAAAAACATACGATTCTTCCAACTGTTTTTTTTTTTTACAATTTCTTAAAGCTGTAAATAATTCGGTTCTTTTGTACACTGCAATCACATCTATGCATAGGTTCGGTTAGGATGGGTAACTAATTTAAAAGTACTTAACTAATCTCTTTTTGGTCACCATTATTGAAATATAGTATAAGAAGAAAATCAAAACCCGTTTGCTGATACAAACTTAAATATTTAAGTTTAACTTAAACACTAATGGCCTACTTTTGATTGCCACGTCATTACTCAGCTATATGTTGATAATCACAAGAGGAACTTTTTGTTTATAAATTAAATTCTAAAAATTACATGATAATTCCAATAATTTTAAATTTAGTATCTTACTTAAATGAAAAAAAAGTGTTAGTGCCGGGACTCACAGTTCCCTTCAAGCAAACGACTCCGTTTTGGATCCGCGCACGTAATAAACAACGTATTGATGACTCCGTTTACGCATCCAAATATGGATCCGCAAAACTGCGTTTGTCGGCTCAAATTAGTATGGAAATTAGAATCATCACGGACCCATTTTGTGCATGTATTGTGAGAGAGAGAGCTTACCATTTCACCATACTCACGGATCCTGAAATATGAACGAATCGAAACAGGTGTTGAAATGCGAAAATCGAGTACAAAAAACAATTTATCACAATTTACAACCAAAATAAAAAACAGCTTTATTTTTATAACAATTTTGTGATCACTTGAATTAAATAATTCACTTTTGATTTTTAACCTTTTTTTTATAAACCGAATTTTTATTGAACTGTTGCGCTTGGCACATTGAAAAAAAAATTACTGTTTTTGTAGTTTTCTTTCTCTGTTTTCCGTCCATAAAAAATACTCACCTTTAGTTTATCGTCTACGCTCTTCCTTTCTCGGTAAACAAAAAGTACTCTCGATTCTCTTTCTTTTTTTGTGCATGCATATACAGAAAATGTGCTAATGTGTGTAATGGCACTACGTTTTAAAAGGATCCAAGAAAGACCGACAAAGTTGGGTCAGTGAATTTGCTTGAAGGGTTAAGATGTGTAAACATCAAATTAAAAATATTCAAGTGCTGGTTTTACTTCACAGAACGCGTCGAGTTCGAGATTTCAACCCTAACTCAACTCGACCTTTCGATTTAGTTTGAGCAACGATGGAACGTACCCAATATTGAACGAGTCCAATGTATACATCAACGTATCGTAACGTGTAACAGCACAACGTAGGTACTACAGAAATGTCCGGGTTTTTAGTTTACCCTACCACCGGCATAGATGTTTAGTGTTTAACATGAAAAAAAAAAAAATACTTTAAGAGCAAGTGCTTGCGACAAAGTCGTACATGTTATATTCTCTCTTGTCGACTTATTGTGAATTCGGTGAGAAATGACGTTATGAACTGCCCTGCCGTCTAAACAGAGATAAACCATTCAAGTTTCAAGCACTTGGGTTCTAAAAAAAAAAATACCAGTAGGTACCTAATGTAAATCTCTGCGAATGCAAAATATTCGTTATCGCATTTTTCAGTTGTGAGTTTGTGACAATTTTATATATGTATATATTTGGCGTGATATATACGATTACGTTTTTGAGTCCCTGACTTGGCTGAGCTGAGATAGTACATATGTATTGTATTTATATGTGGAAATGAGGAATCTAGAACAAATTTAAAAATCTCTCAAAAAAAAGAAAGATTATCAAATAATCCAGTTTGTTTGGGAATACCGGGCATGCCATACCTACCTACGAATGCTCTGATGAGCCACAATCAAAAGCAGGAAGTTATTCTTCGCAACAAATTTATTTCGGGCAGCTGTTCGAATTCGATTGTTTTTTTTTTGTTGTTGTTTTGTTTTACCCTCCATCGAGTTTTGATAAGAAAACAGCAGTTAAAAAAAAAAACATTTCTAACATCACAAATCGGAACGGAACGTGTGTATCTTTTGGATTGTCAGTTGAGTGAGATAAGAGCCTATCGCAGTCGGAGGTGTCGTCTGATTACCCGGGAAAAATAAAATAAAATGAAATATACATACCTCGGTACATAGTTCGTTTGTTTTGTTGGGCAAAATATGGGAATATTGTGCAACGTGGTGCATTCAGGATAAGGAATTTCCTTGTACGTAAGTCATCATTCCTTCGGCTGTTGTGTAGTTGAGAGATTCTATATAAATATTTCGTTAAGGATTACGGCAGTTCTACTCGTACCTATTAAATCAAAACCAAAGAAATAGTAGCTCACACTGAATATTGTTATACCTGTGATAAAATTGCTAAAAATAAATACGTAATTCCAGAAAAATATAAAATTATTCGTGAAGTGAAGAAATATCTATGATTATTTAATAATTGAATTATTGAATTAAAAAAAAAAAAAAGAAATTACTACGAAACAATAACAAAATATTCTGTGATATTAACTTAACATAAAATTAAAAATTTCTATGATCGCTCGCCGGAATTGCAGTTAAGTGTTTTAAAGGCATCCAATTGAATATCGGAAAAATATATAAAATTGTAAACCTTTTATTTGGAAAGAGTCCGAAAGAGAAAGCAAGGATATTTTTATCACCCTGCCGAAAATATTGGATTTTTATAAGGTAGGTCGATCTTCTTATTTTAATCATTTTATAGGTAGGTATAAAACTAAAAAATTTTTGTTGTTGTTTTATAATATTTTATAGGTATCTACTTCATAATGATGATTAATTTAAGTACATATTTCTGTTAATATGTATATGTTTATGATGTAGGTATTTGATAGAATCATTTGTTTTTGACTGAGTGCTAGGTAGGTGTGTGTCGCTCTTGGTATAGAAAGTTACAAATGATTCATGTCAGAGTTGTGCTGTTATTATTTAAAACAGGAAAAAAGAATTTGATAAGAAAAATAAAAAAATATGAATTCGGTGATGTTTTGAACTGCCATCTTAATCTGCGTTAACATTAAAAAATAAAAGATATTGATAAGTAAATAATTCTATTTGGATTATTAATTATTGATCATTAAATGACACTTCCAATACATTTTTTTTTTTTTGTATATACACTTTTTTCAAAAACTTTTCAACTGATTTGAATCAGAACGAAGAAATGTTGTTGGTATACCGAAATGCAAATAGTTTATGGATTAAAAAAAAAAAGTTTACAATTTTTTTATTTTTTGAAAATTGAATATTTACTTTGGTTTTGTTTTATAAAACTAGGCGCCAAGCGGTTTTTACACATTATCTTAGATATCTAAATATATAAATTTAAATTGGTTTTTTGTTGGTACGCGCGTAACTCAGCTGAACATCATCCGATTTGCATGGGGATTTTTTTTGTTTGAAATTCGTAATTTCTACTGGAACAGTTGAAAATTGCGAAATCCTGAAATTGCATACTTTCAGGTGGTGATATCTGTAAATTTCAATTTTTGTGGGTAGGAACAAATTTTGATTCTAAGGAATGGCAAACACAATACGGAATTGACAATCCGGCAATTTTGTCTCTCAGGAAAAAAGGATCGCCAACAGATGGCCTTACGATCCTATATTATTATATTTGCTATACCTATTTGTTTGAAGCCCGTATACATTTTATTTTCACTTTTCAAAATTTTAAAATTGATAAAAAATTCCATGCGATGTCAGTCGGACCAGCTAGTCTTAAAAAAAAAATATCCTCTTAACCAAAATTAACGAAACTTTCTCTACAACTGCTTAAAAACCGATAAAGAAAATATTTTCTTGAAAAATAAAACTATCAAAATTTTATCAAATTTTTTGATAGGAGGACCAAAATTATTATTTAACGATTATTAATCATTATTAATAGTTCTTTTTTTCTTTTAAATTTTCTCATAATCTGGCCAATACCTATTAAAATTGATTTTTTATTAAAAAGGTTTCAATGAAATAAAATAAAATTGCATATTAAAGTTTTTAACAAAATATGTTTTGATTTTAAAATCAAATCAAAAAAATGTTGTCAATATTCTATTTTTTAAAATCCAGTGGAAGATTTTTTTTCGTAATTAAATTTTCAATCACACATTAATTAATCTTTAAAATTGACGTACCAAATATTTTTCTTAAAGTAAATAGATTAGATGGTGACCGCTGTGATGTCAAAAACAATTTCAGAAGTTCAGGAGTTTATTAAAATATTATTAATAATTTAATGTCATCAATTATTTCAATTGACCAAATATTAATTCAAAACCTGTAGATCAGAGTGCAACACATTTTATTTGAGACTTAAATTTTATCAGTCTTTATGGTGCCATCAAAAACATTGAAAAACAGACAAAAGCCAGACAGAAATGAAATGTTAAAAAAAAAATTAATTCTATCACCAATAAATAATACGGAACATTTGTCTGAAGGCGTTGATCACAACATTTTTTTTTTTTTTATAAATTTATGTATGTATCTATCTTTTGATCTACGTCATCTGATGTGAAAAATAAATTCTAGACTTATCTAATATTTATTTTATTATAATAGCTTATTTAATAACTGTGTCTTATGTCATAATAAAATTATATATGTAGTTCAAAAATCACTGACGCAAATTTATTTTTTATTAAATTTCCATCTGGGTGTAAAAATTAATTTAAATTTAATGTGTTCAGTAGGTATTTGAAATCTTTGAGGTAGAATTCTAACGTAAGTGCATAAACATTCAAAAAAGACTAAATATGAAAATGGAATTCCCTGCGAATTTAAGGGGAATTTCTTGCATGTGATTTAATACTGGATTCACCACTCATCACAGAGAGTTAAAAGTAATTGGGCCAATTTGGCAAGATTTGTTATTAATGTTATGAATTTCTATATAAAAGTTTGAGCTGTCAAAAAATCTATGATGAATTATAATTGGAATATTCTCTTTAAATCTTCTATAAGAAATTTGTTATGAAATGTTGAAAGTTCGAGCTCTCAAAAATCTTTTACGAATGAAATTAAAATTTATGTGTCCTTTATCATTTTAATTAAATGAATTGCACATACATATATTTAACGAAATGTTCTTAAAAAGAAAAAAATGTAAGAAAATAATATTTAAATACATGTGTACATACAAATATATAGACAAATAAATTAAAATAAAATTAATTTTAGTATAAAAGCATATAATACTTTGCAAAGTACTTATTCCCTTTGGTCTTTAAAATGTGCAATTTTTACAGCTTTTTAGCATTGGATTAAAATTTAAAAATTTAATTGCAATCGTTTTGTCAGTAAGGAAATTTTTTATTTGGAACAGCTGATTATGACAATAGATTTTAGTTCTGTTTGCTCACATATTTCGTTTTCCATATTTCATGATTTTATTTGACATACATACCTAACGGATATATTTGAGAGGTTTCATAAAAATTATCACATTTATTTTATAAATACTGTCGTATTTTTTTAACAAGTAAGGCAAATTAAAAAGTAGGTAGGTGTTTTCTTTGATCAATTTTCATTAGGTTCCCTGGAAAAGTCTTTCGATATTTTTTTTTCTTATTGCTAAAGTGGTAGTAAAAAGTTTGTCTGTTTAGTTTTGGTACATATACGAAATTGTTCTGCGGCGATCATTATATTGGATGGTTTGTAGTTTAGTACTTCAAAATTAAAATTGGTGGTATGATCTTTTGCTCCCAGCTGCAAAATTTGCATTTCATTCAAGTTACACATTAAATTTATAAAGTTAAATATCATTAATATCGTTACGATTGTTTTCAAGAAAATTTAATTGGTTGAATTTAAAAAAGTAATTTTTAAAAATAAATATTTATTTATGCGTAATTAATTCATTCATTATTATGCCAGATATTTTTCCATCCATCTTCGGGCTTATTTTTCTAATTTTTATTTATTTCCAAAACATCAAAATCCACACAACATGGAGACTACCCTCACCAAATAGAAAAATGAAAATAGTTTTTTCAACATATTTATTTTTCTTTTATAGAAGTACGTGTACATAAATGCATCCTTAGTGCGTTGAAAAATTATTTATTAAAAACGTGTAAAGTACATATTTTTTTTTTTTTATTATTTTTTACTTATTTTAAAATTCTTAAATTTACATACATATGTTATGTATATGTTACAACAACATGTTATTTCTTGGTTATGTCGATTACTACAATATAAAGATTTAAATTGTTGGTGACAATGTCCCCCACCTTATACCATACATTTATAAGGTTATATTTTGCAAAGTATTCTAATAACAATAAAGAAAGTGTACTCATTTCAAGTAAATATACCTACTTCAAAAAGTAATATTATTGTGGAAAAAGTTTGCTCAATTCTCCCATCTTTTGTTTATTCAGGTGTGGTTAAGTTTCCCAAAAGTTTTCGGTAACGATGAAGAAACTTTTTGTAGGTATACCTACACTAACATACCAAATATTCAATCTTAAATTCATATATACATATGTATTTTGTCATACCTATAGTCCGCATTGCTACAGTACCAAGTTGCAGATCAAATTAAGACTAAAAACTTTTCAATCTCTTAAATATCTGATAAATTTTAAAATTCAATTTTAAGTTATTTTTCCACCTCTCTTATCTCGAGTATTTATAGTAAAAAAGAAAAAAAAATCATGAAACACCACTAAAATGTTTAGCCTTTTCCTATTTGCTTATTTTGGCCTTCCATAATCCTAAACTGCTCCCCAATTAATTTGGTAATTTATCTCAGTGCCCTACGCTTCCATTCTATCCCCATCATCCATCAGAATTTCATCCCTCTTCGCCATATTATCAGCTACGAGAGATAAACTTCAGAGTGGTCGCTATGATGCCTTTGCTTGTTTCGTAAAATTGTAACCCAACACCTCGACGACTAAACAAAGATCGTATAAGCACTCACTGGAGTGCAATTTGTGAGCTCATCCATGATTTGATATCCGTTTCACGTTAATCACATGGGTCTGGGATGCTGGAAATCTGGCCGGTCACAGGCAAGCAAAAGGCATGTCATGCGGAGCAGGCCTTAGCAAGAGTCAGCATTTTGTGGCACACACATAAAACGTGTTTTGTATCTGATATACCTATGCACACAAACAATTACAGCTCACCTGGTTACACACGTGCAGATGAGAGTGTCGCAACATCCCGTCACTCAAACGTCACCGGGTTACATGTGCCGCATTGCAAGAAGGATCACACTGTCACCTTATACATATACGAGTATAAGTTCTTGCTTTGAGAGAGGACGCGAACATGTTTCTTCAGTATGTCTTCGTAAGCGAATCCCGTCATGATTCACGCTCGAGACATTAAGGATACAATATCTCAAAAAAGGAGCCTTCCTTGCTATGCCTCGCCTCGCTTCGCCTTGCCAAAAAGGAAAATTATTTTCTTCATCCATTGAAACTCTTTACCGGTCGGTGGCGGTGATGGGTGGCATGGCGTAACGTTACTGAAGGACGATAGGAATGTGTGCCTTTTTTCCATGATGGTGGTGGGACGCGAATGAACTTTCCCGTTTGTGTTCCATTTAAAATGCGGAGGAGTTTGGCTCGATACTTCCGGGGCTCTGTACCGTTATTGCCTGTGTGCAACTTTTTATTCGTGACATAGCACACACAAAACGGAAATGAAATCTTTCGTCACACTTTCCGTTTTTTGCTGGGTCGGAGGTTGATATAGGGATGACGATATTATATGGTGTTGCTGTATGTTGTTTATATTGTAACTGTATGTATGTATGTTGCTATACTGTGTTCGTTTTAGCTCGCTCCAATGAATGTTTTATATGGAAGGGAGTTGTATCTTGTATTAAAATTGATGAGGTGTCTTGTGGCAGGAAATGGCAACCTTTTTGGATTCAACGTTGACATCGGACTCAGGCAACAGAACAGGATATGTGCATAGAATATCTAGGTATTGCTCCAAGCACGTAGAAAAAAATGCATTATTTTAAATCATAATATTGTGTGGCTTCGGTGCAGATTTTTGTCGGTCAGGAAAGGATTAAAATTTAAAAAACTTCGTTGGATTGATGTGAATAAGTAACACTTTTTTTAAATTTTTATAAATAATTTATATTTCATAGTTAGGAAGTGGAAGGTTAGTACAGTGAAACTAAACAAGAGATCGGTTAAAGCTAAGCATTACCTACACTTCAAAGCCACTAACCAAGTTTTTTTTGAAATTATCGACCGTCACCGGCTGAATTGTAATCATCCAATACACGGCAGCCTACATCAACATCCAATCAATAATATACATACATACCAGCCACGCCATGCACGATCCACTAACTACCGATATAAAAAAGTAAACGAAGTTGACGTCAGTACTCAAAATAATTATATTTAATTCTCCATCTTTATAGTTCACATTATGTCTTAGCAGAAAATATAAGATTCCAACAATTAGTAGCTTATCGACTAATGATTTTTTTGTTTTCGGATTAGAAGAGCAGATAATAAGCTACAAGCTGATTTCAGTTTTCAGCAAGAGCAACTGTAACTGCCTGAACACAATAAAATGCTGCAACTGGAACTGGATTAAATAAAAACAAACAATCACGGGCTTATTATTCACTTTTTTTTATTTCCAATAATTTTCTTTTAATTTATAATATTTTTCGCGAAGCAAATAACCACAAAAAGCTTCAATATTTTTTCCGGCTCTTTTTCTTCATACAAATTGAAATGTCAAAAGTGTTGCACGAGAAAAACTGAAAAGATAAAGTTGGTGAACTCTTTTGCAGCACCGACTGCAGTTGCGTTGTGTTGTGTTCGTAACATTGAATTTGTTTGTATTGAATATTTTGCCAGCTGCAGCTCCAATTGCAGCTCTGTATCCATTGTGTTCAGGCAGTAATGCTTCAGGTTCCTTTTTTTTTAGTACACTCGTCTACCAGAAAGTAAACCTTATTTGATTCTTGTTGTTTCTAGGACTAGCCTTAAGTTGAAATTGTATTTTTACCCTAACCCTTCTCTTACTTTTTACGTAACCAGTGGGCTCACTTTTGTTTTTTCCTCGGCAAGAACAAAACTAGATTACTAATTTTTCACAAGGGCTCACTTTGGGCTTTGGCCCGTCACGACGACTATGTGCAATGTTACGCCATTGAATGATGCAGAAGCTCTAACGTGTTCAATCGGAGTTTTCATAAGTGTCAATAAAGCCAATACCTGTAGTTATGTATATGAACACACAACTGCTCTATCAACTTTGAATATACATATATAGACAGCTCACTTGGGGCTTCATTTTAAAACCGGATGTTTTTTCTTAAGACTTATCTTTCCGCTTTTTGCATGTCTTCAGATGATTTCTTGAATTTTTTCAAATTTCCGCTTATTTAGTTAGTTGACATACGAATAAATTATGCACATGATTACACCGAGTGTAGGTATCTACCAGTTTGGTCTTTCCCTACTTACATTCCATCTTCAATGAACGAAACTTAAATTTCCATAAACTTTTCAAAACAGTAGCCATTATTTTGTAATTAGTTCTCGTTCAAAACCTAGAACATTTCCATTGAAAAACTTTTACCCTATAAACAGCATCCTGTCTTGAAACTGCCATCATGTTTAATTTTCTTCTTTGGCTCTCCCCTCGCCTTCTGCCATTTTGTCCGCCATGCATAAGTAAGGACCGGAACTAAGTACTTTAACTGGCTTTGACCGAACTGTACGTCCATAAAACACAGAACACGTCTTCCTCGTATACATTTTGAAAATATGTCTGTGTGCTCCGTGTGTAGCACAGTTCCTACTTCCATATTATCAACCACCCACTCTCACATTCTGTGACATTTTTCGGTCACTCGTTGCATACGAAAAATGTTCATTTTCCTTAAAGTTTTCAAATAAAAATAAAAAGTCTTTCTTTTTCCTTAAAAAAAAAAAAAAACCAAAAAAAAAACTATTCAAACCCAACCCAACACGTTTTTGAATATTTGAAATGTGACCCAACCCCAGAAATGGAGTTGATAGTGTTCTATGGTCATCAACAAATCATCCGAGAACATTTTGTCCCGGGCATACATAAGTACCTAGTTGAAAATTATTATCCTTTTAAAAGATATACCCCAAAAGCAGGCTATATATAACACGCAAATAAACATTTATCCAGCTATCGTCCACCACGGACATAAATAAAGGATTTCAGAATTAATTAAAAGCGTATTTACACTGTATACACTAAAACACACACACACACACTTATGTTATAGTTATAGCATGTGGGCAACACACACATATCATGTCACAATTAAAACTCACAATGTAAATGGCATCAACTGAATACAGGCAATTACTTGGAAACCTAATTCCTGATTCCTGAAAAGTGTTTATTCGTAGCCAGGAACCTTTAGAGTGACAGGAGATGGACACACTAGACGGCCTGTGGCAGTTGAAGTTGACGTAATCCTTGGTTGGCTTTTATACGTAGAATATCATCATGATATCGTTGTCTTTGTTCAAGGAAGCGAAAAAGTAGCTTATATGGATATAGAGAAATTATGTATATAATTGAAGGTTTATAGTCTTTAGTTTGCTATAAGTTTTGTTAGTTTAATGAAGAAGTTAAGTCTAGCAAATCTAACTAACGTATACTAGTTTATGCATTATGTTCATAGGTCATATAGGTAATGTTCTTACACTACTGTTAATAAAATTATTTTACAATTATGTACTTGCTATCAGGGGCGATCTGAAAAATGACTTTAGGTAAAGTTTGAAAATCAGTACGAATTTCCTCGAAATGTAAGAAGATTTTTACAAAGCCAAAGATACCACTTGGCATATTGGTTTGTTTATTAAACTATCAGACTATCACGTCCATCACAATCCACCAGAACATTTTTTCAGTAGCACTGTCTCTTTCGATAAATCCTCAAAGATGTCATCATAAATCGCCTTTTATCTTAGCCGTTCGAATTCGGCAGAAAATTAAAAATTTCCTCCCACCCCATTCTTGTGGACTAACAACATTGCACCCAGAGGAAGGGTTGACAGAGTAAGTCATTAGTTCGACTCGAGCTATCATACTACAAAATTTTTTAATTTATTACAGCTTTCGTAATTTTTGAAGCTAAACAAAAATTTGCCATCTTAAAACTTTAAGTTATAAGCTTGATGAAAACCAATTCAGCGGCTAGGCTCCCATCGCACGACCATTTTTTTATTTCTAACGGGTTCACATTTCTATCAGTTTTTGTGTGCAGATAAATATATAATAAATAAATAAAAGTTAAATGAAAGGTAGATAAAAGAAAGATAGTAGATAGAGAGAAGATAGATCGAAGATAAATTGATGATAGATAGAATGTAGATAGAAGATAAATATAAGATAGATAGAATATAGATAACAGATGGATAGAAGATAGGTAGAAGCTAGATAGAAGATAGATATGGGGTAGATAGAAGATAGATAGAAAATAGATAGGAGATAGATAGAAAATAGATAGAAGATAGATAGAAGATAGATAGAAAATGTATAGAAGAAAGATAACAGATAGAGAGAAGATAGATCGAAGATAGATAGAAGATAGATAGGAGATAGATAGAAAATAGATAGATAATAGATAGAAAATAGATAGATAATAGATAGAAGATAGACAGAAGATAGATACATAGAAGATAGATAGGAGATTAGATAGAAGATAAAAATAAAAGATAGAAGATATATAGAAAATAGATAGAAGGTAGATAGAAGATAAATAACAGATAAATAGAAGATAGATAGCAGATAAATTACAGATTGATAGAAGATAAATAGACTATATATATAAGATAAATAGATGATAGGATTGAAGGGAGATAGAACATACCTCATCAAGTCTACAAAAAATGTATTACAAAAAAATTATTATAGAATTCGAAAAAAAACCCTATGATTAATTTTTGTAGGTATCTACATATAAAAAATATTTCTAATTTCACACATGTCGTTTTCTGATGCGAAACAAAACAAACATACCATCATATACATACATATGTATAAAGCAAACTTTAATTCTCAACCCCGCCGCTCATCCATCATCAATCTAAAACATTAAAACTAAACCAAAAATACATATATTTATATTGTGTGTATGTTTATACCAATCGAATCTCTGGACAGACAATATTTCAAACTCAATCGGATATCGATTAAATGTTTGCCCTTTATAATATACATAAATATAGAGTGAGAGACAAACGATTGATCAAAACGTTCAAATTCAAACAAAGGACTAATAACTTTTTTCCTTCAAAGGACAAATCATTGTTTCCCATTCAAATCGTCTATCATCATCATCATCCTATATTTCATACATATATATGTATGTATGTATAATAGAGAAATATATATAGTGTAGTGTGCTGTCGCGTCGTTTAAGTGTTGTCGTTGTTTGGTATAGACTTATTTAGAGAAAGTTCTATTGTCATCTCTTTTTGTGAATTGCTCTGTATGAAAGCCATAAATATAACGAAATACGAACACTCGCAAACCCAAACACAGTCATAAGCTGAATGGTTCTAATTTTTAATCGATATGACACATAATGCCTGGACATGGACTTGTGGGAGCCTTTGAGCCACCCACTTGTTATCGAAAAATGATATCACACGCCACGCAGCACAACACACATTATTTGATATTTCAAGGGCTGGATTTAAACAAAAACTTAAAAATTGGGCGCCTCAAAATAAAATTGATTTTTTTTATACATCAAGAATGAATGCTTTCTTTGATAAAAAATGCATTCCTCCTCCAATGCTTTATTTCAAGAGAATACAAATAAATTCAAAAACAAAAATATGCATATGTATATTGTATATGTACTGTTCAACAATAGTTTTGGCGCCCCTAATATTGGTGTTCATGGCAAGTTTGTCAAAATCCAGCTCTGGATTTCATTTTGAGTACCTAGTGTATTATACTTCTGTTTCAGTTCAGTCGTCATTGTCAATCCCTTTTGTAGTCTATACTAGGTATACTAGCCACACAACATACAATGGCTATATAGCATATTGATAATAAAAAACGAGCTGTAAAAAAAATAATTCAGGACAAGGACCTAAGTTAATACAAATATATATAAATTTATATCCACAGATAGAAATAGGTAACCTATAAAAAGCGTGCTATGAAACTATATGGGTGGTTGAAGAGACTTAAAGGTAATTTATCCATTATGCCTTATACGCTCCCCACTTTATATTATATACTCTCAGTCATATATGAATTGATAAAAGGCAACCATCAATATATTACTGAAGCTTCCCTTATATAGTAGACTGAATAAAGCAACATTATAGCTACTAATAGTCAGAAGTGGAGATAATTTTTAAGTATTTTAAAGATTTTTATAACTTGTTCAGTAAAATACGTAAAATATTAAATTTTTATAATAACCGTGTTTTGGCGGGAGTGTGTAGCCAGCTCAGCAAATTGAATAATAAATTTGTGTTTAAAACAAAACTTCAAAAACTACAAAGTTTTTAGTTTTTTAAATATTTTTAATTTTTAACACCTTTAAATAATATTTTATATAATTTAAGGAATTGCATAAAAATTGGATCAAGAAGGATCAAGAAAAAAACTGACATTTCCCCAAAAAAACTATCGACAGCAAACAGTCCCGCATCACCGGTAATACATAAGTTTTCTGAAGAATAAGATTTAAGCCCCGAAAATTCAATCTTTTCAAAAAAATGGTGTAAGTATACACTTTCCCTAAACTGAACCCGAAAAACTGAAAAACAAAAAATACAAATTACTGACTTATCTTTTTGTAGTAATTCTCTATAAAATTTCATTTATATCTCCCTACTTCACTATGACTATTGACTAGTCTGACATATCATTGATTGGTAGATAAAATATACATAATTTTAAAAAAATAATATTTTTTTAACTAGACATTTTTTTTAGACGTGAATTAATTTAAATTGGCAACACTGTTTTCTTTGACAGCCGATTTGACAGTTCCCAGTTAGTTTGAATTACCAATTCTTCATGAATGGACTTTTGTAAATTGTTCAAAATCATTTGGAAAAACATGGTTCAATTCGAGAATCAATTTGGGTATTACGCGCATACGAATAATTCCACGAAATTTAGTTTTCTCTGCCTATTAAAAAAATACTCGTTACCTATAAAAATTTGTTGTTCGTCATAAAAATCTTAACATGTTCCAAAGTAGTTCAAAAATTCACCAAAATAATCATGATGTTAAAGAAAATGATATCACAGCATATGAACAGGATAGTTTTATTGCTTTTTAAGGCTTTTGAGAAGTCTCTGATCTACGGGTGATCTACGATTCAAACTACAGATACTTGCAAGTTAATACTTTAATATAATATATCTATAGGAATTTCACTCGAGTAATGTTTTAGACTTAAAGATAGAGCTTCGTTCTGAAAATTAACTATTTTCAACGATTTGACTTAAAAACTGTGACCATATTATCCTGCGACAAGAATATTTTCGTTATTTTGATGTAAGCTTACTTGAACTATTTTTTTTTAATTTCACAGTACCTACATTAAAAAGGGTTTCTTCCCTTTATACTTAAGAAGTTCATAAACTTAAATTAAGTGCTTTTGGGTACTAATTTTGACTATAAATAATATAAGCTAACAGCAGCATTATAGTCGTTTGTTTGTTTTCTTCATAAAATTTTTTACCAGTTTGAACAATATTAAGATTAACGCGACAAGCGTACCTTCTTGTCCTACCTGTCCAAAATATTGCGTACCTAAACATTTATGATGCCTTGGTTTTTTTTTTTAATTTAAAGAACGCAATTCGTTTATGTCATCGCTCTGTGTTCATATATGCTATGTATTCAGTGAGTGACAAGTGTCAAAGTTACTGCAAAATGAACTCTTCCAAATTAATCGCTTGCCATGTGTCGCCGAAATGGCATTATTTTTCATTTGTTTTTTTTTTAGGTATATGTAAGTCGTGGTCGTGTGTCAGTAGTTAACTCCATTTTACATTGTTTTGTTCTTTACAATAATCTATACTTTATCACTATACCACACACCAACAGGCAACAACTATGTGTTGTCGCAAAAGGCAATTAATTTATGACTGCGCCCGGCTCACACAAGGCAAACCGGAAACCGAGTACATATAATAGGCCATTCAAATGCAATCGTTTGGGGAATTCTTAAGGGTCGACAATATGGCCGTAAATTTCCAAGTCAATGACAACCAACCAACCAACCAACTAACTTACCAACCCATCCCTTAATGGGGTCGATTTGATGGATGGAAAGGGTTTGACTCTGGCATCTTTATCGTTAATATTCTCATTCCACATCCACATGATGGGTGTAATTAAAAGTTTTAGTCACGCCATATTCATGTCAGCACCTTCAATATTTTTTGACCGAAAGAAAGGATGATTTTTGACATTTCATCATCTAAAACGTATGTGTATGTATTGTATATGTATATATGTACATTGTAAATATGTATGTCTATTGAATTTTGCTATGAACAAAGTGATGTTGGTTGTATGGTCGAGAGATGAAGTTAATATCTATCAATAGAATCATTAGGAAGGGTATATTTACATACATACGTAATGTATGTAGGAATTTAGGTACCATACAACATACGCACATATACGAACTAAAATTCTAATTTCATCATTGAATATCAAAGATATTGATAAATGTATTAATGATTTATAAATTTGTATGTCATGTAATTGTATGTCACCACCTAGTCCATTAGTTGACATTTTAAATACTAATGACTTTAAAGAAATAAAGATTTACAGAATTTAGGAAAATATATATATATTTTTCTTTTTGCTTAAGGAATTCTCATTCAAAAATCAACTGGAAACTGACGCACTATTCGAAGGGATTTAATGACTATAACGGCCATATTATTCACTCTGAAGTTAATTGAATTTTAAATCCAACGATTAAATTCAAAAAATCTATGTATGTTCATATTAATTACTCCAAAACATGCCTTAAATCCAATTGCGCCAAATTTTAGACGAAAAAGTACGATGTTACAGCACTTTGAGTATTATGCTAGGTTAAAAACAGTATTTTCCTAACTTTAAACGAGTTAGCATCGTGATATCTTTTTAACATTTTATTAAAGTTTAAATCACCAAATGCCTATTTTAACTTTTTAGTATCATACTTACTCCAAATGTCACTTTGACAGTTAAAAATGTAAAAAACGTATGTTTGATTAATTATTTGCTCGAACTGTCACTTTTTTAGGTGTGTTCAGCTGAAGTTTACTAACAAAATAGGTTTGCTATGTTACTAAATGTATAAAACTAAGAACATTTTAGTAAATATCTTTAAAGTTACTAAATTGTTAAGTAGTATCATGGTAATACCCTAACATCAGGCTGTTTAAAGTTTTGCGCCAATGGATTTAAATTATGTTTAACCAAGATGTAAAATTCTTTAATTCAATTATGAATTTTTTGGAATGTTAATGCTAACATAAAGCACGTATTTCATTTATAAAACCCATAGTTTTTGATTTTTTTTTTTAATTCGCCAATTTATTTCTATATTATTTTTTAGTATATTTATTTGACTTTTTTATAACATGTGAAAGCAGTTTATACAAACTAGAAAGATAAATTCATGTACTTAAACTGGCCTCCGGAGACCAGCTTAAATCCAATTAAAATGAATACGAAATTTGAATTAATTTTTGGATTCAAATTAATTTTTATTAGATTCAGGTTTTAATCTGGATTAACCGAATGTTTTTGCAGAGAAGCCTTTTAATTATTTATAAAACATTATTTTTAAAAATTGAAAAAAGGATAATAAAAAAAAACGACACAACTTTGATTGTAATAGAGAATACAATTTTGTATTGCAGACAGATTACAGATTTTATAATTATTGATAGTCCCCTTTCACACGAAGAAACTGAGTTTCCAGCAACTTTCAGTTTTTATGTGATAAAAACACCAAGTAAGGGGAATGAACGGTCTACGACTGTCGGAAATTGGAGATTAATAGAAAACGTCAAACAATCTCCATCAACTTGTTTCCTCGTGGGAAGGGAACGTAGTCAAAGTTTGATGACATCTTAATGTAGTTTCAGATGGGCGATTTCCTTTTGTTTAAATTTGTTGGTTGCGTTCATTTGTTCACATTTGGTTAAGTTCAACAATATTTATTCTGTTGAACTCATTCAAATTAAACGCAACCAACAATGGCGGTAATAGATTCATATTAAATCAAATTTCTAAAAAATATTAATTTTGATTTTTCTAATTTTAAGGATATATTGATTTACACTTTTGTATTTACAAGAATAATTTCTAAAAAAAATAATCACGTGATAATTATATATACATAATTCCAATTACCCACCTGAAGTAAAAGAAACGCACCTCTTCCAGCAGGTGGTGGATAATTTTTTTTTATATTAATTTTATATTTTCTACCAACATAGCTTTATTCAATAAAAATCAGTTGATCACGAAAACACTTCAACTCTTGAGGATATTGATTAAATGATGAGCAGCACGTTGCATTATGTAATTAAATTGCGCCTAATATCACAAGATGAATAATTTATATCAACATCCATCTGCTATACACCGATGGTGTAGTTACAGGCAAATTGGAATGATATCTTTGTTCTCAAGATTTAAGACATTTTCTTGAAGGCAAAATACATTTTAAGTGTTATATAAGGGAAGTGCAAGTCAATCAATAAAAGTTCAATCAACTAATAACATATCGTCGTTTATATATGTATGAACATGAGGTTTATGAACTTATGTGTATGTTTGGGTATAAAAGTTGTATCTTATAGTGAAGGGAAATGCAATTGGCTATCTTTTTCCTAAGGCATTAATTATTCAATATCAAAGAAGAAATGGTAATGTACCTTTTAATAAAACAAAATATTTTATTCTTTTATCTTTTGTGTTCAAATCTGACTTTTGTGTGTATTTTTTATTTTTATATAATCCTTAACAACAATTTAGTGTAGAAACTCGACCCCTATTTAAATATTTTAAAAATTTTAATATGTCATCTATGACAGCTCTGCTAAAAGTTCATGATTTCATATGTTTAAAATAATTTAAAATTAAATTTCGTACTTCGTAGATATCCAAAAACAATTCCCCACTTAACAAGTTCCATTGTGTTTCTAATATTTTAAAATCCTTGTGTTATCGGCCATTTTTTAACTTTTTAAATTTTAACTTTAACAAGTAATGTAAAATTTTGCTTTTTTTTGTAATTAAGCATTCAATCTTTATACTTATTAAATTTAAAAGACTTTTGATATTCACTTTTTTTTGTAAATAACTTCACATTGCATATTTAACTAATCAACAAAAACCATCAAGCAATGAAGAAGAAAATTATATGCTTTACTCTTATACAAATTGTTTTTAAAAAACAGATTTAACCGGAATCAGCCCGGAAAAATTAAACACAAAATTAACTCAGGATATCAAGCGTACAATTTCTATACCTATACAAAGCGATAAGAACCGAACAGCTTAAAAAATTAAACACGTGCTAGGTTGTTCCTTTATATTATTCTCCTCCTCCTGCGGTCCTCACAGCAATAATCCAATACGACGACCGACGGTGGCGGCGGTATAAAAGAAAAAAATACATAAGGTGAACACGTCTTCTAAAATATAAAACATAAATATGTATATTAAGCTTAAACGCCAACAATACAATCATCCAGCAAAAAGGATTCAATTTCAAACGAGGCCAACGCGAATGCACTTTTTCACGCTGCTGCACTGTAAAGCCATTAAAGGCCATAACACAAGACAACCACTGGAATTTCTCATAGAGTGTCTTCCTCATTCCTCGTTCTTCTTACTTTTTTTTATATTTCTGTTTCTACATTTTTATACTTCTTCTTTTCTTGTGCTTCGTTTTGTCTACAGGATAATAAGGATTTTCCTCGTTAAATTAAGCCAACGAGGGAACCTCTAAGTTTTCATTCTTATTTTTGTTTGTATTATTTGTTCATTCTTCTTTTATTGATGCATTTCTTTATTCATTCACTATAACACATTCCTCCCACCCAAATTGTAATCGTTGCTCCGCTATTCTTTATATAAAAACCCGACAAAAGGAAAGAAGTAAACAACCTGTTTCTACAAGAAACTATACAAAGAATAGAAAAATAAAAGAGGTATAAGCTTAATGCCGCTGCTTCGTGTCCTGATAACTGGTATTGCACTTAAGTTCCCTCTGTCCTGTCAACCCCTACAGTATTCGCCTTCTTTTCCAACAAATTAACGACCCTTCATTTAGGTTTGTCTATAGTATATGAAATAGTGGGAGCTCTAGCAGACAAAGGGATCGGGGACAGCATCAATACGATAGGGCTCTTGGAGGAATTTTCTATTTAACACAGATGGTGGAGGAAATTTGTATCAAAAATGCTACAAATGGCACACTCAATGGCAACTTGAGCATGGGCGGGCGAGGTTTGGTGGGCTAAAGGAGATAGGAGATGTAGATGTTCAAAATACATAACAGTCTTAGTCCTTAACAAAAAAAAAAAAAAAAAAAAAAAAAAAACTATTTATACCTACCAGTATAGTTATATGTATTAGGAATTCATAGAAAAACAAGTTAGAACCATTGGAGTAATAAATAGATGCCCGTGTGGATGAACGAATGTCGATACTTTCATAAATATCCACTTCTTCCATTGGCAAACCAAGCCAGTCCAACCGTGCGTCGCGTCGCGTCTCTCATGAAAATGACGAAGATGCAAATCGATATAGAGGGAACCATTTTGTGGGCCCGCGTTTAACGGATTCTAGGTTATATATATTTCTTCCTCATTCTACCACTGTGGCCTTAACCGCGCGCATCCAACCATAGGACTAATAATTGTGCTCTTCAGTATCAATTAAGGCGAAAATCCCTATAGCAGTGTTGGCTGGTCCAACTCAATTCTGTGTGAACACAATAAGGCAATAGCCCGCGATGAGAGGCAGGGAATGTAAGTAATCACAGCGGTTGCCACAAGCCTCGGGCACATAATCGATTTATGGAACAAAGTTAGCTGGCAGCACATACACCTACATCAATACATTATATCTATACTCTTAGTTGTTTGCGGACAAAATGTTAAAATCCTTATAATTAAGACAGATAACTCTTGTTAGCGAACAATAAATTTCAGCCATCGAAATAGCGGTCTACATATAATGTACATGGCAAGGCCAATGGATTTTCCTTTTATTTTAATTAACCGAAGTTCCTATTGTTTATAGGTTTGTAGGTATGCCTATGGTTGGAATATACGATCGTATATTTTTAAATTTGTGTAGTATTTTAATGATTTGATAAGTCCCTGGCTATAATTTTTAAGAGGGAATGGTATTAAGAAGAATATTAAATTCTAGAATTGAGCTGTAAATCTGTTTTTTAGCGATATTTGTAAAAGTCCGAAATGTTTTGTTTTCATAACATTTTCAACAGTTTTCTTGAACAACAGTACCTTGGATCACTTCGCGGGTTCCATGGATTTTAACTCCCAATCTACTAAAAATTAAAAAAAAAATAATTTCTCAAAAGGAACCGTCTCATATTTGTGTTTAACTGCGAGGACCATATCCAATGTCCATTAATGGGAGCTTTGACTGTATTTATATATAATTATCAAAAAATATCAAGTTCAACTCTTTTTCCAGATTATTAATTACCAACAACATTAATCACCACCCACTGTATAATATTGATAGTCCTTCTCCTTTTCTTTGTCTGCTATATAGATATACTAAAAGGATATCCTCAATGCATTTTCCTTCTCAATAAAAAGAAAATCAGCGTTAATCTATTACAAAAATAAAAAAAAGAACCCTTTTCTGCTAAGGGTGGGTCTATTATAGTAAAACTCTTGAACCTTCATATCTCTTACCACGACTATACAACTACTGTGTGTTGTACAAATCGATTTAATGTTATCGAGAAGCATCGAAATCAATTACAAACCCTTTCACCAAATGAATGGGGATGGCAATGGAAAGCTAAAGCCGTATAGCAGGAGCAAAATGCTTTTTTAATTGGATTTTATGCTTCGGCAGATGAATGTGCCATTGAACCGAACCAACCGTGTTTTTTTTCTTTTCATTTATTTTGTTTTGTTTTATATACCTACATATATTTATTATTTTTATTGACAGGCAAGTGTATTGGTTTCGTGAAAAATTTATAAAGTTCGAAGAAAAAATAAATAATTAATTTTTAGAAAATTTCTCTGACAGCTAATTTATTCACTCGCATATTAACGGTCGTATTTATTAGATTTTTGTCTACTTAGACACTCAAACTATTTTAAAATTGGTGGAAATATGCTTTATTTAATAAAAATGAATATCACATTATTCACGATTAAGACGATCTACTCTTGTGTCTAAGTTAGGCAGCTATAAGGCTACAATAAATAAGGTTTTTGAACACATTTTCCAAAGTTGGACAGTTGTCTAAAGTTAGACAACGTTTATAAATAAGACCATCAGTGTTTTAATCAGTGTTTCTGTTTATTCATTCATTTCATTTATTTTCAATTTTATTTTTCGGTTCCCTAGCTAAAATCGCCAAAAGCAGTTGAATGAAATTTTAATGGAGAGTGAATAAATAGGGAATAATAGGGTTATACATTTTTTTATATTTGTAAGCCCGCCTTGAGTAAGACGTATTTTAATGCAAATACCTAACTTTTATTTAAAAAACACAATTCTCATATTTGCTAGTTCAGGATCAGGTGTAAGAAAAAGAAAGAAATAAAAAGTTTAAGTAGAACTTAAATATTTAAGTTTGGCATCAGCTATCTTTTAATTCTGTTCGTGATTGAAATACAAAACTGTTTAAATACATTTTTTTTATTGTCACTTATTATGAGCAAGTATTTGCGACCTCAACCACGGGTCTTAGTTTTTCTCTACTGTATATACATATATGTACATATGTAAGCGAAAGAATGGTCGTTAATGGGTTTGTTCGTTTTGTTTTGTGTTGTTGATTTTTTTTAAATCTTTTTATTGTGTAGTGAAACTCAAATTGTCATGCACTGGAACAAAAATCCTCCTCTTGATGATGGTTCCTGCTCATGTACTATGTACATGAACGCATTTATTTGGATTAAGTAAAAAATGTCCTTAATTTTAAGGAAAAATATTATTCCAGATTAAAATAATTCACTGACACGAAGTAAAATGCCAACTGGATTGTTTGTTCATGAAAATAAAAAAAAAAAAAAAAAAAACTGTCCCCTCACATTTCTCATTCTATTCATTTAAAGGATAAGCATTATATAAAGGAAGGATATACATATGTATATATATATTTATATACAATGGGTTTAAAGGAATGTGGATGCTTGTTAAGAGCTTTTAGTTTTTGCCCAAAGGAATGAAACACACTGACTTTGAAAACTTTTCATGCAAAAGAAGCATTTAAGACCGATAAACTGGATGATTTACAAGTTCTATATAGTGATGCTGTTTTTTTTTCTCTGTTGAGTAGAAAAGTTCATTATTGTTTGAAATTAAAGGACCCTATAAGAATAAACAAAAAACAAAAACAAATATGTTTTGAAAATATAAATTCTGGGTACTTTTTCATTGTTTGTGAGAAAAGCTGTAATATTGCTCCAATGGGGGATACCCAAGACTTCGTATTTAACAAGCTGGTTAGTGATAAATTATGTAAAATTTTATTTTTATTATTTTCGTTTTATTGTAAGAGGATTTAAATTAAAATTTAATATATGTATGTACATAGTTTGAAGGCTTCAAAATAATAATAAAGAGTATACATTAAATTCCTTAATAGTCCATATATATAGATAAAATGTTTGAAAAGTAGTAGATAAAATAAAATGTGTAACTAGGTGACATGAACTTGCCCTTATGTACGATCTAAAAGTTTTCGAAATAAATTGATTAAAAAACTCTAACACCAGTTTGATTTATTTTCAAATCTTAATTTACAAAACAAATTATTAAAAATCATTGTAAAGGTTTTTTTTTATAAATCTAAAAAGTTTTGATCGTTTTGGGAAAATCAAATTTGCAAATTTGTAGTATTTATTATTGATTTAATTTAATTATGATTTAATTTAATTTAAATTAATTTCAAAAGAAATGTCAAATTTTCAATAATTTTTTTTAAATCCAAAAAAATTTTTTTAAAATTTATTTATGGAATAATAGTTAAAATTATAAGAAGCATTTGTATAAAAAAAAAAAAAACTTTATTAGTTAATAATTTAAATCGGTTATACAGATAATGAGATGAGTCGTTCTAAAAATGTTTTATGAACTCTATTAATAATAACTCTACTTAAGATTTGTTGATGTAAAACGGTAGACCATTATAATATATATAAAGGATGTCATATTCAAAATTCCCCGTTTTTATGAGTGGATTAGAAAATCGAATCGAATCGAATCGAATCCGAATTGTGATTTGATCCACACTGAATCGAAAATTCATCTAATATATCTAATTGATAAACAGACTGATATCCTTAAAACAAAAGCGGAGGTTCATACATATGCGACTCAGTTATGCATTAAATTGCATCTACTAATCAACTGGTACTAATTTCAAAATAACAATTATTTAATTAATGCAGAAGGATCTAATCTAATCTAATTTGACCAATTTTTTTTACTAATTTTATTGCAATCGTTCGATTACTGTATAAATGCAATTTATATACGCGGAAAACATTTTAATTGAACAACATCATTGTGTTTTTTTTTCAGAAAACACCTTTGTTTTCTCGATTTAATTTGATATGTTTTGTTTTAATAAAAACAGAACTGAGAGAAAATTGAACTTTTTGTTTTCAGTTTCCATTATTACACTTTCCATCTGCTTTTTTTTTAAGAATATATAAACAAAAAAAATATTGAAATGGAGAGAGCCTACTCTGTTAATTAGTTCCAATTAAACGCAACAAAAATGAATTTTCAGCACTGTTGCAGATAAATAAATTACCAATTATATAATAATTACTTTATTTTGAATGCAAATGAAACCAAACAAATATATTGGGTGCACTGTGGCGTATGTGTAATTTTTGTTCGTGCGCTGAAGTACTGAGGAGACTTGACCTTAAATTCTGATAGAATTGGTTATATGGAAACAATTTTCTATTAGTTAAATGTTCTCTTAATAAAAACATTGACACCCTTATTGATAAACTAAAATGAAACATGAATTATATTTAAGTGCGAACTTTATCATATAATACAAAATTACCAAGGACTATAGATAAAAAGAAAACAAACGTTAGTGAAACATATTATGTTACTTACAAGTTCCAGTGAGAAAGTATTCGTGCAAAAGTTCACACTGTAAGAGAAAGTGTGTACGATGTGGGAAGACATACAACACTGTTTGGCTACAACAAAGTTCTTGTTAATTGTAGTAGATTATCTTTAAGGTTTACTAATTAAAGTCTATTAGCATTAGCATTAGTTAATTGCTAATTAATAAGTATTTGAATTCGTAAATTAATTTTGAATCAATAATTTAGTTGATTTTTGAACTAAAAGATAATACATTTTTTTCTTAATAAGGAAGTGAATAAATAAAATTTATATTAACTGATTTTTTGTTGAATGAACGATAATTTGTTAGTTCAATAAACAATTTCATATGAAAAATTTCGGTGTTCGATCAGGGTTGCATGGTCGCAATTTAAGTTCATTCACACCATTTTCCCCCTTGTTCTAGTGACTTGTTTATTTTGATGAAAAATTTCATAATTTTACGAACAAGAACACTTCCTTATTGAAGTACATATACCCTTATAACAACACCTTCAGTTTAATGTACCTACAAATTTTGTTTTTTTGATAATATTTCTATGCAAGGAGAAAACTCAATTATTAATTTCGACAGTAACATCAGATCAAAGTGAAATTTCCAATGAAAAAAAATACATATATACTCGCATATATATTTTATATTATTTATAGTAAAACTTGTTTTTATTTTTTATGTTGCAGAGTTTAACATGAACCGATGTGATGGCTAGTGGAAAGATTGGAACGTTTGAAGTTCACTCAAGTGCTTCTTCGCTCGTCAGCAACAACAGCAAATTCAATAATCCTGTTTCATAGACCCAGCAGCAAACACAAATTCTGGCAACAGAACTCAGTGAGTTCATCATCTGTATATAAAGCTTTTAACTTTTCAAAATTGAATTTACCTTATTCTACCCCTTCTTCCATACCTTCCCAATACTCTACTCCATTTTTAACCTAACCACCAAATAGGATGTCCTGTACGGTTTCAGAGCTGCCATCGGGGTGCCGTCTCCGTGGCATGGGCTCTGCATCACAAGCCACAAGTAATGTTCAACTAACTGGAGGTAACGGAGGAGGTGGTGTCGGAAGCGGAGGTGGCAGTGGTGGCAACGGCAGCGGTAGCGGAATCACCACAGTTGTTGCTCCCGGTGGCATTCATGTGGGCGGTGTGCTAACAACAACCAGTGTCCTAGGTACCGGCAATAATAATAATGCACTCCAAGAGGCACCACTGCAAAGGCAGCAATCCCAGAAGCCATGCTGCTTCTGTTGGTGTTGCTGCTGTTCGTGTTCATGGTAAGTTTTCAAGAAACAACACATTTGCACATCACTCTGTGTTCTACACAATATATTTCTGATTGAGATGCATTTTAACTTCAATTTAGAAGTATTTTTCTTAGACGTTTTTTTTTTTTTAATTTTATAAACATACTTTCACTTTGTTGGAAAAGTCAATTAATTCTTCCTTTTTGGAAATTGTTTTCTCTTTTCATTCTCGTTTTTGTTATTGGCAAATGGCTTCTGTGGAATTCTTGTGGTCATACAATTTAATTGACTGGTTGGTCTTCTTCAAATATCGATGCAAAAACAGGGCGAAATGGTGAGTTAGAGTTTAAGACAAAAAAAAAAAAAAACAGAACTAAAATATTTCATTTCAAGTATTTACCAACCCTTGTGGGGGTTGGTTGAGGAAATTTGAGTTTCATTGGAAAGAGTTCAAATGAAAAACTTTGTGCAAATTTATTTAAAAAAAAACATCAATGAAATGACATCAATTAATGTGGTTTGCTTTTTTAATAGATTTTTTTACTTTATCTCAAAAATTCAGACTTCAGGTGCATTGAAAAGTTAGAGAACAATTTCGATGACTAAGTTATCAATTCTTTGATCTGAGAATAATGAGTAATTATTTTTCTATAAGAGAGTTTGACCAAAGTTGGCCGAGGATAAGGAGGTAGGATTTTTTTTGAAGGGATGGTTTTATTATTTAAATATTTGTTTTTTTTTTTTTGGATTAGACCGAAAATTAAAATTAATTCCTATCTTTTCTGGATAAACTTTGTTGGGGTAGGTATGCATTTTTTTTTGATTTGTAAGTATTAAATATTTTTTGCAACCCCGTCTACCTTTCGAAATTTAATGAGTGCGAAGTCGAAATTAGTTGCTTTTTCCTCTTCCCACTCAATTTAAAAATAATCATGGTAAAGGAATAGGGGCTTTCTAAGCTGGAAAAACTTTAATATATAAATCCTCTTAATTTTACACTAAATAAATAATTTCTATCGTTCCTTAGATTTTTAAACCTATCTTTTTAAAAATAAAAATGTGTTTTTTTTTTAATAATAGACCCAAAAACAAACATATAAATCGAAATTTCTTCAAACATGGAACAAATATTTTTCTATTACTTTTCCAAAAGTAAAAAATTCTACACCATCAAAAATCATTCATTCCTATTAATTAAAAATAATTTATGAAACGTCTACTTTCTTGCTTGCTTTTAACTATTGATTCTAAGATGTGTTGAAATTTTAACAAAAACCTTTTGATTACAAAAAAAATATTGAATTTTTTTAAACAAAAAAAAAGACAAATTTAAAAATAAATCCTTCACAAAAAATTGTATTAAAATCAGTTTCTCCTCCTCGTGAAAAAGGTCTTACAGTCCTTTGGTTCATAGATGGAAAATGAAAATCACCCAATAATTCGTTTATTTCCAAATATTTTGTTTGGCAAACGGTAAAAAAGGGAGGATTAATACCACAACAGCAAACGCAAAGGTAAAAGAATTATATCCTTAGGGAATAGTTTTGTTTGTGGAAAACTATTTTGGGTTCTTTTTTATGGCGTTTTTAATATTTACCATTTTGAAAAAAAAAAAACACTAAAACCTCTGCGGGAAAAATACAAAAATAAACCATCGAAATTCACAAAATTGAACAGTAAAATAAAATCCCATAGTTCATTTATCATTAACAGTTTCCTTGTGGTTATATCAGTTATAACTCTACTCGTCTCAACTCTGCAAAATAAAAACCTACATACCTACACCTACCTCCGTATATAAAAACTTTTCCCTGGATTGTCGTGTCTATCTCAACTAATCTTGGGACACGCATGAAATTTATAGCTTTTGTGTTATAAAAATAAGAAGGGAAAAATTGAAGCGGAAAATCTTCTTCATTCTGCACCTCGGGTCCTTTTCTAATGAAAAAAAAGAAAAAGAAGAGCGAACATTTAAAAAGTCGTAAAATCCAACCACATTTTGTATAAAAACGAAAGCAAGTGATGAGTCAGGTGAAAGAAAAGCCTTTAACAAAACCGGAAGCCATTTACAATTTACAGATTTTCGTGTGTGTACAGCATACCCTACTATATTGTATATCGCCTTCCATTGCGGGTGTAGCTACGTTCTTCTTTACTTTCTTTCTTTTTTTCTCTTAATTCCATTCATTAAAGTCTTGGGTCGACTATTTTATTTTTAAATTTGTTAAAAAAAATCGAAAATACTCTCAGTATCAACAGAAATTCAATTATTTTGTTATTTTCATACAATAAGATTTTTTTTTGTGGATTTCTCAGTTATCTTTAAATTGTTTTCTTTTTATTTGTATTAATTATTTACATATGTTATGTTATTTATGAAAATGTTGCATTACAATTTTTAGAAAAAGATTAAACGATATAAAAAATTGTCCTATCCTTATGCCCCTAAGTCAACTATAGAAAAATACTACAGGTAGGTATACTTCTTTCTTTCCAACTAAAATCTAACACTGGAATATTGAGCTTACGCATTCCTGGAAACTGAAAGGAAAAATTCGAAGACTTTTCGAACTTCCCTTAATCTCTCAAATGTACCCCTTTCGCTCATGACTGGAATTTTAATTTCCCCATCTATTACCCATAAAGCTTTTCGTATACACTTTCCAGTGGATTAAGCTTTGAGGGGTGTTGGAAAACTGGAATAAAAAATCTGTCTATTCCTAACATATGCGGGTCTTGTAAGATAAACAGCACCACAAAAAATATTTCAAGTATTATGCATCTCGTGAGACGTGGGTGTAAGCTGGATGCTTTGGTCTTCGGTCTTCCGTCATCAGACCCAGCCAACCCCATTTTTTCAACCTTGTCGTATTTGTTGTTGTTGTTTTTGTTGTTAGGCTATCGGGATAGGAGGATTCTAGAAAACAACAACTTCTGTGTTATTATCATCATAAGCTTCATCATCATCATTATCATCAACGACGACAGCGAAGAACGTTGGTATCGAAATCGAGGACTGAATACCGAAGGAGTATTAGATAGACACAACGATAGAATGATACACCTTAACGCTTGGAATTGGCAAAATCCAACGTCATTAATAAACTTTATCGAGTAGGTGGATGCCATTTTTAGCCATCGACGTATTCTTCTGTCTTTGTTGTATTGTAGCTTTAAGGGTTTTCTATACTTATATAGTTTTTTTTGGTTTTGCTTATACTTTGGCTGGGATTATACCTTTAATTTGAGGTCTTTGGAATTCGAAATAATGTGCATCTGAAGTGTGTTTCGGAGATATTCTTTGACAGCGAATATATGTATTATTGTTGGAGGTGGAAATGGAATATCACCCACGCGAAATTGTGGTTTTTTTTTATTTATTTTTTTTTCTGTTTTGTTGTGCTGCTTTCTGCGTCATTGGGTTGTTTTTTTTTCCGGGGTTTTATATAAATCCAATGCAAGTTTAATAGAATTTTCCGCTTACTCAATTACAGGACATGACATCTTTGATGTTTATCTCTGTTTGTCGTAGAAAGAAAAATAAAGGTTAGAATTTACAAAATAATGCCGTGTAGGAGTTCGAAAAAAAGAAAAGCTAATATATGTAGGAGATAATCCTTATTGAAGGAATCATATACATACCAGCATCTATTCCTTACGTTTTACATATATATATATTAATTTAAGAATATATTAATTTAAGAATATATATATTAATTTAAGAAATACTAAACAAATTTGATTATTTAATTTAGCTTAGAGTCGCTTGAAATGGGAAGTTCGGCAACAACCTTAACGGATAGTTCTTCTGATTAAATACCTACAATACCGTTATCGTTTTTTTCTTTTAATTTTTTGAGGACGAAAAATAACTGTACTTGGCATAAAAAATCCGAAAATCTTATTTGTTTCAAAAAATTTGTAGGCTTCTTTGTGAAAAAACAAAATGTTTCCAAAAATGGATGTTAATGGCAACTCCGAAATAAAACAAACCATTTATTCATTTCATTTTCACTTTTCTCGAAAACTATTCAACTGTTTTCGATAAAAAAAATGATTACCAAAAAAAAGCGGAACATATCAAAGAACTATTGAAAAACCTTACAATTTTTATAAAAATTTTTCTGTGAGCTAATATTAGTTCGATCTATACCAACTAACATAAACAAATTGCACATTAAGCCGTTATCTAGATGAACAGGAACCTCTCATAGAACGTTTTTTTTTTTCATTTAAGATCATCTCATTATCTTTTCACCGGTTTATAAATAAAATTATTTTATTAAGATATTTATTAATTCTGGGTAAATTATTTCTTTTTCAAAATTTGCATTTTTAACTCGGGATTATAACAATCGTAAAAATTGACACATCATTTTTACTTAAATTTTTTAAAAAATTTTTGGTCATATTTTTTTTAATTGTTTGTTCTCGTTAAATAAGATTTGTTAAAGAAATCACATGGTCACAATAACGCTATTTTAAGCCAAGTCAGTAGTTTATTTCCTTTGAATTAAGATGAATAGTTAAGCCTACATTAAGACTTGGTACGAGGTACGGTATGATCCATTACCAAGTAGTGGTGCATTTTATTTTTAATCTGTATTTCTTATCGTATTAAGCTGAGTCATAATAATTATTCATATGAAATATTGATATTTTGAAGCATGTTCTCACCACATTACTTTTATTTGACTAAGTTTTAGTTTAACAAAAACATACCTCTCATTAAAAATCCATACTAGGGTAGTTCAAATATAATAGCTATATTTATATCGTTGACGTCACTTATAACGACCGCAAAGGGACCAAAAAATTCTTTTCAAAATTTTAAAATATCCGGTGGTATTTTTATCCGACTTATCACCAACAGAATTCAAAGGAAAAATATAATAAAATTTTATAAAACATTAGTAAGAGACAGGATGCTTTAAATTATTTATTTATTTTTTCCAAAAAATGGATTTCGTTGTCGCCAGTGGGCTTCTAGTCACATATTGTTGAGCTTTTAATATTTCTAAACAGTCATTCTTCCAAGTAATCAAAATTTAAGTAATATTTGTTTAGTTTCTTAAACTTATTGTTGTATGAGTAACTGAAACATTTTATAGTATTGTTGCAAAGTAAAAAAAAAAAACGAAAAGTTAATCTTTAAGAATTTAGAAACTTCAAGATATTTTCCATCTTTAATTTTGAATTGCTTATAATAGTGTTGTATTTTTGTGAAAATTTAATTTTGTATCATATCTAGCTGTATGATGATGAAGAAGTCCAAAAAAATGGTTTTCAAATTTCGTCATACCAACGATCCGTTTATCTTTGAGCCCTGGTAATGCTCATATAACAATTTTACATTTTTGTTTCCTCAAATTTTCTCGAAAACGTTTTAAGGCAGTTTTTTTTTTAAATTAAAATTCGTGTTTTTCAGAATAAAATGATTTCCTTAACAAAAATTCAGGTAACAGAAATAGGGGTTTGTATTTTTTGAAAAAATTGTCTTACTTAACCATATAACGTTATTCGCATGGGAAGTGGCTCAATTTTATACCCCCATTCAACCGGCGGTGGTTTTAAATAAAATTTTATTGGAAAGATATGAGTTTTTATATCCATGATCCCCTTGTACTTGTGCGGAAGCTTACCCCAAACAAAGTAACGAAGAAAATATACCTGTGGTCAAATTTATTCACTAGGCAAATTACCCCGAATGGAAATTTGACAGGCATTCAATCTTAAACGTTATCGTGCGCTTAAAACTTCTGTATTTTGTTTTTCTTATATATTTTCGATAATAAATGCAAAAATGAATCCTCGAAAATTCATCAGATATGGCAACCTTATACGTCCCCATTTACCACCCCAATAATGGTACTCGTATAGTAAAAGCTCAACTTCCGGATGCGTAAAGCTCTATATGCCCACAGTTGAACTTTATTTTCTTGAATGAATTTTTTGCCCCCCAATTAATAAATCCAGAATGTTTCTTCTTTTTCATATTTTTTGCCTATAACTTGGGAGGTAGGTAGGGTATATGGCAAAAAATAAAAAAACAAAATTAACCCATAGCACACTTTCAAAAAAGCAACTACAACAACAATAGCGACAGCAGGCATGTGTGCTGTCGTCGTCGTCAGTCGGATAAGATTGTAAGTGCAAATAAATGTTCGGAGCAAAGCAAAAACTGCTTCTGTTTTTGTTTGGCAGTTCAGTTCTAACGGTTCATGCAGTGCGAATAAATCGCTCTGCCAGCGTGGATGTGGTTGAAAAAGTGTTGTCTTAACTTATCGGTCGTTGGTCGTCGCCGTCGTCGGTCGGTCGCTTCTGACAAAACTTCTGTCTAATCTTGTATATTCAGGATCGATTCTCAGAAGTGAACTATAGATTTTTGTATCTTTCGAATTGATTCGAAGGTTATTCATTAAAGACATCAACACAAATAGAAAGATCTACTACGTAGTTGCCGTCGCGAAAGAGTAATATTATTCTATACCTTGCCACCCCCTAAAACGCCCCCTCCCCCTTGAATTGATTTTTCTATATCGACAGCAGTCGACACACACGAGACACGACGCACAGTGAATTTAATTAGTCGTGATTGGTGCGTTATGTATTCTGATTGGAAATAAACAAATTGAACCGACAAAGACCTGTGAACTAAGTGCGGGCCGATCAATTTATTTCGAGATTCGAGAGGATACGAGTATTATCTTCATCAGTGTCTTCATGGAACAACAAATTTGGAGACAATAATTTTAATTGCAATGAATCAGAGTTTCCAAAGTTTGTCGCAATATATTGGCCAAAAAATGGGGTAAAATTTTAGTTTTCTTATTTATAAGGGGATGGTGATGGACTGATGTGGATGTAAAATTAACCGCATGATATGGCACTTTTGAATACTTTGGGGAAATTCACGAATCCATTAAGTTTTGGCAAGCAAAATAAGAATACGGCGACGAGGACGATGACGATGACGACGACGACGTTAGCGGCGTATACGTAGTTAATGGTTGACTCTGTGTGTTATGAGACCTGGCAAAAATTATTATGTGTCCTTGCATTGACATCATACTTTTGATCACTTCGGGTTCTAGGACAAGGGCATTAAGGAGGTCGGAGCTCAGAGCTCAGAGCACAGTAGCGCAACGAAGCATAGCTTATGGCCTTATTTACTCTGTTGGAAAATGCTCTTAAAAATTCATAAATCAAAGCTAATTGCTATGTTCCCCCGGCTCAATCCATTCAAATTCTCCATCATACCCCAACCCTTACCCACAAGCTTTTTCTTCTAGTTGAGCTGTACCTACTTGACTTCTGGTTTTTTTTTGCATATCTAGGTATGTAAGGTTTTTGGTGCTCAGTGATGTTCGTGCTTGTGTGGTGGTTTCGTTTAAGTAAAATGTTTTCAAGCGTGGCATTTTAAGGATTGATAGGGATGTGCGGTTTTTTTTTAATGTTCGGATATTTTTATTTTTACATAATTGGACGAATGGCATTGGTGCCTATTAACTGTGGAAACAGATTCAGAATAAAGCCAATAAATTATATTTTGTCAATTTTAACAATAGTTCTTTTCATTTTGATTGAAAATTTAATTTAAAACATCATCATGTTTTCAACTATTCCAGAATTTAGAAATTGAAAAAAAAAAGAAATAACTCGCAAGCTCTGATAGACTTAACAATTGAATAAAATTCAATAACTTGGCTTTTGAAAATTTGCAAAGTATAAGTAGGTGCAGTACATACATACATAAGTTCACTGGACAAAAGTGCATATAGAGGGCAAAGATCTCAAGAAGACTTGTATTTGTATTCTATTTTAGTGGAAGATAAGTCCAATATGTCTACTTGGGGATCTGGGACTTACGCCCCACTTAAATTGAACACATAAGTCTTCCGAAATTTGTAATCCATCTATACCTCGCACACATTACGGTCAAGTCGTAGAACTCGCTGAATTGAGCTTTCCAGGAGCGATATACCTATTTGTTAAGAAATTCACTTGGGTTATTAGTCTTCATATACCTAAGGCGCCAGTTTTAGTAGATTCCATTAAAACTCATCATTGAAAATTTTTATTTTTAATATAAGACATTAAGAAATCTGTGATTATTTCGATGCTAATATATAGCTGACGTCTTTAGGCCCAACTTTTCACATAAAATGAATTTTATTATTTCAATGATTGAACTACCTTACCGCATTGCTCATTGAAAAAACGTCAATTAAACGTCATTTTATGTAAAAGGTTGGGTCAAAATGAAATAGTTTTTTTTTTACTAGAAAGAATAACTGAGTCAACAGTTTTTTATTGACATCAATATAATCACAGATTTTGCTTTCGCAACTAATTAAAATTAACAATGAAAATTTTCAATGATCTTTTTCAATAAAAGCTATAACTGGCACTTAAAAATGTTTATTTCATTATTCGAGAAGCATAGGTATGCTCATCTTCTTCGTACGTCCATAAAGAGCATATCAATAAATTTGTTTTCAATTAAGAATTTAAAAATAGCTTCTGAATTAATTTGATCTACATAATTCGTAGATGCTACTTGTGACTTAGATCTTTTTTAACTCACAAGCCAATTACTGATTTCTGAATTCAACAAGGATTTGAGCTCAATAGTTTTAGCTTTTTTAATCCTGATTTACTAAACAGGCCATACATTTAAACACCTTCTTTTCTGTTACAAAAAATTAAACACGAAGCACATTGCATTTGAATTGTAATAAAATAATTTGTGATCGCACCAAATCCCACCCACTCTTATTTTATTTAAATCTTAAGATTTGTTTTAACCCAATGTAAATTTGACCTTTGTAAGGACACCCCATATATTTGAACCACAATTAAGGGATGCGGCCAACCTCTATAGTACAGGATCTTAGACCACGTTATTTAATATTTATCATAGCTAATAAACAATATGAAATTAATATAAAAAATACTGTGACTTTTATTAACAAAGAAACAGTTTAGATTAGACACAAACCTTAGTAGAAAATACTGAGAACATCATATTATAACAGTTAAAGATGTTAATAAACGCTATGGAATATAACACTTTTAAATAATGAATAATTAAACGCCGCCGCCGTATGTTTGGTAACGTGAATTTACCTGCGAATTTGCACAACATTTTTTTTAAGCACAAGACTACAGATACTAAATCCATAAAAATATTGGGCAAATCAGTTTTAAGCATTTTTGAATATGCAGTTAAAAACTAACTAAAAAAAATCAACCGTATTACGTTACAGTACTTTGAATTTTCCAAAAAAAAAAATTATTTTGATCGCTCTAATTTTAGCATATGATTACATTTTAATAAAATCGTGAAAGCCTTTTTAGATTAAAATAAGTTTTGCCTTCGTCATCCCCGGCCAATGCAATAACAATGCTATGAGAACAAGTTTAAAGCCTTCTCCAGCTTTATCTTAACTATTAAGAATACACATACTTATGTTAAGGTTTGCGATTTAAGGTTTCTTTTTTTATAAAAAAATTATCAGAAAACGCTTCATAAAAATAAATTTAAAAAATTTCTTAACTAAAAAACTGAAATCCGAAACTCCAAAAAAAAACAAAGATAAAGCTGCAATATGCCATATTGCTGTGCTTAGAATAGATATGTGTAAAGAAAAACCGCTGTATTTTTAGTTAAGTATTTAAGTAAGTAAGTATTTTGTCTTGTTTTTGAAACCACGAACTTTTATAAAATTCCATTATTTGTGTTTCTTATCAGATTATTTAAGTTAATTCTAAACTATAGCTATATAACCACGACAATTTTGAGCAAGTATGTACAACCATTTCATAAAAATATAAGGTCATGCAAAAGTAATCACCCTAACGCTATGATTATTGCAAATGGCGGCAAATGTCAATTCTATTTTGACATTTGTGAATTAAAAACATATACAAAATACTCAACAACAAGACATGAATCAGTATACTCCTAAAGAATGCGGAATATCGATTGATTTTTTCCGGCATTTGCAAAGTCTATAGCATCTTCCGATAGGGTGCCATCTTGTAAATATATGTGCAGACTTAAAATAATCAACTTTACCAACCAAATAGCGAAAAATTGACATTTTGCACATCTCTAGTACAAGAGCATGGCCAAGGACAAGAGTAATTTGCTAATCAACTCTGTCTCTCTCTATCTCTCTCTTTCTCTGTCACCACCCCTTGCCACTTAATTAACAAGGAAACAGAGGTGTTGTTGTGCCGTTTTTCATTTATGGAGTTATCGTGTTTAAGATCTTAACAACCTGCTAAAATAATAATAATTGAATAATCTCTTCGGTCTCGTTTGGTACTGTCGTTTTTAACCATATTGCTCTCTATAGGCTAAGGCATCCTTCATAATTTATAAGATAAAACATTACTCATAGAAACTCAAAAATATTTTTATTTTTTAAGGAAAATAATTATAATTACATTCCAACACTCAGAATTCAGAGATTGAAAATTATTGCTATGAGAAATTCTACGATTATACCTATTTCACTAGTTTTGTGGAAGAAGGGGAGAGGGTATATCCTTCTTTATGTACTCTCGTATTTCGCGATTTATGTGGTTGAATTTGCATGTTGAATTGGTTGTTTGCTCCTCTGGGCTTTAACGAAATGGAATTTTTAAAAACACTATTTGTTTTTCTTACTGCGTGTATCCTAGACATTTATACATACATAAAATATATGTACATCTACGGCACCAAATTATACATATTTTTCACTTTTGAAGGTGACCATATACAGAAATCAAAACCTTGAAAATAAATCACAGATATACTCTTATATCCATGAATTATTAATGCATGTCTACTAAAGAATAAAAATATCAGATGGTAAACAAAAGAAGCACCTCGTGGTGAAAATGTGCAAACATTCGCTTTTGTTTCAGGGAACAGGTAAAAATAGGGAAAAAGGAATTTATTCAATTATATGAACAAATTGTTTTAATTCTAACAATGTCTAATTCTAAAAGTCACAATAAAATATTTGGTTAATTTTCCATAGCAAAATCCTTGGAGGAATTTTAACCAATTTGTGTAAATCATTTCTCATACAAAATTTGACAATTCACTAACCAAATCCTAAACTTAAGCAAATGGTGAACTTATCTAATGTTTTACATCATTGCATGAATACCCTTATTATAAATTGGTATTGCTCGTCCATATTTAAAACAAAGTTTTTTTGCTTCAAAACAAGCACAAATGGTCACCTTAACCATAAGGACAATTGTTTCAAGAAAATATTCTACGTGTGGTATTTTTGTTTGTTTAGCTTGATGATGATGATGGCAGTCGCACATGCATAGGCATATAGTAAGGACTCAGACTCATTTCAATTGGGCAAGTTTGGCTGCTCAAAAAGGAACCAAAAGCGCACAGATTGATGGTTGCCTTAAAGGCAATTTGAGTAGAAATAATTTGCTGAAAGTGGACATTTATAGGTGGATGACGGTGACTCTGAATAACGATGATGATGGCGTACAGGCATCCGACCATCATACACAAAATACAGGCACACATTGTTCTGTATACTATAGTTGTGACTTACAAATGTATAGAGTTGGTGTGGTGTGCTTTGGTTTGATAAAATTGAACTTTCTATAGCTATTCTCTGCTGGTTTTTCGTTTAAGTTAATTGAAATTTCAAGGAGTATATTTTGTATTAGGTATAGGTTAGGTATATACATACATACACATATGCTTCTGAGTTCATAATTTGATTGCAATGCAATCATATTTTCTTTGATGTTTGTAGTTCGAAGGTTTATAAAAATTTGGTGCTTTATGGTCAGAAGTAAATAAACTATAGTGATTTACTTGTCACTTTTATTTATTTTTTTTTTTATTTTTGTTATGCAGTAAGGCCATGAATTTGAGTAATTGAAATCATCATGGGCACATGGATTTTAAGGGGAATATTTATATTTTACTGAGTCTTTGTTCAAAACATCAAACATAAAGTTTATTTTCAGTGAACTCAATATGCATATCTTTAAGTTATTTTTAAAGATAAATATATCTTACGTTGATCTTGATAAAGTCAGACTTTTATAGTTTTTCATAACAAAATTAAAGACATTCGAGAAAATATTTTTCAATGACCTTTTGTAAATCTTTAAGAAAGAAAAAGTACATCCAAGCTGCAAAATGAAAGAAAATTAAATTAAACACATATTTCACAACCAAAATTACCATAAACGTATGGCCGTCTTAACTATTTTAAATAATTAAATAATTAAAATTTAAAAACTTCAAATTTTTTTTACAGAAACTTAAGAACAATAAAAAAAAATTGTTCTTGAAAATTAAATCATTATAAAGCAATTCTTTATGCATACTTACATTTCTTCGAAAATAATAAATTACGTGCTAAAAAACGCTTAAAACCATCTTATATCACTTAAGATTCCATATATGCTTTTCTTCACTAAATCATAATTTTGCTCTTAAGTAACAAATATATAAAAGTTATAAAAGTCAAGTTATCATCATCCGCGCTATAATGTCTATTTCACCAAACCCGATGTAATTAACAACAATGTTAGAGCAGGTAAACGCCATGTTCATGCTGAATATAACTCAAGAAGAAAAAATCCAAAGCATCCAAACAACCCCCCTTTAACATATCTTTCTCCACAAAATTCTTACAAATTAAAGTCACTTGTTTTATGACTACCAAGTCGCTGTTGAGAGTATATAGGTATTAACGTCGACGAAGGCGAAGAAAGACGAGGGCATAATCAACTCCTTTGTTACTTTACTATACAATTCCGCAGTAGTTAATGAGCTTCGTAATACTTATTTCATTTGCTGTGTGGTCTGAGGACGGGAAGAAGCTACCACAGCCACACCCATTCAACACCCACCATCCCAACAGTAGCAGCAGCAGCAGCAGTAGTAGCAGGAGCATAGCTCTCCAGATATAGCATGTCAGTTCACAATGAACATTTTTGAGAAGGTTATTTTTTCTTCCCACTGCAATTTTAACATAGCTGCCAATAAATTACCGGTAAATGCCCTTATGGTTCATAAAAACGATATTAAGTTTCCTTCCAAAAATAAAGAAAAAAAATTATGGAAATAATAAAAAAAAAATCAGAAAATCAAAAAAAAAATATTGTAATTATAATCCAAGGGAATATTTACGATTTTTCAACGTTTTTTTTTGTTTCTATAAACTGTTTGTTAGTGTTTTAATAAAATCCCGGTGACCACTTAATATCGATTATTTAATTATATATAAAAAAAAAAGAAATAACATTGATTGGAAAAAAAATTGTTGTTTCCGTTTACGCTTTGAATAATATTTATGGAGTTTCGTGCTGAAATTTTCACTTGAGTTCATATTTTATTGTGTTTTAATATTTTCTGTTGCTTATTGATGGAAATTATGGAAATAAAAAGCATAAACACTTTATTTATAGGAGTTATTTTTGGAATCATGTTTTTGTATGTGCGACTTACTGGTACAAAAAAAACATCAAAAATGTCAGAAACGGAAATAGTTATAGAAAGTTATTTTTAATTTTATCTGCGCTTTATATGACAAAAATCACTCCTAGATTTGATTTGTTCTCTGAATGGTATAAACTGGCCTAAAGCACTAACAATTCGGTTAATTAACATAGTTCTGTTCTTGATTAAAAAGTCAAATCACTTGAGTTTGTCTAACAAAGTCAATTCTGGATAGCTATAATTCGCTATTTTTTTATTTTAGACCAGTTTATACCAATTAGCGTATAGATTAACAAATCTTTGGTGTTTAGGAGATTTGTTTTAAAATAAAAACCAAGATTTTGTAATTGCCGGATTTTTTAATGTAAAAATTTAATTTCTTTAGATCTCGTACCCAACCTGAAGCATTTTATTAAAAATATTCTTATTTAGCTAATCTGATAACTGATGAACATAATATGAAAAACAAAATAATTTTCTGCAAAGTAATTGTTTTACGCAGTAAAATTTTTGTTTATTATTCAATTTTTTTTCTTTAATTTTCAGCAAAAGTCTTTTTCATAATCGATGATCGATACCACAACTTGATTAATCATAATTAGGTGACCACAACCAGAAGAACTATTGTACAGGGTGGGTCAAATTAAAATTAAATAATTTTTTCTTTATTTGTTTAATCAATTTTGAAGGAATTAATTCTTATATACATAAATAACCTACAAAAAATTGTGTGGGACAGTTTCTGTTTTTTTCCTTGAGATGTGAATAAGCACAGTAATCAAAAAAGGAATTTTAACATTTACGAATGTAAATCCTTTAAGATTTCAAAATTCTAGAAGTATGTATTTATACCTGAGGAGTTTTTCCAAATAAATTATAAAAATTCGACAGTCAAGCATTCGTTGTTACATCATCGAAATTTTTTATCTCGGAAATCGGAATGTCTCAAACAAATAATTATAATAATCTTTATTTATTATAAATTATAAAAAAATCATTTTTTTATGGTCCACCCTGTATATATTTCATTTTAAGCTTCTTACAGTAGACTTTGACTCTGAAAATATCTGCTCTTGAAAATAATAATTCAAAATGAAAAAAGTAAAAAATAATATTTACTTTACGGCCTCATTTCAAATCATCAAAAAAAAAAATGAAAAAAAAAAATATTTATTTTACAGCTTCAGTTCAAATCATCATCATCAAAAAAAAAACCTTTCATTCCGCGTGAAGAGACTTAAATAAAAACAAACAATATCATATAACATTATAAAAATCGATTATTGTTAAAAGATAAACAAACAATATTCTCATAGGTACAGGAGGCAGTCGGTGTGTGATTATAATAAAAATTAATATTTTTTCTAAAAGTATACGTCAGATTTTTCAACTCAAATATATTCACCTGTTGTTCCAAAAATAAATACAAATTCTTAACAACTCGCTTCCACCATCTCAACCGTGCGTCGTCGTCGCGTCGGTGGTGGTTAGATGTAAAATCAAATAATAACAAAAATGAATTTTTCATTGTTGAGTAAGCATCTTTTAAATTCTTCACAAAGACTAGCTAATTGCAATGGAATGTGCAAAATTTTGGGTGCAACTCGTGCATGCAGACACTGGGGCGTATGAGTGCTATTTTGTTTTTTTTATTCAGCGTTTGTATAAACATTTTTTCTTCTGGGGTATTCAAAAGTGCCAAATTGCTGGAGAAATAGACATTCAAATATACAATATACATGCAATATATATTTCTTGATTTGTTTTCTTATAACTTGCACCCGATTTCATTATAATCATTGGCTTTCGTGCACATATATACAACATCAGCATTGCGAACGCTTTAAATTCACGCCGTTTCGCTTAAAATTGATTTATTGTCCTTCTTGCAAAAAAATAAAAAAAAAAAATAAATATAGTTAAAAAAAAATAACGAGACCCAGTTGAACATATTCATCTAAAAACCTCCAATGGCTGAGCGATGGAAAAGTGCCATGGCCAAGCTAAGGAAGAGGTAAGCCAAAATATATGTGTGAGAAATGTTTATAAGTACAGAATGTATCTTTAACCAAAATAGCTTTTATTACCTATTTGTAATATTTTTTCTCTTCTTTTCTTTTCATTTCATTTCATTTCTTTTTTATGCTAAGGTAAATCATCTATTCAATAATTTTGAAACGGATTTATTTGGTAGATGTTTTTGTTGATTTTGATGGTCAGGAAATGTGATTTTATTTTTGTTATCCTTTGATTAAATACAAAAATTATTTACTGTGATTTCGTATAACATAAGCTTAGATAAGATTTTGATACCTTTTAATGGACGATATCAGCTCTTTATTGGCATTTTGTGTTCGATAGCTAAATAACAACTTTATACTGCGGTGAATGTACATATAGCTATTGGATTTGTTGATGGAGGAGGGTTCATGTGTGGGTTATCTCTGTTATTGTTGTAGCCTTCAGGTGAAGCCTTGTTCATTTGAGCTCGGTATTGTGGTTTATTCTGAATGATGTCTATAATACAAGCAGATTTTGATAAATTGATTGGAAATTGTGTGTGGTGTGCAATGAGCAATGATTTTTATTAAGTATTACACCATACTTCTCAAGTGAACACCTATCAGCTTTATATAGGCAGTAGATTATAAACACTTTTCATTGACTCGCTTTCTATGACTGTCTGTATATTTGTTTTCTTATGCCTATTCCATACAAGTATTGTTGGTAATCGATATACTCACTTATCGATGAGCTAGAGATTTAAAACTTTAAAGATATCATATATAGGTATAACTTGATGACAACACTTTTCTTTGAAGTTTCAATTCTTACCTCATTGGAAATTAAGCAGTTAAGCAAAGTTTGAACATTTTTGAACTTTCTAAATTTTACAAATAGAGAGATCCTTCTAGTTGATATTTTTTCAGTTTTTCAAATAAAATATATATTCGATATTTAAGGATCAAGTAAGGATCAAGAAAATAAATCAATGAAAATGAGAAAACTACGCGGTTTTATGATTTTTAATAATTCTTTGAATTTATAGGTATTTTAAAAAATTGTTCGTTTTATTTTTGTTCCACAAAGGCCATTTTATGTATGAAATAAATTCAATTTTTGTTTGTATTTTGTATTTGTTAAAAAAAAAAAAATAATAAAAATACATAAAGTCATTGGTTTATAGAAAAAAAAAACTGTAAATTATTCAAATTATCAGAACCTATCAGAAACAACGAAAAATATCCTTAAATGCTTACTTATCATTATTTATTTATAACAACAATATTTATTTATAACAACAATCAAAAAAAATTAAAAATGCTTTTAAGGATTCTTTTTATTAACAAATGTATAAATGCTCAATTAGACTTAAACTATGTATATAATTATTCATAAATATTTAAACATAAAACATACCTAACAAAAAAATGCACTTTTGATTTTTTTTTCATTTAAAAATAACGTTGACAGCTAAAAAAAAAGCATTTAAATGCAATAAATGAAACTCTATTTCATTTCATACAGACACAACACTCATCAAATTAAAAATGCTTTAATCCATTATATTGCCAAACTACAAACACACCCTACTATGGCTATATTTGTCCTGATGATAGCTTTCCCACACTGATTTATTAATTGTGTCTGACTCTTTACAAAATGTGTTTGAGGGGTAACTCCTGTATCATGTTTTATAATTATGGTGACCATCTGGTGTGAAAATATTGGAACGGGGTAGTAATTTATTATTTGAAAATCAAGCTCTTTTTATATATTTTTGTTTTACCTGGATATTTGAATAAAAAATCATAACGCTATATAAAATTTAAAAAGAATTTTAGTAAATTTTTTTTTAAATACACGACAGGTAACTCTGTGTTGAACTAACGTTAGAAAACCCTGCAATTAATATTGGGTACCTTTAAATTCCTATCTCAGCATAATTTCACGTTATTTATTATAAATAATTAATTCAAACAAAACAAATAATTAATCCAAAGTTCAAATCAATCAATCACACCAAATATGTTAAGTTAGTTTCGAGTTAACTCGAGATTTAAATTTACTGTGCTGGAGTTGAATTAGACACAACTTCGACACACAGTAAACAATGTTTTCATATCTTTGGTGGTAAATGATGTTTTCTTATAGAATTTTTATGTTGGCAATTCTGTTTCTAGTGACAACATATTTGACAGCTGACAGATGATTCATGCTAAGTAGGTATATTTTTTCAAAAGAGAAAAAACACAAGGATTTATCGGTTTTTGTATTTTTATATAAGCTAAATGTGGATTTTGTCGTAGTCGCACCAGACGTATGTGGTTTAACAGTGACTTGATTTAAACATTTTACTGTTCTTCTTTGAGAAGTTAATTAAAATTTTTTTATAAATTTGAAGTACCTTTAAATTTACTTGCAGTTATTAAGACATTTCTAGCACCTCGTCTAAAAAGAAGATTATATGTGAATCTGAAGCTTAAAATGAAAACTTTGATGTCTGCAGTAAAATATGGTCACCTAAACTATACATTTATAAAATAAGCACTAACTTTTCACACATTTGAATATATGGAGAGTATGCTAACAACAGACACAAAGGACCTCAAATGTTCACCGTTCAATAAAGTGTTCACTGATGAGCCGATTCGATATTTTATTCAACTCAGAAATCACTTTAATTGATGTTGTTTTGATTGGATTTGCATAATTTATAGAGGACTCTTTTTGTTACAATATTGAGATTGATTAGTTGATGCCGGAGAGATTTCAGAGATTTGAGAGTCCACTTGATATATCCTTTGGTGTCTGGCTATAGTTCAAGTGTTGGCAAGTATGGCATGGCAGCACCAAAATTGGCATATTGTTTGGATCGTATTGATGTGGTGTTCTTTGGGGATGAGACTTGAGGTTATACATGTAAAATACATATATAGCTGGCGGAAGCTATACATATAGAGCTGATGTGGGATTGTGAGTGTTTGGTTGAGGTTAATCAATTATTCAATCCTCATAACGCCACTTTAGTTTATATGTATCTCCAAAAAAAAGTCTACTATTATTATTGTTTTTCTTTCTTTTGTTTTCTTCTTTAATTATTCAAATATATTTGCACAAGGTTTTTATACTCTTTTCGTTTGATGATATTGAATTTTTTTTTATAATACTCATCTAAGTCCTTTTGGCATAGTTTTGGTTTCATTTACTTATGGAAATTGTTTCATTTTTTTTTTTCTTTTATTCAATTTGTTTGTTAACAGCTTAGCGATTAAAAATGCAGAAGACAATGGACCAACAAAACGAGATCCAGCGAGTTCGGATCTACTTTTAGATGGCGAGCAGTAAGTACTATATTAAAAAATTTAAATAAATTATTTTTTTTTGTTCAGTAGACGAAATATTTTATATTTATTTTTTTTTTCAATTAACTTTTAGACCAACGCTGGAGGAAATCCGAGGCTGGGGCAAAAGTTTCGATAAATTAATGAAAAGCCCAGGTGAGTTTATAATAAAAAAAATGCAAAATATTCAGTAAGTTTGTATAAGAAAAATATTCAGTGATAGTAAGGTATGCAAATATTGTTTTAAGAACTAAGTTTCACATTTAATAATTAAAGTGTCAATTGTTTAAGAAATTCTTCAAAAATGGGACTATAATTTAATTTATATTTAATTGTTCAGACAGCATAAACAATTTCCTGTTCATTTTATTGTTTAAATATCCTTACATTCCCAGAAAGTTTTCTTTCTTTTTTAATGGCCCCTCCTGCCACAGCCACTTTATATTTTTTCCTTTTATAAAAGTGCACATCACCGTGCGGAAGGACTTTAAAATTTGAATAGTATACATCAATATGCATCAACAAGTTCGATGTTACTTTAAAAAAGTGGACCGTTGTTCCAATGCCAGTTGCAGTTGACAATAATTCATATACTTTACCTAAATATTAAAAATCGGCAGACATAACAATTTTTACTTGAAATTGTTAAATTATTATTTTTTAAATTAAACACAATTTAAAATTAGTTCTTTCTTATGATCTTTGTAGGTTCTTTTTTCATAGACCATCACTTGAAACATTTGGCTACAAATCTATTACTACATTTTTTGTAGCCATTTTTGTTCACTTTGAAAATGTATATACATTTATACCTACACCTTCATGTATTTTTTTATTTTATGTTAAAATATATTTCATCCTACATAAACAGTTGGAAGTTTTTTCCATTCCCAATTCTACAAAGCGAGGACTTTTGGCAAACTTAATCAAATTAACATGATTTGTTAGACTTAAACTTAAGTCTTAGAAAAGCATTTCCATGTTCAATATTCTCAGCTGTGATATATGTATGTACATATTATATGCAATCTCATAAATAATATGAATTTCCCTAAAAAAAAAAATCAATACCTAAGACGCCTGTTTGTCTTTCTCCACTTCAAAAAAAAAAGAAAAATTTCGAGGTCAATTGCGTCGTCTTCGTCGTAGTCGACGATATTGTGATTTGTCAGTTTCGATAAAAGTGTATAAAAAACTACCTTAAGGCAATAACTCACGCAGCGGAATATGCATACACGTATGGCATAATTTTTCCAACGCTATACCTCTTGTTAACAAGCTAAGTTTTTTTGTATGTTTTACCAGAAATATACTTAAATACTAAAACTTATATGAACATGCAGGTAAATTATATGACAGCACGGACATATTACGTCATTACATCGAAGAAATGTATAGTAATATAGTTGGGTTATAAAGTAGCTTGAACACTATCGCACTCTTAGATTTTTTTTTTGTTTGTGTTTTTGATAGTAAACTTTTATATTTAGTTTGAAACTTTATTTCTTTTTATATTCCAGGCGGTCGCAAGGTATTTCGTGACTTCCTTCGCTGCGAATATAGCGAAGAAAATATCCTCTTTTGGTTAGCCTGCGAAGAACTGAAAAAAGAAAGCAGTCCGGAAATGGTGGAGACCAAAGCACGGTTAATTTATGAAGACTACATCTCGATATTGTCACCGAAGGAAGTATCACTAGATTCACGAGTGAGAGAAATTGTTAATCGCAATATGGTCGAACCGACAACGCAAACTTTCGACGAAGCTCAAATACAGATTTATACTTTAATGCATCGTGATTCCTATCCAAGGTAACGTAAAGTATTAAAGAAATGCTTATAATAATAGCTATTTAATTATGTTTTTATATCCCTAGGTTTATAAACTCGCAGCTCTTCAAATCACTTGCACAACTTCCTGAGGGTGTGTCAGCGTCCGGGTCTATGGAAGAGAGTCCGATGTAGGATACATGTAGCCCCGGAGACAAAGACAGTTCGAAATAATAATAAAATCAACAAAACTTAACCAAAACCAAACCAAACAAAAATCTCTCTAAGTAGGAACTAAACAAAAAAAAAACCTAAGCTTACATTAAATTTTAAACACTAAACAAATATTAAAAACAAAAACTTAAAAAAAAAACATTTCAAACAAAACTTTAACTTTAAAACGGCTCCTTATCAGTTTAAGTTTAAACAAAAAAATTGGCTTAAAGTTAATTAAGAAACATCCATAAACGGTTATCATTTCCTTTAAAATTAAAAGAAAAGCAATAACAATTTTGTGAAAAAATTAAAATATAACCTTAATTAAAATATAAAAAGAAACAATGCATTTCTAATTAATTTATATATATAAAATAAAAACAAAACAAAAATCGAATAGCTTAGATGTTTTTTTTTTAAAACATAACATGCAATCAAGATGTAAAAATCACCATTAAAGCGCACCAAACAGTTAACGAAATATATTTTTGTTTACATAATTTTACCTATTTTTAAACTTAATTTTAAATTATAATTTTTTTTCTAGTCATCTTAAAACATTTAAAACCAAAACAAAATGTACGCATAAAATACAAAATAAAAATAAATTAAAAAATTAAATTTAATTTCTTATTCTCTATATAATGTGATTGAACGGTCATATTGACCCGATGTATGCATATTGATTTTTTGTCAAATAATTTATTTTTAAAATATATATATATTTATCTGTATAGAAACATATTGTATAAAACAAACTAAAAAAAAATAAATTTATATATTTTCCACACAACAGAAAAACAAAATAATTATGCGTCCTGCATTTCGCACACATGGTTTATAAGTTATAGTTAAATTTATTATTATTAGAAATAATAAAAAGAAATTAATTAATATAAATGGTACACATCGAAGAAGTATTTTTGTAAATAAATTTAGTTTAAACTGTTGTTATATATATTTGTGTTATAAATATTTATTTATTTAAAGTTTTAGTTATATAAATTAATTAATTGAATTCTTCATTCCGGTTCTGAATAATTGGTGCTCAAAAATAAAATTAAAAGAAAAAGAAAACAACAAAAAATTTAAATTTAACAATAAATTTTGGAAATTATCTAATTTCTTTATTTTCCATAAATATAAAAATGCAAACAAAACCATCAAAAGTTTTAATTTAAAAAAAAATGTGAATATGGTGAAAAAAATTAGTTTTTAATGATTTTTGTTTAAAAAAAAAAAAGATATGTATGTATTTATATTTAAAGAAACACTGCCAGAGAAAAAACATGCATAAGTTAAAATATATTGTAAAAAACATATTAGAAAAAAATAATAAGTTCAAATATTATGTTTGTTAAAATATGTGGTATAATAACTAATGTACCTACACACTTGCTTGGTTTTAATTATACAAATCGGTTATTTTTCCTAAGACAGCTTAAAATGCAGGAAAATTTAGAGTTGCGATGAATGAAGGACAACAGAACGATTTTTTCTATACATATTGACGTATTTATTTTCGAATCTGTACTTAGTACAGCAAGAAATTCCCAAAAAATACATCGGCATGTTAGCATGGTTTTTATATTTCATATTTGGAACTATTGATCACCTGTCAGAATAATTTCAAATTTAGAAAAATCCATCTAAAGTAGAATTCTACTTTAGTTTTTATTGGCCGTTATCCTACTGACAATGTAGTATTATTATATTATTATTGTATTATCCAATAAAACACGGCTATTCCCTTTAAATACTCAAAGCTTTAAAAATTTCCACTTTCACAAAAACTAGTTCAAACTATACAGTTATATGCGAATAAGCTTTTAGAGAAAAATTGTTAATTCCATAATTTGAAAAAGTTATATGTCTTAACTATAAAAGCGTTCAAAGCTATTTCAATTGATTTTCAAACAAAACAAAACTGGTTTCTTGCATTAAATTAGATCTGAGGGTTGCGCTTTGTGAAATTTCACAATTAGCTACTTCGAACTGTGAAAGCTGTAGGTATATCCATGTATAGGTCAAGTGGTATTATATTACTTCACATACAAATGGATTTGCTAATTTAACAGACAGACAAAATGATTTTAGAATCAAATGCTGATCCAATTTTTTTGGGAAATGCTTTACACTTTGACTTCTTTCTCTACAATGATCAACCGCGAAACAGAGCAATAACAAACGAGAATAGAACGTTTGACCGCAAAATCAATTCTCTAATAACATAATATTGCATTTTTAAAATCTTTAATTCGAAAATGTCGCGTTTAATAATTAATTATCAAAAATTAAAATCTTCTAAATTCAGGAAAATAAAAAAATACGGAAAATCTTATCTCTGGTGAAATTCTTAACAGCAGATTGTAGAAGCATTCATTTTCATTTCATTTTGTTTCTATTGAGACATTAATATATTTGAAAATTTAGGATTACATTATTTTGAATTCATAGTAACCAACTTTAACAATTATATCTGGTTACAGATTGTAGAAGCAAATAAAAGAAAACGTCAAATAATTTTTATAAATTTATTTATTTCCTCATATGAAAGGGAATTATTTTCCTATTTTTTCTTACTGCAAATAGTGATGCCAGGTTAAGTTTATGTAATTAAGACAAAGAGTTCATTGTTGGCCTTATTAATTTCGTTTTCCTTTGGTCACTCCCAGTACCTACTCCCATTTTACTTTCATTTGTTTTTCGCTTCTTAATTTAATTTAAGAGTGCACTCTAAACACATATGCTGATCAACACAACACCGTCAAAGTGATAAATGCGTGAAGAAACGAATTTTTGACGTTCAATAAGTTTCTAAAAATTGCAGCCCCGTTATATGTATTATATATATTAATTTTTGCCTTTTTCTAATAATTCGTTAAAACTTCGTTCTTCTTCGTTAATCTTCGTTCAAATGTGTGGTTAACTTAAACCGGATATTTAATTCTTTTATCGATGTTAATTATTACATTTAAAAATACATTTAAATCTGAAACGTTTTTATTTTTCTAAACATTTTTTTTTTATTTATACTCTTTTCATAATTTCATTTTAAGCAAATCAAAAAAACAAACAAACAACATACTTATATGTATCTATATTTTCAGAAAACCAAAATAAAATAAGAAAAACAAAATATTTTATTGTAAACATAAATATTATGCATTTCAATATGTATAAATGTCGTCTTTAAAACTTAAGTTTATTATAAAAAAATATAAAACGACTACAAAAAAAAAAATAATGTTTGATGAAAAAATTCATAATTCACGTGATAATTGAGAAATAATAAAATAACTATAATAATGAGATTCTTTCATAATAAAACAAATAAAACTAAATATGTACGAAAATATGTAGTTTTCATGTTGATCAAAGTTTTTGTTTGTCCTTTAAGTGTTGATATTTTAGTTGTTTTTATATATTTTACATAAAAAAATATGCAAAAATAACAACAAAAAAAATTAACAAAAAAAAAACTTTTGAACTTTTATACATCCCTTTAAATATAAACTTAGGTATAAAGCTAAAAATTAATATTTGTAAAAAATGAATTCACACACAAACATAAACTGCAATAGATTACAAAAACTATCAACCAAATCTCTTTTTAATAAACTAAAAGAATCAGTTTAATTTTGAATTGAATATAATTGACAATTGTTAGATTTATATAGAGGTAATATACTACATATAATATAAAAAGAAAAAAAAAACATAAAATGATTGTAGTTAATTAAATAAAAACAAACAAACAATAAGTTAATCTACTATACATTGCATGTTCTAGAATTGTAAAATTTAATTAAAAAGAACAAAATATAAAAAAAAAAATAATCTATAAGTAGGCAACCAAATAATTTAATTATTAATGAAAACTAAATAAATATTTTAAAAATATTAAAAAAAAAAACAAAACAAGCAAACTAAGCAAACTAAGCAAAGTTCATTGTTTTACTAAGTTAATTCTCTAAAAAATAAAAATTAAACACAAAAAATCACAAAGCACAAACGTATTATAAATAAAAAACAGAAATTATTAACAAATAAGTTTTCTTTTTAAATTAAAACAAAAAAACAAAACAAAGTTGATGGGAACTCAAATAACTAATTGAATAAAATAGTAAAAAAAAATGCAACTAAATATTAAAAACAACTTAATAAGAGATAAACTTTGACCATTTATATATATAAAAACGATACTATGAAATAATGATAAAATAGTATAAATAAAAATATACAAAAATTCATTATTTGTTTATTTATTGATTTTTGTATTTGAGGATTTTTTTATTTATTCATTTCAACTACAGACAAAATTGAACAGGACTTCAACCTAAAAACATATCAACCCCGCTGTTCGGTCACACACTTCACATCTAGTTGTCTCCTATTGTGCACATAAAAGTGGTGGAATTTTAAAATTGGGGTCATGGTTTTATATGATCCAAAGTTCGGTTAAAAAAATTCAATTGTTTATACCTACATAAGATTATTCCAAAGTATTCAAAATCCAACTCTATATTTTTAAGTTTATAATTCTGCGTTTCCAAAATTTGTCAGTTGGATTTAATTCAGGTGGAGCTTAGTTGATTATGCGAAAAAAAAATTATAAAATGGATTGCCAAAGGAGACTCCCTTACCTATTAGCAAATCGACAAGCACCTTAACCTTTATTTTGTTAACAGCTTAAGATTTTTTGTTTCAATATATGTAAATAGGTTAAAGCTGGCAATGCTGTCAGTTTATTTTTTGTTGTGGTCGCACCGATACAATTAGCTTGGCGCAATGTGAAGTCAAATCAAAAAAATTAAGCTTATTTGGCAGGTTTCGGTAATTTAAATTTCGGGATTCTAAGTTTCAAGACCCTAATGATGTGATGTTCAAAATATTTTTTTATCATAATTTATTCTTAAATTTCGTTGAAAAAAAAAAGAATTACCAAAAAATTTGATATTAAGTTTACCACATTTGATTACATTTTATAGTCATTCTCTTCTGTTGTATGTATAATGTGAAAAGGAAGGTACATAATTAAGTTTTTGTCCGTTATTTTGTGTGGAGCTTCACTGATATCATATTCTGACAGCTGAAGTTGTTGACTTTTAATTCAAGAGCCTTATTTTTTGTTTACAAATTTTTATTTTTAAATTATGTACTTATTTTCTCTTAATAAATTAATGGTGTCAAAATAATTACTAAAAAATTAATTTATTTTCTGCTAAAAATAACTTAAAAGCTTATTTAATTTAATTCCGAAAATGGAAAAAAAAAAAATTCCATTTATTTTCATTCAAAGTGTCTCTCCATCAAAAATTGATATTTTAAAACTTCAATATACTTAAATGGGTAAGTTTTCTTTATTTTTATTTGTTTATATAAATATTTATTTACAATAATTTTACATAAAACTTAAGTTGGTATTAACCTTCTAATCGTAAGAAAAAAAAAATAAAGATAAATAAGTAAGTACTCATTTTTGATTTAGTTATTTATTTTCAAAGTTAAACTTTATTTATTCATTCCTAAGGCATTTTATAATTATTATTTCTTTTTATTGTGCCACCTTTTCACATAATCTTTACAAAACACTTTCATTCAAACATTCCATTACATGGAATCTACATTTATTATAACAGTTTCGGTTGTGGAAAATGATGTGAAAGTTTTTATCTCTCCATTCCATATTTTATTTTTGAATTCGCGTCCTTAAATTCAAATTCCCTTGTCGATTTTACACAAAATTAATTTAATCATAAAACAAAATTTTAGTTCTCTAAAAGCTGACTCCTCTTATAAAGATAATATATAAATTCAAACATTAACCACTTCTTGTTCGTTGAAAATTCCTTACAAAAATGAGATAAACAAAACAAAAGGTTTTTTTTTAATTGAACGATGAAGATATTTAGAAATTAGTCATAAATAAATTTATTACTAATTTATTGATATATTACACATTTACTTTTGTACAATATTATAAAACTGTTATATCCACCTTCTGTCTGATAGGAGAAACTATAAAAAAGGGATAGTTAGTACACAAACCAAGTATTGTACAGCATTTATCAAAACCTGCATATAACAAAACCAAACAAAATTCTTTAAAACTATGCTTAACAGTAGCACAAATGTATTAGCAAAAAAAACCAAATCCTTTTTGATTATAAAAAAAATTATTTATTATTAACCATTACAACAAAAATTAAAATTGTAAATATGCTTTTAATTTACTTAAAGAAATTTAACTTGAAATTATGGCAAGAGCCATGTCTTTCTTAGCCTAATCTTTTAATTATAATTTGTGTAAAATTTTCTATTTTTAAATATGAAACTCAGAACATTAAGATCAGAGTTCACTTCTGTAACGCTGCGCCGCCGACCCGGAAACACTTGCATTTGAACATCATTCGCTTCATATGGTGGCATTTTAAATGGAGACTTTTTAAATAAGAATATTTTTTTTAATTGACAATTTTCATTTCCCTATTATTCATTTATGAAGTCCGATTCATTTATTCCAAATTTTAGTTTAATTTGATTTATTTAAATTATGTAAAGTTTGAAAATATTTTGAACTAACCACATACTTACCTAATCTGCTACAATCTTTATTACCCTGCATATACACTTTTTCATAAAATGTATGTATGTATATATCTGTCTACATGACATTCACTATCTACTTTCTTTTGGTTGATATAATCTAAATTATAGATGCAATTCGCCTTTTAAGATCTTTTAACGGTTTTTTTATTTTTGAAATTCAAGTCAGTCGTTAAAAAAAAGTTTGAATTGAATTCCTTAATAATTTCAAGTTCATCCTGTCACATAAATATGCACATCCATCTTCAAAATACCCTCATTTATTCGAAATAAAAACAAAAATGAGCTGCAAGTGTACCTACATACTTTGAATGCAGAACTCATAGTGTTTCGCTGTCGGTGTTCATAAATTAATTAATTAAAAACGAAACCTTCGATTAATTGCAAGTCAATAAAACGCCTTTCGAAATCACTGTTTTAGTACAAAATAAATAAGAATATATGACAAAAAAAAAAGATGAATAGGAAGACAACCGCATCATCAGAGAGCCCTGATGTTCAGTGTCCAACATTCAATCTCCTCGATCCACTTCATTGACTACAACGACGACCGACGACACGATTGATCCATTAATTGCCCGAGAAAACAACCCAAACCACCACACAGATCCGTCACTCGACTCTGATAGCAGGAAGCGCATTCGACATCTCGGATCTAGCAGACGCAATCCCAGGCACCGCAATCCACTAAAGCAGCAAAGCACCAGCTAAGAGCAGCCTCCAGCCTCCAGTCATCAGCCTGGTGACTGATGCTGACTCAAATCCCGGCCCAAGGAATTATTATTAATTACTTTCGCATTAAAAGTTATGATGAATTGCCATGCTGGCTGAATCCACATGTGAGAGAAAAAATTTAGCAAACAAAAACAAAAAAAAACTGCCGCATAAATCCCAGGCCTGGACATGACTTGAAATTTAATTAGGCCTGCCTGTACACATGGAGTGCTTGATGCGCGGGGGAATTGGTTCGAGACGGGCTCGGGGATTTGTCTAGCAGTCCGGAGATGATAGTGACTCTGGTGTGCGTCGTCGTCTTTACAACATCGTCATTGCCATTGTGCTTGTCTATCATTTCTCTAAGCAGCGAAAAAAATGGAATAAAAGAAATTTAATTGTCCACTTCGGTCCACGGACGCGGACGGGTGCTCTTATGGACCCCATCTAATCATGCCCTCCCCGGGCCGCTGGATATCCCTGCTCGACCATTGTCGTTGTAACGTCTATCAATAAAACATTATGGGAATGATGAGCGAATATGATTAATAATTCATTGCGTTGTGGTCACAACTGGCAGGCGGGCCAAGCCTGGACAGGAGCAACGCTTAGGTACTTAATATGTGCATCAAGAGCATGTCAGTGTTTTTAAGTGGCCCCTGAATGTGTCCCATCTAGCATCGCTGATGTGCGGTGTACTCCGCCATGCAGCATCGCATCGGTTGTAAAGTGGCTCCTTTTTTGCTACCAATTTAGCTGTGGCCGTCTTTTAGTCTTTTGGAGTCTCTCAAGAGCTAATAATGCAGTTTTCCACTTTGTTTTGAAGCCACCATCACCACATCTGCGCGATGGACTCGTCCACGCCTCAGGCATAGGCTGGGTCTTTTAAGGAGATTAGAAAAAAAAAGTATATGTATGTATGGTGAAACTCACTGAGTTTGTTCGGGCCGATATGTGGTGGTGCATTGGCGCGGTGTTGGGCGAGCGGTGAAGTCCCAATGTGTTGTCGATTGTCATCGTTTGGAATTTAATCAGAAAGTTTATCTCACAAAAATGTCTCAGGGAAACATTAACGTTGCTGTTACAGCTTGGGGCGCCACAATAAGGGGGACTTTTTATATGCACCTTTTTATAATTTGTTTCTTTTTTTTGTAGTCTTTCTAGATCAAAGGCTATATCAATATAGTAAAATGTTAGGTTATAGTTTAAAAATGTATTCCTTCTTTTGTTTGTTTGCGTTTCCAGTGAGATATTCAATTTAGTAAATTTTTTTGTGGTGATTTTATAATTTTGTCGGTTTTTTTAAAGGGTCACATAAGATTAAATGTTTATAGTCTCGAAAACGAGGCGATTTTATTACTTGTTTCACTATTTGCACATCTTCCTTTGGGAATTTATCTTGGGGTATTTGTCTTCAAGAGATTTTTGTCTTGGGTATTTTGTCTTTACCTGGTTTAAGATTGGGGATTTTGGCTTTGGGGATTTTCTTTTTGGGATTATGGCTTTTTGACAAACATCATTAGCTCGTTTGAGTAAAATCTTTCCACCGCAATTTCATACTTACACAGCGTCTTTAGAAGGCTGAATTTATTAAAATTTTTATTTTGAGCCAAAAATATAATATATAGGTATGTAGTTTTTTTTGCACCACCACGCCCATTTTTATTATATCGAACACCCCTCCTTATTTTACATATATCCCTAAAAAGTTGAAATTTTGTCATGTGAAAGTTTTTTTTAACTGCCTTTTAACTTAAGAAAAACAAAAGAAAAGAATAATTTAAAGGGAGACATTTCAAGCTTTAAAATGTTTTTTTTTTTTCATCCATGAAGTTTCATTGAGCCAGTACTTACGACCCAATCTTGCATTTTATTTTACTCAAGTCAATGTTCTTCCTGATCGACGATATTTTCTTTAAGCAAAAAATTCACCTATCTACAGAATTTAAAGGCTGTTCATTCTGTATCTAAAAAATTCCTTATTAATAATAATAATTATTTTTAATAATTTTGCTACTATATAGATAATATAATTGATATTACTCGACGGTAACTCTGGAATCAACATTTTTTCATCAATGAGTTTCAAATGCTTCGATTACTATATACTTATAGAAAACTTCAATTTTTATGAATTGCCCTTCAGTAAGAATGTTTAATTATTTTTATGTGTAAAAAAAGTGAAGAATGCGGCTGTATATTTTCTCCGGAAAATTTTCATTTAAAATCACAAAAAAAAAAAAAAAATTCATAATAATAATGATAAGTGGAGTTCCATTAATACTTCGGTCGTCGTCAGTTCGTCGTTGGTATTATACTGAATATGAGAGTTAGTATGTTTTAAACAAAAAAAAACAAAACAAAAAAATAGATTCCATTAGAAAATCTTTCATTATTTTGCGCCAGTTACTCCAATTAAAATTTAATTTATGACATTTCAACGATTTATGTTATCTCGCCACAATCACTCAATCAGCGCCACAAACATTGTAGGTGCGCAGCAGGAGCAGGAGCACCTGGTACCAAACCGCTATCTCTTTGCTTTCGTTCCACATTAAACCGAAACATCACCAACGCTGCACAGTGGGCCGTAATAGATAAGATACTGGAAATAAATCAAACTAATTAGAAGCTAAAATTTTCAATTTTAAATCAGTCCACAGTCAGGAATATGTTAAACGGGTTCTAAATCAAAGGCCATCACACAACAGTGAAAAAAATCAAAATGGCGACACTAAATACAAATACGCAAATTTTAAATGTCCGAAAGTTGCTCGGAAGTTACCTAGTGCGTTGGGACTTTAGTTTCTCCGTGTTGCCGGCATCTCAAGGCAACAAAAGTTGCCCAGTGAGAAGCAGGACAAATTCGATATTTTTTTCGTCGAAAAGAACAAACAATCGTTAAAAGAACCAAAAGGGATACTATGACAAAAGTGACATTTTTTGACTTAAACAAGACAGAGATGTGACTTTAGTACAAAAATCTTGTGTCGTCTAATCTCCAATCAAGTCTAGCCCTATTCAAATTTGTAAAGAATAATAATTTTGGTTTGAAATGAGACATTTATTATTTCTTTTAACCGGCCTTGTCATCTATCAGATTGCGGCTTCGAGCATCGTGATTAATAAAAAAAAATTAATCCGTACCTTTCAAAGCATATATCGAATTTATCCCGATAACGCTAAATAAATTGTTCCACAGTATTTATCGCTGCAGATTTCTGTTCATTACAAAAATCCTCCTCGGAATGCTGCGCGTATATGTATATACCTAGATAATTTTCCCATCTGAAATGTTTTAATTTTCTGTAACAGTTTTTTTTTCTCTTTAATAATTCGATTTTTTTTTTGTTGGTGCAGGTAATTTTTTGTCCACTCTCTGATTCAATTTCATTTCTGATGAAAATCCATTTTGCCAGCACACACATAGAGGACCGCGAGTTGTGATTCTCCATCTGTCGCGTCGTTTTGCTCTGCCTACGTTTGCGCTTTGGATTTCTGATGAAGAACATTGGAGCGGCAATTGCCACCTAACATTGTCCCATCATCTGGATGGCCATAACTCATCGCCCAACACCCAACAATCTGCTGAACCAGGCCGTACAGTAGAGATCAGCCAGCCGCCCAACATGGATCACTATAATACACGAAGAAGAAGACGATAACGCCGGTCACCGCCGCCGCCGCGCCACCACCGTCAACCATAATGTTGATGATGATTACGACGAGGCAATAGGAGCAGATGTTTCTGGATGTTTTGTTGCTGCTTCTCAGTTGCAACTTCCAACGACAACGGACAACGGACGACGCGCCATGCGGCGATGATTTACTTTAATTTCACTCGGGAAAAACTCTAATAACTTTCGCAATTGGAAATTCATTGATGAAAATGTTGTCCGATGTGGTTTTTTGTCCGTTTATTTTTTTTTTTTACTGTGCTGCCTGCATATTTGAGCTCTCTGCTCTGCACTCAATCATAAAATTAAAATTTATGCGATGACAACGACGCATGGTGCAACACAGATCATAAAGTAAAATGGGAGCAGCCGGGCTGGAGACCAAATGACAAACAATAATAGCAAAAAAAAAAAAAAACCGTGAACTGGGCAAAAACGACTTACGCGGTACTATAGATTCGAGACATTTTCGCAATCGCGATGGACAATTACAAGCAATTGTGATGTCCGCCAGCGAGACAATCCTGCATTTTGCACAGAGCTCCAAATCATCGCTTACTCGTAGATAGCTTCATAGGTCTTTTTGTGTTACATGTATCATAATAGGGTGGAGCCGTAGACATTATATTATGGCAAACAAAAATAGACTGTGGCGCCATCTAGGGACAAAATCATTGTTTTGTATTTTATGTGAACAACAATCTTACAAGATATCACAAAAATGATTGTCTACAAGTCTCTGTTTAAAAAAAAATATAGTTCCCACAGTGAGACTTCATATACAATGGGGACACAATTAATCTCTGTACTAAGGAAAATACCTTTTTAATCCCCTGGGACTAGGTACATGTTTTGCAGCTCTGGACTTAAATTGACCTTAAGCTGCAAGAACAAGAACAAGAACACAAAATACTTTTGTAGCAAAAACTCTTAAAAATCAATTATTCCATACAAGTTGAGAATATTAAAACATAAAACGTACAACTATCCGATTACAATGTATTCTTTAAAAAAGTTTAAAGCTACACTTACACTTAGTTTAAAAAAAATATATAGATTTTTTTTATAAATACCTTAGCTTTTTCCTTCACAATTTTCATCGAATTTATAACGGAAGTTATAAAATGCGGACTTCAGCCAAAACCAGAATACTTTTCACGAAAGGCATAAAACGTTTTTTACTCGATTTTTAATAGATAGATAGAAACCATAAATACATTTTCCTGCACATCCTAGTTCATGATATTGTTAGTTTACAAGAATGGAGGGGATCCAAGATTTTGTGCCGAATGGGAACTTGAAAAAAATTGAACTCGGAGAAACTTTATACGATGACAAAACAAAGGTCTCGTAATCTTCTCCATTTACATACAAATATGTTCAGCTGCAATTTACACGGACATGTTAATTTTCTCTCAATTGGGACCTATTCTTTTTTGACATTCACCGGTTTGTTTTTTGCATTTTTGTTAGGAATGCAAATATTTTTTTTTTCTGAGTTCCAAAATGTCAAACAAAAAGTAAACATTCATGCGCATTTCGAACGCATCCCGGATGCTTTGCATACATTTAACTTTGCATCAGTTTGACATTTCGGAATTCTGTTTGTTGATTTTTTTCTTAGTAAATGTGAATTGATGGTTTCAAATTATTTGCAGCAGTTTTTCCCAGAGAACATTCAATTTCTTGCGTATTCAGATATTTTTTTCCCCATTTCTAATCTTCAATTCAGGAGCCATATTTTTACAGCTCGTGATTTCAAGGTTGATAACGGAAATAAACACCAGTTTTATCGAGTAAGACAAATATAGTAATAATGAAAAACCACAATTTACGAAAAAAAACAATAACAATAAAAAAATCAACTTACTTTGGGTGAAACTCCATATTTTTGCTTTTCCTTTCAGTTCAAACATAAAATTGTTAAATGAAAGCATCCAAACAAAATTGGAAATTGGATGCTTTTGCTGCTCAGTTAATGCGCATTGCTGACGTTTGGGATGCGTTTAGAAACTCATGACTTTTGACTTTCGGAACTTTGCATCCAAAAGTGGCTGTTTACACAGTCCTTTTACTGAAAGGCGTGTGTGTCAACTGTATGGAGTCGTACTTTTAGCTGTTTTTACAGTTATGCCACTGGTTGATGCTTAAAGTTCCTGATGAAGAAAAATCCCATTTTTTCAAATCGATTCTCAACAAATAGACACGTACATACTTTTTTAATTCATCAGCAATAGAAACACTACCACACATCAAATATTGACAAAACTTTCTTACATCTTAATTAACGATTCATCAATGTTCGATATTTTGTTTAATTAATTAACTCGAATGAAAAACATTTTTTCTGCAAAGTGATCTTGGGAAGAAACAAGCTAGTGCAACAAAACATATACATATATAAGTCAAGATCATAAAGCAAAAACAAAAACCCTAAGTGCATTCCAATTGCTAATCTTTAAAAAAAGACTACATTTTGCGAAGTGATGATTTAGCTTCTTGAATTAGCATGCAAAGTGTTCACCCCGAGCAGATTCGTTGCCCCAGTATAGCGCAGCACAGCGGTGTAATCAAAATTTATTCATACAAATATTAAAACATGAACGACAAGTGGCATGTCTTTCACGGAAGACAGAATGATTCCATGTCATCATTTCATACCCCACTATCAATGTCTGTGCTGTCGGTGTCGCATGACATGGCTTGGCATGCGGAGCGCAGTGCTCGGTGTTCAGTGCTGACCGGCTCCAAAACAGAACCACTCATAAATTTCCTATTAAAAGTTAATTTTCATTAGCATGGTTGGTGCTGGCTATATTGTGGCCAGAGCTCCGGCCGGCGAGGTGAATTACAAATCCGATTTAGCTCGCCAAAGTGTCCAAACACCAAAATGGCCAACCACGCTATCAACCACGCTATTGGACGACGGATGCATGCACGCACGCATCCAATTGCCATGCAGTAAAACAGAAACTATACAGCAGCGCGCACTCCTTGATGATGGAGTGAAAATATCGTCGTTTCATCGTTCATCGCCGCTGCCGTCCACATAATGTCCATCTAGGTCCCTATAAAGAGTCTCCTGGGCGTCTTATCGTGGTGTCAGCCCCAGCCGACAGAAAAAGAGAGAGGATCCGCAAATAACTAACATTTGCAAATATCGGGCTTAGAAACATCAACCATTAGATCCGCTTGCCTGGACAATCTATCATTACACGATGGACACACCACACCACATATACTGTTGTTTGGTCAAACTGCACACTACAAATTCTGGAGAAACAAAAAATATAAAACTCCAGTTAATCCTGAGAGTTTAATTGCAGTTGCATTCTCCACGGAAGAGAGCAGGATTATATGTGATGTGGTTCGGCTTTTGCTAATACCTTGGCTAATGTTCGCTGGTGGAGATTCTGTTTTTTTTTTTTGTTTTGTTTTTTGTGGCCCCAATTGGAATTGCAATGATACGAATTAATTAAATTCAAGCTGAGTTTTTATTTTGTTACAGGAAGACATGACAGAGACACGCATTTGCATTTCCATTGGGCATTTGTAGACATGTTGCTGCTAGCTCAACTTGGGCCATAAATATTAAGAATATTTTACCTCAAAATGGAAAAGGAATAAAACTCTAAGAAATAATACAATCTTAAAGTAGTCCCTTAATCTTAGGGTAAGATTTTCCATGTCTGAGCTAACTCTGAGTTAAATCCGAGTTAGTTAATCTGCAAATAAATTGACCCCGAGTTTAGAACCAGTTTTTCAGTGTAGGACTCTTAGTTGTCAAAAATCTAGCTTAATCAATGTGCGACCCTATGGAAAGGCGCTCTGACTATCGAAACAGAGAGGGTGACACTATGTGATTGTATGGAAAGAGGCGTTTTTACAAACATCTGATGTCAGCTAATCTATAGTTAATTCACCAAATTCAATAGAGTTACCTTGGAATCTAAATTGACATTTTCAGAAGTTAACACGGGCTTATTTCGATGATGAAAAAAAACCTAACTTAAAAAATTAAATGGTTCCTAAACCGTTAAACTAAAAGTTTGTTAAGCAATAAACATTTCAGAAGTAAAGATCCAGAAAAAAACAATAATATTAAAAAAAAAATATCTGTTGGTAAGAACTCTGATACATATGTATGCAGTTATATTATATACAACATCAATTTGATAACCCACTATCAAACCTATACCCATTAAACGGTCTCATATATGAGCGCAAAGAAAGGTTTTCATTGAGGACAATTAATATACCAAGACAAGCAACAAGCAAACATGAAACCTCTAAATGCTTCCAAAATACCAGGCCTCTGACAACAAGCTGTGGTTGGTGTTGGTTGGGTTAGCTGGCTGGCCAAAACCACTAATGGGATCAGCACATATAAAAGTTTAAAGGATCCGCCATTCGGAGATATCACGCAGCAGCAATAGCAGCCGTTAAGATTGCGTGAATTTGCATTTAAAGTCGCACGTCCTTTGTCATTAAGTTAAAAAGCGGTGATATACGCAAATAAAAATTTGTATTCTCCATTTAAATGTATGTGTGTGGCAATGTTTGAATATGTGTGTTCCATTTTGATGGATGAATTGAAGAATGCAATGGAAAGCTGGCGATGAGGTGGCACAGCGGCCAACCTGATTAGGATATCAGCAGAAGATACTCCTCTGCATCATCAGGCCAATCGTCTCAAGCCCTAATGACAATTTGATTGACACACGCACTGGACAGTGGACACCCGAGTGCCATTGGATTTCTTATCCCGAAGGTTGATGGCTTTTAAGACGAACAGAGCGTCTTCTGTCCTGACCGACAATAAGTGCATTTTTTTGCTTCCCTAGATTACACAAGCATTTCGCTTGTGCGCAAAGGTAACCGCGCGCTCTGCACTAAATTTCATGGATTAAGTGAGGTTTAATTGACTGATCTAAGTCGAAGATTTATCTACCGCCGCCGCGCAGAGGAAGATGGATTTTCCTTTCCCTCACTTCTAACTTTTTTGTCGCTTACAGCGGCCAGTTTGCTGGCGTTTTTGCGCTTTTTATGCGAACCAAGCATCACTTTTGTGGATCACTGTGTCGGCGCGGCGGCGGCGGCGGTGCCCATGCCGGTCGAGGCTGGACAAATGCGTCCTTAAAACCGCGCGTGCATTAAAGTTAGATTATGATGTTAACTCGCCGACGCGTATATAGTTGGTTGTGTTATTGTGTGTGATTGTGGGGGCTGGTAATTGCTCAATTTAATGGATCCTTAGATGGAGGAATCGCCTTGAAGCTTAAGTCAGAGAATTCACTATGATTACGGTTTAAGATATATATGTACATACCCAATACCCATATATATTTTCTGTTTGGCCTATAAAGAGGCTAAAGAACGGGAGATGAGAGGAAAACATGAGGATTAATGCGCTTTGGTTGGGAATTTTTTATGGGCTAATGCAATTTGCATGCGGTGCGTATATACATATATATATTTATATCCTAGCTTTTGGATTATAATGCCGAGAGAATGATAAATAAAAATGGCTTGATAGTGAATTTCCGATGTAGAGTGCGCTCATTAAGAGTAAATTAAAAAAAAAATGGTTTTAATGAAGCAATGAATGCAGTGCCGGAGTAAAGTTTGATGAACAATATCTTGAGAGCCTTCTGCCTGTATGTAGAGTTTTTAGCAGAAATCTAGTTGAGTTTTAATACAATAACCTACCTAACAATAAAATGATATTTTCAATTGTATGAAGTTATTACTTCGATAAGAATTCCATATAGCTAGCATAAGAAGGCTTTAATTTCGGTAAACTTTCATTAAAACAGTTTGAAGTTTCATGTTTTCCAAAAGTTTACTTCATTATTATGGTTTCCCGAAAAGAAAAACATGATAATCAAACCTTCAATAAAGTGTCCTTTTAGCTTTTTTTTCAGTGTCTAAAAAAACAATCTATCTTATACTACATTTGTGTATTTATATAAAATGGTTGTAAGGAACATTTGCATCTACTTTACTTTTAAAGCTATACAATCTTTTCGATACACAAGAGAAATCAAAGAATTGTGGGCTGTGCCCATCAATTTGAGTCATTCCGGGTCTGATTTAACGGTTGAATTTCATACTCAATTTCTTTTTTTCACTGCACGTAATAGATACTTGATGAATGTGTTGGGCACTTGGGTGATTAATTTCTGGAGAGATTATTAACATTTTTATTTATCTTGAAAATGAATGACTTTTTCATGTCTTGACTTTTTGCATTACGGAAATCCGGAACGATGTTAAAAAGAAACTTCTTATAGTTACCTAGTAAGATTTTTTGCGCATATCATTTGATTACATCAAGGTATAAAGCCAAAGATCTGGTTAGTTTATGGTTTGTTGTTTTATAGTGAAACAATTTTTTTGCAAATACAGCTTCCTGAACCCTCAACCATAAAAGAGTTTGTAAAGTGGATTGTTTAACGAATAACCGTTGCATGAACTTATGATGGAAAAAACGTACAACATTGTGTAGGTATTTTAATTTTTAAATTTTCCAGCTTAATTTTTAAAATTTTGAATGATGCTTTTTAATAAACAATAGATTTGGCACCATTGATCAGGTGACATCAGTGATATCATTTGAAACTTTAAAATCCCAACTTTTAAAGGGGTTCTTCCCACGCTTTGGCCAATTTTTTTGAATTTTCTTATAAGTACTAAGAAACGGTCATTTGCATTTTATTGATACATTCTTGATTTTTTGAAATGTCATTTGATAATTGTAATAACAAAATAATACTAAGTAATACCCACCATAATTTGGTTTGCAATATTTGTCCACAACTTATCCCACACTAGTTTATCTTTCTTCTGTTTCCTTTTCTGCTTCTGATTCTGCTTCTGCTTCTGATTCTGCTTCTGCTTCTGCTTCTGCTTCTGCTTCTGCTTCTGCTTCTGCTTCTGCTTCTGCTTCTGCTTCTGCTTCTGCTTCTGCTTCTGCTTCTGCTTCTGCTTCTGCTTCTGCTTCTGCTTCTGCTTCTGCTTCTGCTTCTGCTTCTGCTTCTGCTTCTGCTTCTGCTTCTGCTTCTGCTTCTGCTTCTGCTTCTGCTTCTGCTTCTGCTTCTGCTTCTGCTTCTGCTTCTGCTTCTGCTTCTGCTTCTGCTTCTGCTTCTGCTTCTGCTTCTGCTTCTGCTTCTGCTTCTGCTTCTGCTTCTGCTTTAGTTTAGTATTATAGAAAACTAGAGAACATTGTTCAGCTCTATATCGCAAGGAAAAAGGATTTCATAAAAAAACTTGCAGAAAATTGAAATATGTAATACAGTTTGAACTAGAAGCTTACGAATCAAGAATTTAACAGCACAGTTAGGGGTGCCTAAAAAATACTGAAACCATTGCTAAAGTGAAATTTATAATTACAAGTCTTGTATCATATTTTTTTCCGATAGATGCATGCAAGTGTTTAATATTAAGCAACACTTATGGCACCATGCCAATTGATTTCAGTAAAATTGTTAGTGTTGCGCTTGTATACCACCCAGCAGTGCTAGGCGACACATGTTGGCTGCTGCTGAATTACCAACCTACGTAAAATTCAATACAAATCGTGTACTTGTTTGGTTGCATCTCGTTGCAACTTATAATACAACGAGCTATGTAAAGTCTATAGTGTCTACAGTTTAGTGTGGCGTTTTTTTTCAGTCTGTCAACAGCATATAATTTTATCTGCCATACCACGCCGCGCAGCTCAGCGTAGAGCAACGCTGCACAGACGATCGACTTGTTGTATAGAAGCCAGTTTTTGTTATTTGGTTCACTTTGGCTAGTTGGCTGCTACGCTATCAGGATCAAGTTCAAATGTGACTGAACGATATTTAGTGGCACGTTGCTGTCTCTTGCCATAACACGGCTTCTGTTGCTGTCGTCATCAAAGTGGAATGTATATACTGCCATAGATGGACAAAACTGCTATAAAGCAGTATTGCACATCTGACATGTCTACCTTTCCCGATCACAGTCACGTGCACCCCTTGTGCTCGGATAGTGTCACTTTGTTGCTACTGCTAGTTCGCTAGTTTGCGCATACTGATTATTAACCGTTCGTTTACTGATCAGATACAACATATGTAGGTACTTGCCGCCAGTATAGTTACCGATTGATGAAGAAATTTTTGTCATTCAAGTCGCGATCGACTGTGGAATAGACGTTGAGTTGCGCACGCTCGATTAAGAGCAGAAGCTCAGAATCAGTATACAGACTGATTGGCTTGGTCGACTTTGACTGATATAGCAAATAGTCAATTATGGGCTGGGCTGACAGTCTGATTGGCAGAGAAACGAACTCATTTATATATGAAACTTACATACAGGTAACATCATATTATATTGGTTACTTTGGGAAAAGTTGTAATGAGTTTGCGTATAGGTACTTGAGTCTAAGTCTGATGAAATAAAAAAAAATCCCAAACAGGGATGTTAAAAATTCCAAGCAATATGGAACAATTTTTTTTTTTTAATTTCAAAATGTTTTAGAAAAGTAAGAGCCCCGAAGAATAAGAATTCTTAACACAAGGGACGTTACAAATTTGAAGCAGTGTGGGAAATATTTTTTTGAAAAAATTCTAAAATCTTTTAAAAAAGTAAGAGCCCCTTAAGTGCCTTAAAGGCACTTGAGTAGGAAAGTCCTCTCTCGAACAACAAAAGTGACACTTATAATGCTATAAATGCTGTATCTTATGTAGAGGTGCCTTGATCAGTAGATGGAGAACCTTATATTGTTTTGAGAGGATAATTTTTGTAACAGGTCTATTTCTAGTGTCTTTCTCTCCCTCTAATTCGATAGTGTCAGAAGCACGTATCTGTCAGAAATATCTATGCAGTTAATCCAGAGTTTAATTAACTCGGAATCAAAATTGAATTTCAGGAGTTAAATCGGGCTTTACTCTAAAAGATAATCCCGAAATAAAAAACTGCGCATGGATATTTAATTTTTTTTCAATTCAATATTTTTCTTTATAACATCCCTGGATCTTTTGTCAAATCATCAGTATCCTATATAGTCTTAATAATTCTCTCTGGAGAAATACATGATGCTGCCACTACCTTCACCACTCACTAAGTCTTCTTCTATCCACTTTTGGCGGCGAGTATAAGGTAATGATGATGACAACATAACGTGCTCATAATCCATCTCCGCTGCCGTAAAACAATGTTTTTGTACAAAAAATAAAAAATAAATAATCCTTTTTTTTTTTTCAAAAGTTAAAGTAACGAGCTAACAACTGCAAATTGCAGTACCACAGAGATGCTTCATTACGCGGCGGCAGCGGGCGCAGAGGCAAGCGATGGACATATAGTTTGCCAACGATATGTTTTTCTTTTGTTTGATGCTGCTACTGTAGTGCCCTTAAAAGTCCACGCACAAATCACTACAGCAGCAATGTGTTGCCGTAAAAAAGGTATAGTTATGTATGGTTGTGGGCTTTCCAATTTGTTGGTTATATAGAAAGTTGAGTATGAGTTCCCTCGAGAGAGTTGAAAATGTACGACAATTGGACAGGACCAATGATGGATAATTTCCCATTTCACGAGAATTTCACCTGAATGTCATCGTCTGCCTTAGCAATGCGCGTGCAATGATCATGTCTATTTGGTAAATATTGAATTATATAATGAAAGGAATTTCGGTATAAATTATTATTAAAAGGGATAGAGAAGATTGTCTTGGTTTATAGCCGTAGTTTTCATAAGATACAAACTCGTCGGAAACTTCCCCCCAGCATCAGCATGTGTAAGTGGTTAAAATTAGATAATCTAGTTAAAAGCCGTTAATAAGCCGGTTAAGAGCCGTCCATAAGTCGGTTGATAGCCGTTTATTTTATTGTAAAATTTAATTTAAAATTGTATGAGTTAAAATTGATAGGTAAGGTATTGCTGTCTTAATAAAGAAAATACCTTTTTTAATACTAAAGTCTTAGTGTACCTTTTTTAGTTAGATCATGGATTCGACGAGTATACTTCAGCCTGAGAACCCAAATGTTTTTGTATTTTGTGTGTTTATGTGCCATATTCGCACAATTCGTCTGATGACTAACCAGCCACCGGCGGTGGCGGCGTTTATTTAAGGTATCCATATAAATTTTTGATGTGTAAACATCTATGCCGGCGGCGGCGGTAGGGTAAATTAAAAACGTGGAAATTTCTGTAGCACATTACGTTGTGCTGTTACACGTTACGATACATTGATGTATACGTTCCTTCGTAGCTCAAACTAAATCGAAAGGTCGAGTTGAGTTTGGGTTGAAATTAGGTTGACAGTTCGAACTCGCTGCGTTCTGTGATGTAAAACTAGCACTTGAATATTTAATTTGATGTTTACACATCTTAACCGTGAGAGTCCCGGCACTCACACTTTTTTTTATACAAACTTATCAAGAAATAAATAATAACGATTTTATAGAAAAATTTCAAAATATCAATTCACAATAATTTAACATATATAATGACAACAGACAGCTATAACTGTGTCTTGAATGCGTTTGACATTAACATTAAATTTCCACAAATATAGTTTACTGAGCCTGACATTGCGTGGGATTATTGTTAGATTTGCCTTTGCTTGTTTTTATTATACATAAGTAGGTACATGCCTTAAACAACCACTCAAAACATTTTTTATGACCTTCAGCTTATATACTTTGTAACAACAGATTAATACCATTTAAGTTACACACTTGTGACACCTGTCACACACACCATCGATTAAAATAAGATAAAAATAAAAAAAAAATAAAACTTTGATTTATTATTTGTGTAATTGAGAATGATTAACACGTGATTAATGAACACTGCAAAATCATTATTGCAATTTTATAAAAAGTTAAATCCAAAATGTTTGTCCCCAAGGTAAATTTATCAAAATTATTTGCACCAACTGTCAATAATTCATATTCATGTACGTATAAACAGCCATTATATAAAAGGTACGCCCCGGAAATAACTTCTTTTATACACGATCAAGACACAAAACTATTTTTGTTTGTTCATACTTTCACCAAAGGCACATATTTGTAAATATTCATACTTTGCTGGCTATTCGTGACGATGCCGAAGGTCAACGCAATTAATCAACCCCTTGGCTACTAATTATTTTCCGCACTTTAAGCGAACCGCTATAAAAAAAAATAAAATTAGAAAAAAAGCGAGAAAACTATTTTGCATATAAATTACCTATCAATCGCTATTTACATAGATTTGCATAAAAAAAAAAGAAAAAGAGAAAAAACTATTACTCACCACACCCACCGCGCAAGGTGTTCACCTTTTTTTCGCGTGTGAAGTGGCAAATACCTAATTGCCTGGGGCACACTTTGAATGTAAACAGAATGTCCAGAGCTTGTAAAGAAGTCTTTTCCGTGAGACAGTGTGATCGGTGAATTCACCTGACAGTATATAGCTTTTTGATTTGCACATCAAGAGTGGTCAAGTGGCATCAGCCATCCATGACTCATCTCATGATGGAACGCTAGAATGACCAATCGATGAAATCAACAAGTATACGCAGCTTCAAAGCCAAAAACCACAACACACAGAGTTCAAGAAGCTATCTTCATCAGCAAAGACGGTTCGTTTGACCAGCACCACTGTCTGGTATCCGTCGTCGGTCGGCAAAATAGCCATGCCACAGAAGAGGTATGAGCCTGCAACAATCACTGGGCCACAATCACAGCAGCAGCGGTGCACTGGTGGCGTGGCGGTTGTGGCAGCTATTTTCTGGCCAATTTTGAGTTATTGTTTGCCGTGTAAGCCGAATTCTTGGCAGCGTCATCCTGCATGCGTACGTATACACCACGACGACGTCGAAGCCTATTGTCTTCTCAGAAATCGGCTCTTCAGCCTTAGCCAACATCATATACAGCCTCAAGGAGGCGCAGAGGATCGAAGCGCAATTACAGGACGTTCACTGTGCGCGCGTTGGCCGTTATGTGAGTAATTGCCGAGGATTATTCCCTTCAAATTATTTTCGCCCGGTTAGGAGATGTGCAAGAGAAAAAGAAGAAGATTGTACACAATAGATTAGATATCCCTTGACTTTCTGGCCAAAAAAAACCTTTCTATTATATTTCGCTTGGGATATCAGAGATCCTGACTTTTGGTCAGAAGTTTGTGTCCCCATTTGACAGAGTTAAAACCCATTCGTGAGTTTGTGTGAGTGTGTGAATGTAATTGATTTATAGAAAATAAATCATGGGATCCCAATGCCAATATGATGTTGCATGCCGCCAAGCCAGAGAGTCGAGTATATAGATAAACGATGACCAAAAGCATAAGGCTATATTAAGAATTGTTCGAGTATACCGTGTCCTTTCATAATTTCTGTGCAATTCCAAGACAAAGTGCGAGAAAAATCATTGATTTTTTTTTGTTATTGTAATAATTATATCTGTGACATTTTTGTTGAGATTCTGCAACAATTCGTTGTGGTTTTTTTGCTCTGCACCGCCACGCTACTATACAGTCGGTGGAAAATAAAGACGATGACGACTGACAGCGAACATTTTCCATTGTTTGCTTCTGAGGTTGAAGGTTGGGGGCTGCAACTGAAATATAGAAAAAAGGTCTTAAGTTATGCAATTGATAAATAGAATTTACTTTTCAGTAAAACTTGGGGTTTCTTCTTCTATATATAATATAAAAATCTTCATTTATGGATTTAAAAAACAAAATTGAGCCGTAAACAATTTTAAAATTCGTATGTTGGCAAGTTACCAAGCAAATAAGGACAATACTTCATACATCCTAAGAAATGGAAGCTCGTCTTTCTAACATAACGATTTCTCAAGTTTTTTAGGAATTCAACCCACACTGTCCAGTCAAAGCTCAACTTCAGAAGCACTAGTAAATATGTGACGATCCTGTCCAAGTAAATATTTCATAGGTTAACGCCAATGCCTCTTTCAAAACACTCAATGCTAAAATCAATCAGTTATGGAAAATACCCACTACCTGGATCAAGTTTAGAAAAATTTTACCACGGTATTGGTTCATTGGTAGACGCTTTGGTACTATACGCTTTTTCGTCTGCACTATCTTTGTTGGTAAAACTTACTCCAGTATGGATCATGGCTTCAGCCAATAAGCTTTTTCAGTCAGCTCGCAATTAGCCTAGTGGCTAGGGGTGGAACATATTAAAGAAGTGACTTGACAGCACGTCACCTTGTCTAAAACCTTTATTGCCATGAAAGCTATTGTGGAGGTCTTCCCCGACCTTGATAAAGCAGTTTGGCTCTATAAATGTTGTCATATGCGACCTTGTAATTGATTGAACCCCAAGCTGAGACATGATTTTCACTGATTATATTTTGCTAATGAGCTAGTGCAAACTTCTAACTGAGTTATCAATAGCCGCTTTGAACAGATCGCCAGTTCTCTTCTCTTATGTTCTGTTCGAGCAGTTACCTCGCCAGCCCTTCAAACTAGGATTACGACCATGAGAAATTCTTAGACGCCACTGATGGAAATCAATTTCCTGGATTTTATAGGGTTTGTTGGCAAAATTCTCTGATTTCTTTATTTGAATAGATCTTGTTTGGGTTTAAATTAAAAACAATAACTAATAAGCTGTGACTTGTGAAATTAAGTACTCGGAATTTTTGACCTGTTTTTGATCTTCAAAGTTGAGCTTAGCAATGAATTTCCCTTATTCAGTTCAAACACTATGTAGGTACTCATTCTTTTTCTCACTGTCCAATCATCATCATCATAATCATTGTTACCAGCCTCATCTGAAACAAAATAAAAAAAAAATAAAAATAAAAAACAATTCAAAAGGAATGAACCATCGACGAAACAACCAAACAATCCAACAAGGCAATCGGACCAACGGAATGTTGTCATTTCTTGACATTGCGCTGCCAATAATGTATCTTACCCTTTTTTGCCCAAGGCTCCAAACGAACAGTCCTATTCTTTACTTTAGACGTCGCGTCGCTTCTTGGTCGTCGTATATCCCAATCTTATAGCAGATGATAGCACATTGCAGAACAAAACAGCACAGCACAGCACAGCAGCCAATATATAAAAGCATCGATCGTTGTGTTGTGCTCTGTGTTCATAACTTTGACGTTCCTTTTTAGGTAGCCAAGTGATTTCTGAGATGTTTGTTAATTGCTTCTCGGTCATTCCGAGCACTCTATTCTAGCTATACAACTCCATAAGCTGAAGCTGAACACACTATGCAGTGAGGTGCGTCTATAAGCTTCTTCACCAATACCATGCTGCATCAACATTATTATTGCAGCACTGTTGAGAGTTCATATGTGCAGATGCGCGTTATTGCGGATACGATTAAATGATCTATACTATGCCAGCGAATGGGAAAGAAGAATTTCACACGACATTTAGGGCTATATATCAACGTTTAAGAGTTTAAGGTGATCTTTCTTTCCTGAAGTGTGAGCGTCTTATACAACTTTTTCGACAGAATTCGTATGAAAAGAAAATGTCAGTTTTAAATGATCTTAATTTTTGGTATTATGTAGTTAGTTTTAAACTTACTTAACAGGTTCCCGATACTGGTGAAGTGTCTCTGACTAAGACACGTTGTCTTGGCTTTCCATTCTTTTCGATCCCAAGCATGCCGCTGCCGCTTCGAGGTCATCTAGACCAAGCACTCTACACCCCCGTTTTGAAGCAGCTCATAGAGATCGTGGTTGTAGAGTTTCCTCCTTCCGCCCTCCTAGCACAAAAGGATCAAATATCCGTCAAAGAATTTTTATTTCGGTAGATCTCATTACCAACTTTTCACCTTTCACCTTTATAAGAGCACTTTAGAAGCGCCAACGAGGCATGATTTGGTAGTTCGAAGAATATTTGTTCCAGAGAAATTCAAAGTCCAAATACTAAATTTTATTCGAATTTAAAATCTTCGACCTTGTGAATTTCACCTTCTGTTTAAAAACAAAAATACAGGGCTCCCTCGAAAAGGGAAGTGGTGTATCTCATTGTTCTCCAATGGAGTATATACTGTTCCGTGGATGGATGGATGCAAGATGACCATTACCTACTTCGAATTCCATCGGTTGACAGTTTTTTTTTCCACTTCAAGCCTCGAGGCATTGCCATTGAGTGAAAAATGGCAAATCTTTGGAATTTCTTCTCCAAGAAGATGCAGTTAAGATTTTCACTTTGTACTTTTTCTTAGCGATTGGGGAGAGCTGTGCGTAATTAAGCAGAGGAAAAAAAAAAATAAGCACGCAGCCATAACTGCTGCTGCAAGCGTCAAACACTCGTTGGATGGACAGCAGCTTCTGATGCACTGCTGTCATTGTTTTTGTTGTACAGCAATATATGCTGTTGTCTCCAAATATTGTCGCGTAATTTCGCATAGCTTACTTCCGGGAATATTGGTTAAAGGAACACAGCACATCAACACATATAATAGTCCCGCTGCCGGCCGCCCTGGCAATAAGCATCAACTTCATCTTCAACTTGAGGGCTAAAAACAAAGTTTCAATTTGTCGTGTTGTGCGCGTTGTCTTTTCTGGGGCTGGAATTTTTGTGAGAACATGACATTTTGATCGGTCTTCGTCGTTGTTGTCTCGCAAATGCTCAGCTCAGCTTTAGATACATATATGTAAACAAAAATACAAAAAAATAAACGATACATTTTATATATAAAACACGGACGGACAACAACGACCGAACGTCGTCGTCGACAATGGCAATGACACAACATTTATTGTCGCCTCGAATGGTTGTATACGTATTTTGTGCTGTTGGTTTGTTGTGAGGTGGAATGCCATTTTGGCAAACTGTTAAACAGTTGCAAGAATGCGCACAGCTGTTATGTTCGTCATTCGCTCACGAAATTAATTCACGAAAAAGGGTAAACTCTGAATCCACAAAGAAACTATTTTTCGTCGAAAAAACAGTTTAGCTTGAGCGGTAGCTAGCGGTTTATAAGGTATGGTGCATTTCGATTTTCGAATGCAGCAAGGGAATTATTATGTAGGTATACAACCGAGATTGTAAATGGCAGGGTTAACAAGGAAGAAGAATCTCAGATTTAGTTGGAAGGGTTTTTTTTTGTTGTCTTCCCATTAAATTTTTTGTGTAATGCCGAAAAAGTGACCTAGAACTGTCTTATATATGTGACAAGTAGGTAATGAGGCATAAAAAGGGCTTTAAATTGGGGTTAAGGTTTGAATGTTTTCGTTTAAAATGACTTCATTGGAATCAGAAGCTGAATTAAGTAGCAACACGGAATTAATGTATTTTTTGTTTAAGTTAAGGCAGAGGAAAAAAAGTCGTGTGACAGATTGAAATTCCACTTCTTATAAGCTTAGCAATTCTAGCTTCAATTCTATAAGAAAAATTAAATGGATATTTTAATTATTTTAATGTAATATTGTGCTAAGATTTAAGAAAAATACATTTACTGTCCCTGGCATATATCTAGGGAATAAATAATGACAAAAAAGGATATGGCGTTTGTGAATTGTGGATTTGTTTAATGTTTTCTATGTTTTTTTTGTTGCTTAGTTGATATCAAAATAGCAAAGCATTCCCTCAAAAAACGATATAAATTTTTTTAATGGATGGTTTATTGCTTAATAATTTGCTGTTAATTATTCAATATATAATTTTGCCAATCTAGAATAATTGTTCCTTCAATGTTTTCTATGTTTTTTGTTTGCTTCGTTAAGTTGATATCGAGATATGGAAGCACACCCTCAAAAAGTGGTATAAAATTCTCACTGGCAATGGTTTATTTCTTAATAATTTTTCATTAATTATATCGTTTGTTAGTTGCGAAAATTCCAATTTTGTGATGCAACGTTTTCTATGTTTTTATTTTTGGTTTTTCACTTTATTTGTCTGAAATAAGCAAGCACCCTTTCGAAAAGGGGTAATAACTTGTCATATTGAAATGTTTATTGCTTAGAAATTTGAAGTTCATTAGACGTTGATTATCTGTGATAGTTACAATTTTGTGTGCAAAATTTTCCATGTTTTTTTTTGTTCGAAATTTGGTACACCTGCTGCATAATTTTTTTATTCGAAATGGGGACTTCACAAATTTAGGTACCTAACAATTAGCTACGAATATTCAAAATTCATAATCATTCATATTCAAAAACCATTATCAAAGTCTGGAATTTAGTCAAATAAATATTTAAAATGGCTTAAATGTTTAGGTATATTTTGATGAAAGTGATTTCAATGCAGATATGTACCAAATTTATGAAATCAACTCCAAAATGTTTCCAGTTGATTCTATTTAACTTTTTGTATATTGCAAAAATATTAATTTTGTATTAAAAATGAATTTGGACTAAATCTGAAGAAATTTGATAAAAATTTGACAATTTAAATAAGAATTCTGACAGTTGACAGTTGTTAATTAATATTATTAAGTAAATATTTGAAATATGTACTTTGAATTGTCAAAATTCTCAAATTTGTATTACAATTCATCCAATTTGGTCTAAAAACCATTTTCAATATAAAAGCAATATAAAAATAAAGTACATAGTTGTAATTAATTGGAAACATTGCGCAAAGTATTTGATTTGTATTTCCTAATTTGGTAGGCACATTATCTGTATTTAAATCATTTTCATGTAAAAGCATATATTTAAGCCGTGGTCATATTTTCAAAATAATGTATTTTTAATTTCGATATTGCAAAACCACATAAGAAAATGCTAACACCTCACTGATTTAATATTTCCGAAAAAGGTAAACACCTAACACCTTTTTTTTTAACAAAAAATCCAATTTTTAATTGTGTACTTAAATCACAATATTTTTGAACAATTTATTTTCAAACTCAAAAATTTTAAAAATTTGTTAACCTTATTTCTTTTTCAATGGTCATCAATTTTTAATCAAACACTAAAAGCTAGCTAGGTATTTAAATGTATTCAGTTTTTAAGAAACTCTAAAATTACATTATTAGGTATTCATACAAGAATTTTGCAGGCGGAAATTATGTATGTATTACTTGAAACCTTTTCCAAGTAGACTTGTAATTTATTTTCCAATGCACAAAGCAACGTTTTATATAAATGAAACAGTGTTATTTTTAGTGTTATTTTTGCCTTTACGAGCTTATTTTTTAATATACAATAAACGTCGGCGCGGTGGCGATCCACTCTCAAATTATAGATACTTTGTGTCATCAAAAATGCAACAAATAAGCTTGAAACTTATAGACAGACAATTTCCAATTCTCTTCACACTACTGTCAATGTCACATCAAAATCCATTATGTAGGTATAAGTTCCAAATTGAATCACTTATTATAAATGTCCCGCTCATTAGGACACCATATTGCCTCCTAATAGGTCCATCAACTGATTTCATTACGAAAATATACGAACAAACCTGAAGTATATACAAAAATAAAAAAAAAAAAAACTATCCAGGAAATCTGATTGACAATATTGCAATCGAACACACTGTCCTGTGGAATTACAGCTGGCAGGCAACCTACGATACACGAACGATCCAATATATGAAACTCTCTTATTGCAACGCCAAAGTAAACCCTGATTATCGCACCTTGATAGATATTTTCACATTTTTCGTTCTGCACTTGCTCGCGGTGATAATTGCGTTTAATTGCCAACAGGCTCTGAGCCTAGCTTGCCCGCCTGCTTAATGCTGCTGCTGCTGTACCTACCAGTTGATTATTACATCGGGACTATGGGGCTGCACGCGGGCTCTTTGACCGTATAGCGTCGCTGTCGTCGCGTCTCGTCGTACTGCTATACAGCCACTAGCCAGCAGCGTGGCCGACTTGAAACCACTTGACAGCCTGACTGATTTTTATTGAACGTGCAAAAAAGCTGTGCAATTTCTTACTGCGCGGCTCGATTGATCCAAAGATCCATTGACGCACGAGAGCGTGTCTCCACGCTAAATGCCCAGCCTGAGACGATTCGTAGGTTATAGCCAATCCCAATCAAAAGCGTTAACAAAAACAAGAAAAAAAAACAGAACTGCAACTAGAAATACTTAAAAAAAAACACTCAAGGCGGTAAGAGAGTTTGCGGGCGCGAGCAAACAACAAAATGACATGAAAATTAAAATATAAAAATCGCTCGCGCTAGAGCTCGTAAAAAAATGAAAATCACGGCGAGAAAAACGTAGTCGTAATATGCGAAACGTTAACGCCTCCCGTTGGTTAATTACAATTCTCCATAGTTGTACAATATAATATCCGCTACTCCGCACGCTCTTCGCCTCTTAACTTGGCATCAAGCAGTTCATGGATTATTATTGTTGATGTGATGTTTTTTTGTACCTAATTAATATTATTGCGAGATGAGTATAGAAAATGTACCGCAACATTAAACAGAGCCAATTATATTGGTATTAATTAATGAGTTTTTATTACTGACATATTGGTTAAGTAGAGTGAATTAGGATGTCAAGTCAAGCAAGACGTTCGTTGCAGATGCGGTGAAAGGAAACATTTCTTTTGTTTTTGTGTCGCCCAAAGGTGTATAAGCGAGTAGGAAAAGTTAATGGGAATATATAAAATCGTGGGAAAGTACCATAGGGAATTTTATGAAGTCAAAAAGGGTTAGGCCAAGGAGTAGCCCGGTTTTAGTAGCGCTGGCTTTAGCATGAGGTTGATTTGAGAAGGACTCGTATTTCAACAGGACAACGTATAAAACACACCGTCAAGACTATTCCAGGACTATTTAAAAAATACTTGCCCAACAAAAATAAATAAATAACTCACCGTTTGGTGGGCGTGACAGCTCGTATAGAACCAGGGCCTAGTGACATACAACACTCAATAATTTCTGTGGTCGTGTTATTGGGAGGAATGGGGGGGACCTACAGTTTTCTTCCGATTCCGAACGGGAATGAAAAAACTGATGGAATGTCGATAAAACTGGAAGTAAAAGGGATTGTGAATGGATGAAAAATATAGATGGCGTGCGTATCAGTTACAAAATAATCAACGGTGACAACGCCACCGATGGCGTTACTATTTCAGTATTACCTGTTCAGCTTAAAAAGTTAGTCACTGTCTTCAAACAGTATTTCATGCTAACTGTTTCGCCACTAAGCAAATATACGATATGCGTATTTCATGCTCTAACAATTTATTTTATAGAACTGCCTTAAATCTCTTTCGTTAATTTATTCCCAACGCTAAAACAAACAACTCGTATAAGGAAATGCTTTACAATAAAATTCCTCTCCCCCTTTCCAATTCACTCTCTGCATCTTGTCAATAAACTAAGACTAATTAAAAATGGACAACATCCTTCGTTTGCACACAGCAAACAGATAAACACGACTCAGTATTATCATTGCCGTAAATCACCCTCCTCTCACTATATGTATATATGCCTGGCAAACAACAACAAGGATGTTGCTGCTCCTGATGCTGTTGTTATTGCCGCCGCCACTGCTGCTTCTGGTGGGTTGGTGGTGTAGTTGGGGCTGATGATGCTGAAGAGTCGATCTTCCAAGGTCCCAATCCCAACACTCCATCCAGAGTATTTAATTGCCGGTGATTGATGTGGCCAATGCAGACGCAACTGACATCGAAATATTTCCAACTGTCATTAGGATCACACTAAAACTCCAACAAAAAAAAAACACACACACAAACACATCCGCAACAAGAATTAATACACCTGCAATCATTCAAATTGGAAATTAGCAATCCTACTGCCATGGCAAACATCATTAAAAGCGTGAGTGTCGTCGAAATCTTCGCGCGGATTCCGGTTGCAAAATGCCATGTGCACTCTGTGCAGATGAGGAGCCTCCGAATCTGAATGGAAAATGCGTGCATAATTCCATTATACCTATATATACAACCTGACACTGCAACCGGGCTGCTTACTACTCGCGAATCTGCCTGCGATTCCGCATAAGGAGGAGCGATAATTACTTCACGAATGACGGACGTACGATCAACTTGGCTGACAGTGATGAGTCTTTGATTGCCTCATCTTGGTGCCATTTCGCTGATGCACTGCATCACCGAACCGAGATCTGCAGGCAAACAACATAATGCCTTCCTGTCAATGGTCGGACGCAGTGCGGATGTGAGTCCTCCATATTATATGTCCAGCATTTGCGATGCAATATGTGTTGCAATGATTTTAATAGAAATGTCAATGGATCGTTGCGTTGTTTCATCGTCGTTGGTCGGTCGATCGTTGTTATCCCGTAGAGCCTCTCACATCGACATCAAGGCGCGTTTCTGTGACGTTTCGTTAGTTTTTATGACTTACAAGACTGGCTCAAAGGTGAGATTCAGTTTTATGGTGCTGTACACCTTATTACCATGGGTACTGTTAGTGAGTAGTGGACACCCGTTGTTGGGAGTCATTAACCTCCACTCAACCCAAAATCACAGTCATTGCGCAAATCGCACCGCACTGCGGCGGCGACGACGTTATAGTATGTAGTGCGTTAGATAAAGAAAATGAACTGCGCGTTTGGGTTAATGGTTTTTAATTGACTTAGCTGTAGGTATGACATGATTCCCAGGTCCATATTTCTTCTTCTAATGCCTTGAAATGACTAACAAAAGCTGACCCGAAAATTCGTTCATAGAAACATTTTTAGCCTGTCAGAACTAATGGTCAATGTTTCACGAAATAATGAAAAGAAGAAAAAAAAAAAACGCACGCAAAGAGATGAACATTCGGTGCCGTTTGGAAGCTAAGAGTTCAAGAGTGCAAAGATGAAGTCGTTATATGTTATGTTTAAATTTGAATGTGACTCGGATATGGATAGTTCTTCCGAAACAGCAACGCAACGTCGTCGTCGACGACGATGGATGGCTGTGACAATGATCATTTTTTACGATTAAGGTATACATACATTTTGGGATCTTCATGGCTTTTCACTCAATGACCAAAGAAAACCATGAACGAAAATATTACGCATTTCAGTTTTATTGTCATACCTATGACAGCTTAAAATAGAGGTAATCTGCTTCTGCATGTGTGTGGTTTTAACACATTTTATAACGTCCGTTCGGGGAAATCAGCACAAAAAAGTCTGACAAATTTAAGAAAAAAAAAAATTAAAAATTTCGGCTTCATTCATATTAAAATTTTAGGGTTCCCTGACGTTATGAATATTAATTAGATTTTGAGCGTTATATGGGATTTTGTTTCTTCATAATGGTTATGAATGGCAAAAAAATGAATTCATGAATTAAGACGGTAGTAATAAAAATTCTACATTTATTATAGGTATTCTAGAAACTTTAGAGTCTTGCAAAAAGCCTCTACCGAAATTGGTTTAAAATGATGACTGCTTGGAACAGTAAATTTTTGGAGAAGAAATATAAACAATTAAATATTTAGTCAGTTCCATTAAAAGATCCTATCAAAAAATACATCATGGCTATCTTTATATAAAACCTTATGTCTTGAAGTTCCGACTCAAAACCTATATACAAAAAAATCAGATTCTGGCACTTCATCCTTCTAATCTTCTCCGTTAGCCAAACAAAGAAAGGGGCAAATATCTAGGAATTACAATAAACAGTAAAATCAACCATGTCGAAACAATCGTTTGGAAAACCAAATATAGGATTTTACGAATACTGATATGCAAGAGAACGTGCAAGTAATTTATAAAACATTAAAAAAAAATGGATATACACCAAGAAGATAAAACCCATCATTTAAGGGATAGTTAATGTTGGCCAAAACCCATAATCCCAAAAAGAAAATCCCCAAAGTTAAAATCCCAATAATTAAAAACCCCTTGTGAAAATCCAGTACAGACAAGATCCTCAAGAGAAAATCCCAAACAAAAGATGTGCACGTAGTATAATTTTTATTATTTTACCCTAAAACTCCGAAATGTTGAAATTCTAGTACCTATTTGCCGGTAATTATTTTCGGAACTTTGGTAAAAATTTTTTGTTCAAAATGTTTTGTTTTCATTATTCATTCCCGACTTTTGTAAATAGTTTTCTTGGACAAAAGTATCCATTGGGTGGCCTGCTTTGCGGATTCCATGGATATTAACTCCCTCTTGAGGTTCTCTGTCCCGCTCATAGAACTCCGTTGCTCTGCTTGGCGTATGTTTGTTTAGTCGTTAGGCAAGTTCCATTGTCAACAGTTTTTTTTTGGACAACAGTACCTTGTGTGGCCCGCATACCAAAACGGTGGTAAAATTCCAAAATGAAGTTTTTATTTTTGTCATGAATTTTTTTTTTCAATCTAATAATTTTTTGGGGATTTTTAGGATTTGGAAATTTTGGCAAAAGAAAATATTTATTGGGATTTTGGTCCAAGGGGATTTTGTCTTATAATTGTATTGAATTTGAATTTGGTGGGATTTCGTAGCATTTAACGCGGTTGCAATGCACAAACGAACAGAACTTTGATGTTTTCATTAACTTTATATAGACTCAAACATTTCTGGCATCGATAGAATTTTTGAATAGCCCTTAAAACCTATTTCAAACATTTTATCAACACATGGAATATATAAGAATGCGTATTTTATGTATCCATATATACATAATTTTAACGCCAACCCCCCCCACCAATCAAAAAAATGTCGTGTATTCGTGCTTATAAGCGATATATCTATTTAACTGCAACTTCCTTTCACACTGCGTGTGACAGCGCGCACCGGATGTGACTAGTCAACTCCTTGATCGTAATCTACAAAACCAAATCCCAAAAGGCTATCAAAACACCATCTCACCTCTCATCGTTCAACCAGTGCAATATACAACAGAAAACTCCCGATGCTGCTGCTGCGCATGCCGCTGTATAAATACATATGAGCTGAGCATCGACCATCGGTTGCTCACCAGTTAAAAAAAAAATCAATTTGTATCTGTCGCCCATTAATGCCACGTATAGAGGAATATTTATCGCCTTAACCACTTAGCGACAGGCAAAAAATGTCTAACAAATTATTATTGCAAGCTTCCACACATGGCCACCATAACACAGCTATATAGGAGTCATCCCATAGTCCCAGTTCGAATCACCCCCGGCTGTGACTGGCTATCAGAAATCCTATTCACATCCCAACACACGCACACACACACACATGTACCTATATACAATTTTAAGGTGATAACAAATTTATAAATTTTCCGCGTAACGAAACCATCATAATTGCAAAGCACTTTTTGGCCGACGGTGTTTAGCGCTTATATTGCTGGCCAAGGCTCAAAGTATAGGCATATGAATAACCGATCCACACTAATTACGCTCCACTTTTGGCGCGCACTGCAGTTATATACCTACACAGCTACTGTGACTATATAGCTGCTCCTGATGCTGCTGCGGCTTCGGCTGCTGCTGCCTATCAACGATGTCGATCAGGTCTGCCTACATGGGCCCCCCAGGACTTTGTTTCACATAAAGGTAGAATAGAAACGGTCCCCTCGCGATATCAGCCAGCAATGTGGCTACTGCACTGCCTTACCTGAGTGGAATCCGAATCGTTGATGCGAGATGAACTCTCCTCATTCTCTCACTCCACCACAACGCCCCTTCGACCATGTAGCTTGTGATAAATTATTATGAAAATATTTGAGACCATGTCGACCTGAATTTGTGCGATCGGAGACGCGAGAGTTTGCCCGAGCGCGCGCCCATTTGCATATACTGTATATGCTGGGGATGCCAGCTAGCCAGCTAGCCACCTAGCCAGCCTGAACTCCGCTGTCGGAGTCCGCAATCGAAGTTGTATCTAGCTTGTTAGCTATCAAATTGGCATGCCATGAGCGCGACGCGAGGTGGACAACACCGCACGCACCACAAACGCGCAAACGTATAATCGGTGCGGTGTGTCCCCTGTTCCCTTTTTCGTTGCCATCATTCAAAATCCAACCAAAGGACAGTTCATGGAGCTTATTAATTTGTAAAAATCTCAACTACAAGCAGTTCGTTTGCCCAGAGAAGTACTCTGATCGATGTTTGAAGAAATCCAGCTGCTGCTGCTGCTGCTGCAGTAGATGCAAATCCATGTTTGCAATCCAAATCGAATTGGACTCTGGGGACCGCACGCAGCCGTAGTTGCGATCAGTTCCGCGCAAACAACAATGAGAGAGTTCAAGCGATGTCTGCTAACTGAAAATACCAGACAAAGGATATGCCGAAATCTGTTCTACAACATTAGAAAGCCTCCGTGTACATATCTATAGGTAGTAGGTACCAACGTGCATATAAGTACTTCTCCCCTTCGTACATCACCCTCTTTGCAATTTCTATCAACTTTTAAGCGAAATTATTTCGTTTTGGGCAATTTATCAAAATGGACATGCGCGCGTTGCGTGCCAGCGTTCAATTAATTTCTGATTTGACCAATACTTACAACGAGGACATAAGACTGCTCTCCATCTGCTCCCTTTGTCCCTCTTTGAGAGCGATGTGTTGTATCCGTTTTACTTGTGGTACAATGTGGGCAGCAATTGGAATTAGATGCATTCGGTGGTGGTATAAGTGAAAAGAACTCTCCTCCTATCCTCGCCCGTCACCCTCGTCTTCATCGCGTCGTCGTGTAGAAAGAGGTAGGAACATGAAGTCTAACATTCCGCTTCATTATAAAATTGGTCAAACAAAAAGCAAAGAAAAAACTCTTTCGTGTGCGTAGGCCTAGCGGCAAAAAAAGGAAGCATTCCTTCGCACATTTTGCACTTCTGCCTGGCATCCCTTATACCACTCACTCACCGACTCTATTGAGGCGGCACATTGTCCATGGCTTTTTTCGTTCCCATTTCCATGTTAAACTGTCACATTGAGGTGATTCATTGTGGTCAATCGGCCAGGCCCGTACAAGATATCCTGCGGGGTCACACACAATATTATGTGCGCGCACACGAAACGCGACCAACATGACGACGACGACGCGACGCACGACAACAACTGTTACTGTATATATTATGAGAGAATAATTTTAGCCTCGGTCTTCCGTTGGTTACGCCATCTTTGACTTAGAATGACAAATGCAAATAGAGCTATCTGACGGCTGGCGGCTGCAGCGGCGGCGGCGGTCACTAAACGGTGAATTTGTGCCTCACGGGTGTTAAATACATCTTTCTCTCGCACTCAAAGATGTCTGTGTGTTTATTTTCGCGCGACATTCGCGTTTCCTCGAGGAAAGTTTAGTGGCAGCGGCATCGGTGGCGGCAGGTAATAGTGGAAACCATTAATCAAATGTTTTGTTGGGGATTCGTGTTTAAAAAATATTCGTGGTATCCTTTGATTAACTGAGCAATGCAGCAGATTGACGCATATATCACACATATGCGCATAAGAATCCATTAGATACGCTCAAAACTTATTGTGCGGCGATTTCTGTGAAAGCGAATATCTATCCCTAACTTATTCGGGAATCGCATCCATCTTTGAGGTCGAATGCTGGGGCTATAGGCCTACCGCGCCGCCACACCGCCGCCGTTCCACCGCACCGCAGCACTGTTGCAATGCAACGCTGGCTGTCGCGCGAAAGGTGTTATCGTGGAATTCTGCAGTCGGTGTTGATCTCACGAGAGATGATTTGCACGCATAACAGATAACGGCTGTGCTGGTTGCGCGGTAAAAATTTTGCATAAGTGTGAGGTGTGGTGCGGTGGCGTTGGTGGTGCGCGGTGCGGTATACGACGGATGGTGCGGTACATATTCAATCTAATCGGACTTAAATCGATGAAAAATGTTTCGAATCGGTTGTAGGACATAGATACATGCATTTAAAGGCATGGAGATTTGTGTAGATTTGTTGTTGTAGCTGTTGTTATTATTGCTGATCTTGTGTTCGGGTTGAAGGGGGAAAGTTGATATTGATAGCCGTAAATGAGGATACAATAGATGTGTGATCCCAGGATGTACACAATAAAGTCGTACTTTTAACTTGGAATTGGGGCTTATTAAATATTGAAGCTCTTCAAAGCAAAAATAATGGGTAATTCATTTGTATCCATGTAGACTTTGAACTTTAGATTAGCCCAAAGGAAAGGAGATTAGATGCAGCTTATTCGTTTCACGGGCTTCTATTTCAAGCAACAAATTATCCATTATAATGACGCAGATGGGTCTTATTTTTAAAGAAATGGGTCGCATCACAGAACAAAGTTAGTCGAAAAAATTGGATCTCCCACCATCTTTTCAATAACTCCACAATGAATAACTCTAAACAATATTATAACTTCCAAAATCGGGGATTTTTTGCATTTTGAAATAAGTCTCCGAATTCAAAGATGAAATAAATCCCCAAAAATATTTGAAATAAGTCTCCAAAAAAGAACGAAATAAGTCCCTAAATTAGTCTCCACCCAATGTGTTGTTGTCCAAGAAAACTGTTGACTGACATTAGTGCCTGCCTCACAACGGAACATACCTTAAGCGGAGCAAAGGAGTTGCGTGAGTGGGACAGAAGATCCAAAGAAGGAGTTACAATTCTTTGAACTCACGAATCGTGTCACAAAAAGAAGGAAAAAAGCATAGAAAAATAAAATAAAACTTCTATATACATACATTTGGGGATCCAATTTAGTAGTCTAATTTGGGGAGTTATATTCCTATGAAATAACCCCCAATTTTAAAATGAAATAAGTCCCCAAAAACCCATGAAATAAATCCCCAAATTTTTGGAAAGTTGTTTTAAATAAAAAAAACTCCCAAATTTTTAGGGGTTTACTTAATTATTTGTTTGGGGAAGTTATTTCATTGGGGAGTTATTTCACGGAGTAAGTCGTCATCAATCTATATTCTGAAATTCTATATGAACAATATTATGTGAATTAATTTAAAATTCTATGCATATTTTTTATTTATTGTATTACTTTTTTTAAATCTATTTTCTGTATTCTGTTAATTCTACTCATTATCTTTTTTACTTCACAAAGTTTTATAAAACCCCATCTATTTCAGTTTACGCGATTTTTTTTGTGGCTAAAACCTATGAAGTATTATTAAAGCTGCTTAAGTTTTAAGTTCATTTAAATCCCTTTCTGAATGAGCTATAACCAAATTCGATTTTTTCCTAAAAAATAACATATAAACATTCTGACAGAAGCCACGATGAAAACAACTTTTTTTGACTTTTCTATGATCGTTATATTCGATTTGATTAAAAACCTCGACTTATTTTTTCGATTCAAAACCAATACTTTTTCAAGATAAATTAAATAAACATTTTGCAAAAAAAAATAAAATAAAATCAATACTGCCCTTTAAAGTTTCTATTTCTTAACGTTTTTTCCAATTAATGTGAATTCTTCATTAACATAAAAATTCCATATTTCAAGAGGTGTTTTAAAGGTATAATTATTTTTTTATAAAAATATGTGTGTCCATGTTAGATTATTTAACATTAAGTTCCCATAATTTTATGTCTCGAAACCGCATATATATTACTCTGCTATGACAGCTGTTTCGCATTAATTAATATTTCTCTTTGTTTGCTATAGTTTTCTGTTAAATAAGCCAAATGAACTCCAGCTGAGTCTTTATTTCCCTTAACAATGTAATTCCAACCAATCGTATTCGTGTATACTGTTTGTATAGCCTCCGTTTGGTACCTTAAATACTTATATACCACCACCCGCTTGAGTTGATTTAGCAGTAATAGTTTTCAACAAACAATAACATTGCACGAGATAAAATTTATTTGTCCAAATTAGTTCACCTTATGACTTATTTATTATCTGGTCAACAAGTTGACTTCCACAAAAAATTACAAATTAGGACCACAAACTGTGATAATTGCATAAGACAATCTGTGCAACTGACTGTCGTATAGTCAGTGTGACTCCAATATTACAAACACAACTTATTTATTGCAACATTATGGCCAACTTTTGTAGGTTTTTATATGAATTTCGGCTAAAGTTTTTCTGACAGACCGCCATTAAAAAGTTAAAATGGTTTTCTTGGATATACAACTGTCCTTCGCATGCACCCCTATCCCTAATCAAAAATAGATTTCACGCTACGATGCGTTTCCACCAAAATCTGACCGAATTCTACCACGAGAGCCATTATAATATACATAGTCTCGCAGTAAAGATTGAAAAGTGAACTTGCAACTGCAAAGCTGCACCACCAAAAGCGGGGTTAATAAGTCTTGTACCGCGCATACACTAGAAACACAGACATTACCTGTCATAGGGATATATGAACCTAGTGCGCCATCATCATGAAGGATCAGCGGGCAGGAAGAGCGGGAGATTTCGAGATCAGCATCACGAGATTGCATGCACAGCGAGCAGTGCAGCAAACCCATACAACCGTAATTCTCGCGCTGCATCTGAAAGATACTTTATGTGATTTCGAAATGTGTTCGAAAGGCAGCCGAGCGGGTAGGAGACACAGCCACAGCTACATCAGCCACACCACCACCACCGCCAGGGTCACTGGAGGAACCATGGCTGGCTGCTGCAGCTGATATATATCTGCACCTCTATGCTCCGTTATAACAATGTTCGGATTTTGATCTATTCGCGGAGCCTTTATCCTCGACACGATACACCACCAGTTCGATGGAGCTGGAGCGGACTGTTGGAGCAGCCACTGCCGCCGCAACAACAACAAAAAAACAACAGCAACGGTTCTGCCGAACATAAAGGATAGATTTACATATGGCGGATGATAAGATCGGGCTGCTTCGATGCTGCCGATGCCAGTGATCGCTGCGAGGGGATCATTTATTTATTAACACATTACGAATTGGAGTGGACAGAGGCGATCAGCAGAGACTTGGAGGGGGCAGCAATAACAGCACTTGAAATATTGCCGCACGCATTTTTCGCCGATAGACAAACTGCGAACACGTAACTTAAACGCACTCTCCGTGTGGCTATCGTCGTCGTAGTAGTAGTAGTGGTGGCGGTGGTGGTGATAGTATTGGTGGTGGCGTGCTCTGATGGTGGTTGAAATGGAAACACACCCAATGCCGTGCTCCAAAATATCGGTCTATGATCCCAATCCCTGCAGCTTCGCGCGCAGCTGTCATACAATTCGTTTCTCGATAAAATCTGTAATAGTTTTTATTCATTTTTTTTTAATTTTAATTTTTTTTTTTTTTAATTTAAGAAGAGATACCACGATCGACGGGATTTATCGATCGGATTAGAAGTCCGGCTCGTATGTAGATACAACTGTGGCAATTAGGGTGGGCAATTAACGCAACTACTTTCTCTTCTGCAACTTCAATTGAGTTGCGCGTTATGTTCAAACGGTGGAAAGTTGACGCGAAATTAGTTCGCCGATAGGCGGCGGCGCTGGCAGCGGCAGCGTCGGGCAGGTCGGGCAGTGTTTGGTATTTAGAAATTTATTACTTTCTGAGATTATGTACATTTGAAAGTACTTAAACGAATTTAATTTGCATATTTCTAAGATTTAAATCGAAAATAAAAACGAAACAAATAAATGATTTTGAAACAGATAAAATTATATATTGATAGAGATTGTGAGTGCAATCTAATGTTTTAAAATCTCTTCAGTGCAATGCAGCGATGCTTTCATCATGATGGGAATTAGGTAGATCTAGAAACATGAAGATAATTGGTATAGAATAAATAATTTATGGCTTTGAGGCTTCCAATAAATAAAATACAATAATGTATCTTGTCTCTTGTCATGGAATAGAAAATTTACAATTAAAAAAATTAAAGAGACTTAAGATTTCTATTGCTGCGTTATTATCTAAAAAATAGGCAACTTTAAAATAGTTAAAAAGCCATATTATATTATAGTCCTCAAATCAACGCCAATTTGTCATTTTTTAAAGCAGATCTTGCTGTCGTCAAATATGCAATCGTCTTACTTGCAAAAAATTTGTTTAAACAACGTCAGTCAATTTCTTTCAAATTCATTTGATCTTTACGATCACACTTTCTGGCTTTTCAATATTTTTGTCATCAACTCAATTTTTTTAGAGACTAGATTTTCGTAAATATTTCTGTGGTATAGTGCCATCTCTATGTTATTAGATTAAGATTATACCAGTTGAAATTATACCAATGTAATTTGTATATGTAAAAATTGTATTAGTTATAAGAGAAATAAATCAGTTCCTGTTCAACCTTTAAATAAAGAACATTGCAATTTCCTACACTGCAATTTTTACAGACAAAATATTCAATAGATACTTGAATATTTCCTAAAAAAAAAGGGTCAATCATGTGCCATTATGACATATCCTTTGTACCGAAATAAATTTGTCATTTTTATAAAAAATCACCCAAGCCTTATTTAAACATTCTTTAATTCTAGATGTTTGAATGGACTTCGATTTTTCAATCTCATAATAAAAGTGACAGATGTTAGGAAGAAATTCGCGAAAAACTGTGGGGAGTTTTCACAGTTTAAATTTTAAAAAAATCGAAAAGAAGATTTCTGCCAATTGCTCCTTCAAAAATAATATGTCCAATGAGTTTAGACTGTACATATTCAACACGAGTTAATCCCCTAAATGTTTTACAACCTTGTGAATACCATTTTGTATTGCAATATTGTCAGAAGAAACATTTGATCAGTTTTTATTTCTTCACTAATTTTACTTCAAATTTCTGTCCAAAGAAATTTTTTTTTACAGAAAATCACAGATAGAGAAAAATCTTTATTCTCCCCAGAGCACGTCCTCCTTTGTAAAAAAATGCGAATTTTTCGAGTACGGTAACGAAATTGGATTGAAATTCACAGAAATGCATAGAAAATCAATAAGTATTTCAAAATTAACGAACGCAACTTTTATCACCCAATTGCCAGGCCAACCCTTTAGCAATGAAATTGTAAAATCTGCTAATCGTGTGAAGAATTTACCTTGTTTACTTAACCGTTGCAAAAAAAAATTATATTTTGTGACGACTTTCCAATAAATTTTCGAATGCTTATACTGAAGGTTGTAGAACCAATTTGATTATATCCTGCTTATGGATTTTTCAATCACTCACAATAATATTATAGCTTAACGTTTAGTAAAAAATTTAATTTAAATCAAATGGAGCCAACAAATGGTTACTCATATTAACCATCAATGACATTGAACCTTTTGCAAGCTATAAAGTGTTGTCATAATCTCAGTCTCATTGGAATTTATTTTTATAACGGATTCATCCTATTATTTCTTAAAAAGCCATAAAAAAAACTAAAGAAAAAAACAACATTAAATATTGCAAACAACGCAATATACAATTTTAATATAATACCCCCTGTATAGTTGATCACAAGCAATATTTCACCAGTGCGCACACAATATCACTTTTAGTTGCATAAAGCTCTTAGTCCGGCTGAAACAATTAACACCAATTGCCAAGACTGGGCACTGATGCCGATACCAAATATATGTACAAGTATATGTATGTTAGCCGAGAAGCTTTTAAAAGCCATTAAATACGATTGATTAAAATCTCCTCTCCCGCGTTTCAGTTTAACAGTGTTTTTTTTTTGCGTTTTAAGTAAAATCGTCGTCGGTCATCGTCATTGTCGCTGTTTTAAGCTGATGCAGTAAAAAAATACACACACACACAAGAATAATAATAACAAAGAACACAAAGTAGTCGCATGAAATTGTTGTCATCATTAGTTCATGAAATAAATAATTTTAAACAGAAATTTTTAACACATTTAAAGATCAAAACGAAAATGAAACGGTTGTGAACAATGGAAACATCAATTACAGTGCTGTATGGATGCTTAAAGCAGTTCCTTTCAGCAGTTTTTAAGTACGAGATCATCTCAGTTTTGGAGTTAAGACCGAGTTAACTCTGGAAAAACGTTTTTCAGTCAGTTTAGATCCCGAGTTTGTTCATAGAATTTGGTGAGTTAACCCTGGATTAACTGAATAGATATTTCTGACAGATAGGTATGTGTCAAAAAACGCTGTCAAAATAGATAGGATGACACTAAGCTTTTGACAATTAAAAATCATTAACTTTGACTACACTGAAAAACCGCTTTTGAGTAAACTCGGGTTATCTAACTTTGCCTTAACTCATAGTTAACTTAGCACTAGAACAGAAAATATATCTAATTTAATTTTGTACTTGATTTTTTTTTTATGAATACATGACTTGCCCTTAGTTAAACTAACTATATCTTACTTACTTTTATATATCGCAAGTTAAAGCAATTCTTACAAAAGGTAAAAATCCTCTCTCTCAATCTCTAGGGACCATTGCGCGATGCGATTCGGACTTAATGCACCTCTGATTATGCCAGATTATAGCTATCGTGCGATGTTAATTTTATAATCACCGCCAGTCACCTCCCAGAGCCATATGATGGCCTCAGAGTTTAAGTTTGAGTCACGTCCATAAGTCCACTCTGTCCGTCCAACGATCATAAGCAGAGGAGTGATTGCATCACTATAACACTATAATATCTTTCTTAAATGTCAGAATGTCTGTCTCTCCACTGTCCAGTGCCGAGCCGGCCACAGCCAAACGAAATGTGATCCGATCCAAACGGTTGATTGCACGAAACCAAATTTCGATTTAAGAATAATACAAAAAAAGGTAGATAGGTATAATGTACCTATATATAAATTCAACCAAATGAAGATTAAGGCAAAGACGAAGAAGACGAAGAAGACGAAGAAGAAGTGAGGTGCGGAGCTCTTAACATAAGCGTTTGGAACAATTTATGCATAGAACTGTATTTATGGCCGATAAATTAGTATTTGCTTCAAGGTTGAGATACATACATTGATGGCGACCTATCGATTGGCATCTTGAGACAAAACTTGCGTGGGACGTAGTCGCAATGGACGATGTCTCTCTGATGGGGCGATCATATAGACGAAGTTTGAAACTTGATCCAAGACCGAAGTTTTCAAGCACCAAACACACATAAATTCATATAGCTGATGACTCTTGAATTGGTTTCGGGATAGATTGAAGATGTTTACCTAACGCCTTGTCAGACAAGACACGACCGACAGTGCCGAGTGTGCCGTAAGTTACTGCTCTTGCTTCTGCATCTGCGCCTGTGCCTGGGCTTCTATACCTACATATACCCTGCTAGATTGCTTCTAAAAGAAGTATGCACATATAATTGCGTTTGTGGTGTTAAGTGCATGGTAATGACATGCTAATCGTTGGACAGGTGCTCCCTCTTTGAACAACAGCTAATATGATTCATAATTTTGTATTTTTTATTATATTCTTTGGCATGATGGCAAGTAATAAGATGTGGGGGAAAACCGCGAGCGCCATTAGATTGCATACCTGATGACTTAATTAATTGGAAAAAAGTACACTCAGAGTCAGAGCAGTTTATATATCAAACCAATGATGTAGGGTCTATTTGTTACGAATACACGATAATTAGTTTGCGGTTTCTTTTTTCAGGGCGGGCAGTGTTCTTATATACTATCATTCATGGCTACCGGAAACGCCAAATACAGAAGAGTGACTCGCTTTAGGTATAATATAGGTTCTTGCGAAGCCACAAAAGTAGTTTAATAATCGACGTTAGATGTGACTAAATGATTTGATCCGCTATATGTGATTCTTAAGAATTAACACTTAGAAAGTCGATTATAGCACAAAAAGTGAGTGGTGATTCGATTTGTCTGGGAAAAAAATATATCATTTTGTATTCTGTTGTTATTTCTACATAATGTGAAATACTTATAAAAACATAATGATATTCTGGCTGAAATTTTAGAAGGAAAGAGTCTTAAAAAAAAAGGATTAAAATAAGATTGAGCTAAGAGTTAAGTAAAAGTTGGTGTGAAAACTTCGAAATGATTACTATATTTTTGAATATAAACCTTACCCACTTTGAGGATTGACGAATTGACGGCGAGGAAACGTTCGTTAAAATCAAAAAATGTCACTTGTGTCTCGGTCTCTCATAGTCTTAGTCTAATCTTAGTCTCATGATTTTTTTTTGTGGAAAGATAAGTATTGCACCACTATCACGGTTGTAAATTTATCAATTGATAGATTATGTATGTATTGGTAGATTGAAAAAATTCAATTTTATAATTTAAAAATTATTTTTTTATGAAGCTGAAATAAAGCCCGTGGGTCTTATTTGCCAAAATAAAAGGAAAAAATACCCGCGGGCTCCTTTTACTTTTTGAAATGGAAACAAAAGCTGTGAGTTTTAATTCCTAACAGAATAACTAACAGAAAAAAAGAGTCTTGGTCTGTGCCAACAGTTTTCTTGGGTAATAGTACCTTCGCCAGCTTCGCCTGTTCCAAGAATTTTAACTGCCTTTGGTCCTCTGTCCCGCTCACGCAAGTCCATTGATCCGCTAATGGTAGGTATGTCCAGTAGTCAGGTAGGCGCCAATATTAACAGTTTTCTTGGCCACCAGTATAATTGTGAATTATCGAATCATACTTATAGTCTGCGTTTGAATGCCAATTCAAAAAAGCAATAACTCCTTGCCACACTGGTGTTATTTCCTTTTATTTTAGAAATAGAACCCACGGGCTTTATTTCCGCGGGTCTTGCACTGCACCATTTTAGTGTCGTCTTTATATTTAAATAGTTTTTGTTTTCTATTGGCGGAAATAGATCCTCTCCCATATGAGCTAAATAGCCCTATCTCGCTTCGTATTCAAAAGACCTTGTAGATTTTGATATATTTTACGTTAAAAGGCTTCGACATCGTTTGACCGATCAACATCATGAAAGTTGCATCTCGCTACCACGCCAACTTTTTATTTATTTGAACGTATTTATTTCTATTTATTTAACGTTCCCATCATTACATGTCACATGTGAAATATTTGTAAATCCACCCATCTCCACGCCCATTTTTATACATCTCCGTTTCCTCTTTATTTAAGATCCTTATAGATAGTTAAAATTTTGTCAAGAAACTATCTTGAAACTCAAGCATGACATGTGTAATTTTTTTAAGAGCGTAGGTAGAGTCTTCTATCTCTGCATTTATTCCTACATATATTTGAATTTTCTACTAATTTTTACCGTCACAAAATATTTTGCATTTGAAGTTGAAGCCATTTAAAGAATTGTCTATAAAGTAATGTTAATAAGGCACAGGGGGTATCTGATTTTTTGTTGGGCCTATTATGTTGCCTACATAATTTCCTATATTAAAATCTTATTTGTCATAAAAAGTTATTCAAATTTCAATTAAAAAATAAATCATTAAGTATATGTATTTGGTTTCAGAAACGACTAAAAGAGGTCATGCATCAAAAGCCAGCCAGGTGGCCAGTTGGGCGTGGCGGGTCATCTAGCACTTGAAAAAAAAATCCTAAAATACGAAATTGAATTTCCCTCAACCAAACAAATGGTAAGCGATCCTCCCTCTTAGTAAGATTCGAAACAATACCATACCTACACGCAACAATTTCATAAAGATTTCTATTACCTCCTTTATGATGAACGGTCCCCAGGATTAATTACCATGAGTTTTTAAATGCCAATTACACTCGTCGTATTATTCATGGCCGTAATAGATCTTCGACTAAATGGAAAACTTATATACAAACCGCTATGTTCTTATATACACGGAGGTATATTTCACCTAAGCCATAGCAGCTAATTGCTTTAGAAAAGTACGCAAACTCTCTTCGTTGGTTCTTCATCGTCGACCGTCGTCTCGTCCATCCGCAAAGCATCATCAGAGATCGATCATGCTCTATGGCCTGAGTAAACATTTGCTGACAGCAACGAATATCCCTTTTGTCAAAAGCTAGCAAAACAATTATCCATGTTTTCAATGATACATCTTTTAGCCAAATCCTCGTGTCGGTTACCTACACGTACACATATAGGTACATATCTACGAAAGGAGAAATTCAATTACAATTTCATTAGACTGCCAGGAGCTAGAAGTCGCTTGATGCTTGGAGCTGCAGGCGAAGCTATTTCCACTCACAGTCCCACAGCGAGTTATCTGTGTGATGCCTTTCCGTAATGGATGTTCGAGCGCGTATACACAAAACCGAACCCGTAATTATCTAAACTGTGTTTCCATTTATCAATGACGCTGATGGAATACAACAAAACTCAGAGCCAAGCTTCCTCGCTCTCTCTCTGTGATGTGCTAAACGCATCTTGGATGGATATTCTTCATTTTCTTCATACAACCCATCATCCATCCATCCATCCGACAAAATGGTTAAGATATTGCCTTCTCCCTCTTACACGCCAACCATAAATAGAATTATAATTGCGATCAATTAATCATCGTAATTAGATGAGATGAGCATCACTTGGTTCTTCGAGTAGCTGCAACAAGGAATTCTTTGCATTTACCCTTCGTATATATGCTTACAGTTTGCCTCTGCACATTTGCCTGGACTTAGTCAAGAGGAATGATCTTCAAATAACGATAAGCTATATAAGCAAGCAACACAACGCATTATATTGGTGCGACGGCAAAAAAAACGCATGGAACTGTGTTGCCGTTGTTAAAAACTGCAGATGATTCTTACTTATGCTATACTTTGGAAATTGCGTAGCTTTTTCTCGTGTTTACTTGAGTATTTGAATAAATAGAACGCTAGGATGCAACTTTCAAATTGTTTTTTTATAAAAATATTTCGGAAAAAAAATTATCATACTTATCCTATCCTTCTAATAATTATAGATGTGAAACTCTTATAAGTATGGTTGCTTGTCCTTCATGAATAGACGAATGGATGGACACATTCTAATGAAATTTGGTAAGGAAGTTGATTTTGTCGTGCAATCGGTTATAGGATACTAAAACACAAGAATCTTGTGGCAGTTCAGCGAAGCGGAAGGGCGAGAACTAGTTTTCATATTATAATTATTGACTTATCTTGTTTTTTTCAATATATATTTCACGGTATTCTTAGACCGTGGAGACGAGCTAGTTATACGCATACTAGTAAGGAAGTAGCCTTCGGTTCGGGCCTTCAAAAGTTCTTTTTGCCTTTTGGTAAAACTTCCAATCTTGCTTCTCATTCTTCTTCTTTTTTTTTCTTATGAAAAAACGGTGTTTTTCTCTTTTTCTTCTTTTCGTAAAGCTTTTACCGTTGTTAATGCCTTGTGTAAATAAATGTTGTTGATGGCAGTGCTGGCATATATCTTCAGGAGTCGTCTTTTCTCTGAGAAGGTATATAACGTCTATGTTAGCAGAATTTATCCTTTTTGCGAATAAGAAAAATATTTTCTTATATTTTATACTTTGTTTTATGTATTAAACCCAAATCACGAGAACCCAATATCCCCAAAACCTATAATTCAGAAAACCGTATAAAAATCACTAAAACCCACAATTTCGGAATTTTGGGTTTTCTGGACTCACCCTTTAATTTCGTATGCAAGACGGAAAAGTATTAGAAAGATATTTTAGCATTTTTAGTTTTGCACCGAAAAGTGAGTGTAAAAAAACAATCTTCACTTTCGCCGTGCATCCATTTTCTAACACACATTTTTTTTTTAAATTCAATGTCTTACTTATTATGCATGAGAAATCTATAAGAACCATGTATTTTTGGCTTGTGATTTGACATGATACAAATTTCATGTTAAATTTTTTTTAAACCACAATTTTTCTTGGCAACACTGGCATACCTATGTATACATGTTGCATTGCTCCTACATCTTTCAGGCAACCAATCGATCTTTTGTCGAAAAGCGTCCTCCTCCTTAAGCCAAACAAAGCCAAAGTAGGCCCTGAACTGATCTTTTGTTTTAATAGATTTATGTAGATGCAGCCGATTATCTTGCCATATTTGCATTTAATTGATTTGCGACAGGAGAAGGCTGCTAGAGCTCAGCCCATAGGTTCTTTCTTGTATTAACATCGATTTGATGAACTAGGGTGCGGCGGCGGCGGCGTTCCGTTGGATGCATTTCCTATGCACATTCGGTTCTACCTTATCTATAAAGTTGGGACAAGTGAACTGGACGTCTCTTGTTATTCGGACGGACAAACGGACAATCCCTCCCTCGTATATATATACTTTGTACAATAGCTTTGAATGCGCACTTAGAATTCAGATGTCGTTAGGAGGTATATCTGTATCTCTTTGGGTGCTCTGATTTTTGTATGCTCGAATAGTTAACAAAAAAAATTGCTTTCTGCAGGTCGCGCAAGATCGCAAATAGCGCCCCGAAGCAGCCATTTGAATTTGGTACGCTTGTTGCACGTCAGCTTGCACTCGAATGACATAATTGCCCCAACAGTGTATCTATGGAGTATGTGTGTGTGGCTGGCTCCGCGTTCTAGGTCCGCTGCTTTTGGGTTCTCAAACATTTCTCCAAATTGACATAATGACAGATGTACAAAAACAACTTGCAAAACGGTTTACTGTCCGCCAAATGCTAGACACACAGAAGTTAGTCTTTTCGATTCGATTCGAATTGAATTTCGTTTTGTTGTGGTTGTGGTTGTGTTGTTTTTTTTTTTTTTTTTTGTTTGTTGGTTGTTTTGTTTTTGTTTAAGCTGCAGAATGGGAAATTGAAAAATCTAGGGTTTTATGTGCTTGAGCGTAAGCACCATTAGTCCGGCGACATGCGGCAATGGTGGCGGTCTGCGGTCAGTGGTTTGGCAGTTGGTGGCGGTGCGGTGCTTAGTGGTTGGTTGGTTGGTTGGTCGAGTGGACGGACGGTTGGTTCATTAGTCTAATTAGATCGCGTTCATTGAATATGCGACGACTGTACAACGACGACATCAACAATGAAACGACGCGATGCTGCAGCCTCCAGTGAAAAACCCGGAAAACGCAACCAACTACCCCAATGCCGTTGTTTTTAAATTGAAATTGAAATGAATGTGGAATGGATTAAGATGGAATAAAGTCGAGGGCATACACATAGTATACAAGAATGGTTCTGATGCCTGATGCCAAAGCTGGTGCATTTTCTCAGTTAGATTTGTTTTCAGACCTTTTTCGGAGTGATATATAATTTTAGTAAGAATAACAGAATCAGGAGAATAGATATCCAGGTGTATTGAGTGATTTTTGAAAATGCAAATGAGTTAAAATGATGCCCAAAAGATTAAAAAATTTAATCTTATGGCTGATTTTTTGTTTGTCATAGTGAAACAGAGTAGGTATACATCAATTGCAAGCTGAAATTTGATAAATTATCTCATGAACACAGATTTAGAAAAATAAATCAAACTGGTTAGAGGTGTCGAAAATGTTGAAACGAAAATTCTATGACTGAGTAAGTGGTGTGCCTTACATTACGAACTATTAAAACTAGGACTGGAGACGCCTTGATGACGAGAAGTCTATTAGTCTAGTCTCATCGCTGTTCTTTGAGACGAAACCGAGATGAGCTTTCTGAACTTCATCCACATTTTAGTACAGGTTAAAGAGTTTGCAGTTATTCCCCTTCTTCCGTTATTCTTATAGCATCAACTTTACCTTTCTGCTTATCGTCTACAAACGGTGGCGCAGCCATTGCGACTCAACACAATAGTGTAGATCTTGCTATATAAGAAAGTAGAAATTTTCCCAAATTTATACTACTACAAACATTTTGCTTGTTCTATATGTATTTATATTTTTTTTGACGATATATTACCGATCATTCACTCAAAATGACTTTTTTGTTGATTTTCTTAGATTAGACCCTTTTCAATTTTGATAATTTGATTTCAAAAATAAATATTAAATTAAGATTGATAAATCTTCATTGAAATTTGAATATTTTCAGATGAAATTAGTTCTCAAGATACAAAATCCTCCCTAAAGCAAGCAGATGTTATATACACATTACACATACCTAAAATGACTCAGTACCTATATTGTAAAATTTACTTATAATCTTGACACGATCATCTTAAATCTTAGTACGCCTGACACATTATTTTATTTGCAAACCCTTTTTCCTTGTCTTGAGCAATTATTCTCGAATTTCCTTCCTAACTATTCCAAAAAAAAGTAATTATTCATCATCCCCCTTGTGATGTTTAGATCGAAATTATTTGCATACACAAAAGAATGTTTGTAACGTATGTCCAGTCAACCACCACCAACTATATACAAAAAAAAGAGAAAAGGGTTAAAACTATCTCTTGAAAATCACGAAGAAATAAAAAAAACAAAAAACAAAAACGAACCCAGAAAGGGTGCCTTTCCTTCTTTTGAGATTCCAAGGACATAAATATTATTTTTTCCATGATAATTCATGTAAAAAATGTCCCAAAAGGATTTCTTTTTTAAATCCTTAGGGGCAGATCCTTCTTAAAGGGGACACTCTGATGTCCATCTTTGACCATGCATAATAATATCTTCCGTTATTCTTATAGCTATCAAATGTCCAAATGGTCATCTTCTGGTCAAACTTGTTCGACAACTTGATTTTTTTTCTTAAACCCAGTGTCCTTTTCGCCTTGAAGGATTTGTAAACATTTCTCTGTTGGAATAAATAATAATACAAAAAAATAAACCAAAAAAAATATTAAATAAAATGCCGTGAGAACCGCTTCGTTATGTGTGGCACTTTGGCTAATTCAAAGGAAAAAAACAGGATTTTTTTTTATTCCACCTCTTTGAATAAATTATAATTATTATATATTTGAAGAGTGTTACAGTGTGTTGCTTTACGGTTATATAATATAGCAAACGGAATAGCCAGCGTATAAATAGCTTAATTGCAGGTAACGCACAGATAATGGATAAAATGACCAACGGTCATTGTTGATCCAGCTGTGTGCAATATATGGGTGTCCAGGGAGTCTGTTCCGACAAAAGGATGTGATTATACTATATACATACAGTGATATAGCTAAACCCTCTATAAAGGTTGGCGGGAACTTTCAGCGGATGTAAGCTGTGCATACGATGAGATCATTTTTTTTTTTCAAATAAATTTAAAGCAAATCGGATGGATAAATTGATTTATATTCATTTTTATGTTAATGAACAAAAATGGTAATGAATTTGATACGGAATTAAATTTTATTATTTAGATTTTGGAGATTCCATATAAATAAGGTAAAAAAAACGGTGTTAGCAAGCAATTTTGGGAATGCTTTTGAATTGTGCTTTATTACTGAAAGAGAATTGATTTCCATGAGTTCATTAAGGTGTGGGTTTTTTTATATAGTGCACCAGGTGCAGGTCCACAATTTTTATTTAAAAGAATATTTTATGGTATGCCACTTAATCGAGATGGGTCCAATTTTGGATGACTTTTTAACATTTGAGTTATTTTGACTTTTAGGGTACTAATTTTTTGCCAGTTTTTTATACGTAGACCCCAAAATAAGAATTTTAATGTCGTTGATTTCAACAATCTTGGTTTTCAGTTCACGTCGTCATCGCGGCACGAGATAACATTGAAACAAATAATTGATATTTTTTTCTTGCAATCTGTTGCTGTTACGAAAAAAAGTTTCAAACTCTTTTTTGTGCAGAATTTTAAAGACAACAATTGTTGCCTTGAGAATTCTCAAAAAAAAAGTTTCTATAAAGATATTTACAAAGAAAAAAAAACTGAATTTTGCACATAAAATTTTGCCTAAGACTTCGAAGCAAACTTCTCCACCAAAATGCAGGTTGAAATCTATAGTTCCTATACGAAAAAAAGTGTTAAAACCTTTTTTGGGTAGCATCGTACAAGCTTAAATCAATTTTTTTTAAATGGAAATCTTCGGGATATGTTTTTACAAATGAGCACTAGTTAAGAGTAATTTTTAGGAGCTGCTTTAAAAATACAAATAAATCTCTTTACAAAAATTCCCTGCGCAAAAAACAAAAACAAAAACTTCCAATTTAATGACTAGGAATTCTAGTCTTGTTGGATATAGTTCACACTAGATATTCGTCATGAAATCTATGTTAGATAGGTCCTCACTAGTCAACTGATGAGTCCAAGTGAGATCGTCGGGACGAAACGCCTAAATTTTTGTGGACTAAAGGCCGTTAAAAGCTATTTTGAATCAAAATTTTTATTTATTTACAATAATAAGAAATAAGTACCTTGGCCTTATAACGGGTGTTATTTTTAGAGGTATAGAACTTTAAGTTGGTTTGGCATTTCAACATGAATAGACTGACGCCTGAACAACGCTTCCAAATTATTCAAATTTATTTTGAAAATCATTGTTCATGGTTCCCAATTTTCATAAGCGAATTTTTTGAATAGATACGTCAAACAAAACTGTCATATTTGGAGTGATGATAATCCTCAAGTGAGACACCGTTTCATCCACAAAAACTGACTGTTTGGTGTGCTTTATGGGTTGGTGGAATAATTGGTCCGAACTTCTTTAAAAAAGATGCTAGCCAGAACGTTACAGTCAATGGTGACCGCTATAGAGACATGATTACTGACTTTTTCGTTCATTAATTGAACAACCATGATTTGCAGGAGCTGTGGTTTCAAAAAGACGGCGGAACATGTCACACAGCTCGTGCCACAATTGATTTATTGAAGAAAAGGTTTAGTAACCGCATAATTTCACGTTACGGACCCGTGAATTGGCCTCCAAAATCGTGCGATTTAACGCCGCTTGACTATTTTCTGTGGGGATATGTAAAGTCGCTAGTCTACGCTGATAAGCCCGAAATGATTGACCACTTGGAGGACAACATTCGCCGCGTTATTGCCGATATACGGCCACAAATGTTGCATAAAGTCATCGAAAATTGGACCTCCAGATTAGACTACGTCCGAGCCAGCCGTGGTGGTCTTTTGATAGAAATCATACTTAAATTATAATGCCAGAAGATTATCTTTGGAATAAAGTAAATTTCATGTAAATTTAAAAAAATCATCTTTGTTATATTCCATTTCAAATTTCTATACCTCTAAAAAAAAGTGATGTTGCAAATAAAGCCATACTATAATACACTGTGATGGATTAAAAATTTGATGGTGTGCTCAAATCCACAGCAACAACAACTTGTAAAAATTCTTAAATGTGATTTTTAACGCAGATAATTCCTACGATATCATTTAATTTAATTATTCTGAATTTCATTCTAAAAAGAACAACAATTAAATATTTTACTATCGCAATTTAGTAAATGTTATGAGTAATAAAAATATTGGGGGATTTTCTGAATGAATAATTTTACAAAGCTCATTTTTGTTTTTTTAAATTTTGTATATTAAATTATTTTGGCGGCCATTATAAAGACATCTTTATGCACACACAACGTTGAAGCCCTCTTACAGGTAGATCCAACTTGATTATAATACTAAAACAAAAAATCCACCTCTCATTCAGAGAAAGCAACAGTTTACCTCTTATCAACATTAAAAATATCATGAATCCCCCTAAATGACAAGATCTCCTCAAACTCCCAAATGAAAAAACAAAAATTATTCACGAATCATCGTTTCCTTAACACACAAAAAAAAAGAAACACAAAATAAAAACTAAAAAATAAAAGAACTAAAAAATCTTATCTGAAGTTTGATGTTATATGTCCAAATACCAGGACACATAAATATACATGTAGATATTTTATATTTGCTTCTCTCAAAGGACACATTATCCATATGGAAGGGAAAACTTAAAAAAAATCAAGAACGCCCTGCACGAATAATGAATGTTGCAAAAATTATTTGGTTGTAATATGCGGACCCTTCTCTGTCGTTTCGTTTTTATTTTTACTTTTTGTTTTAATTTTTTGTTTCATTTTTGTTTTTGCGCGAGCGCTTCTCAATGTGTAAATCATTTGCCGGGCTGGCTTCTCAATGTCCACATACTGGCCATGCCTCATTCGTTTCCATATCACGATACAAGATCACTTTTCATTTTTGATTGCAGCGAGTGCTCGGTTCATCATGTGTTGCTCTCTAAAGCAACAGAGCAGCAAGAGCAGCAGTTTTTCCCCAAAGAAGAAGAATAGAATTTCGTTCAGATCTCGTGGTCCCATCGAAACCATGGTTTGAGGTTGTGTTGTTTTTTTTTTGTTTGAATTTTTTGTAAGGATTCATTTACATTATCCCCGCTACAGCGAAATGCTCTTTTAACGCTGGCTGATGGTGCAGCATAATCATGCACTGTGCCACTGATATACAAAGAGCTCCAGCGGGATGGTCAAATAATGGTACAGAGTGTGTGTTTTTTTTTTTTTTTTGAGAAGATATTTTAGTTGAAAGTAAGGAAGAAGAGGTTATGTGGGGCTGAGCTGATGGTGGTGGTGGGTTGTGACTTTTGTGATACATCCGCGATGGGGGAAAAATTGCATTCAAGCCGATTACATTAGCAAAGCCAGCATTGATCATACCAACCGCGTCATCACATTTGTCGCACACGAATGAGTAGTAGTTTTCGTATGGATCGAAGAAAAGGGTTTTATATATACCTATGCTCTATACGGTGGCTGCTTTTGCTGCTGCTGCTGCTGCTGCTGCAGTTGCTGTTGCTGATGTGCTGCAAACAATCGTGTAGGATGTGCAGAGTATAGAGCTTATATTGCATCCTTCTTTTCGTGAGCTGTATGTAACTGTATGCTGTCGACCATCAGACATGCAATCAAAGAGAGTATAAGCGAAACGAACATTTTTTGTACTTGTCACTTTGCACTGTGTGGAGGTGGTTGAACAGCAAGCGATGAGTCACAAAATAAAGTTCGTGCTTCAACTCTTTTGTTTTGTACTCTAGAAACATGAATTTGGCTAGAAAAATCTTTACAGGAACTACTTTCAAATTATTCAAAAAATTCTCCTACACATATGTATTTTTATTTTTTTCATTAAGTTTAAAAAAAAAATTTCGTTTAATTCGTTAAGTACAAGTTTAATTCGCCCTAACTAAGATTTATAAGTTTTGAGAGACAAATCTAATAAGAAAAAATATCAATATTTTTCAGCTTGCTCTATCCGCATTTATCTTTCATCCAGTTCCACTAGAATGACTTTCAAAATGAAGTTCGTTGCTCAACTCTTTTGTTTTTGGCCAAAACATGGTTTTCGATAATTTTTATTTTGATTTCTACTTTTAAGTTTAATTTTGGCTACTGTTCTTGCCTCAGATCTTTTGTTTTGTACTTGAATTATCTATTAATATGTATATTGAAGGATAACATTGACTTTTCTGTACAAAATAAATGAACACAGGTATTTCATTCTTCCTTCATTTTTTATGATTGAAAAGAATTAATGCAGCCTTTATTTTTGTTATATATATAATATATATGTAAGATGTGCAAAGCACATAGAAACACCCATTTGACTTATAAATGCGACTGAAATTGCATTTAATGCCCACATCAATCTACCTCCAGGGCAAAAATGAAGCAAAAGAGGCTTCCTTGTTTGCATTTTATAAGGTCGAATGTTGTTAATGCTTCCCATGCTGCTGTTGCTCCTGCTTCTTTATCTCGGTGACTCTCACTGATTTTCATCATCATGCTACTGATGGCGCAACAATATATATAAACCTCGATGCAATTTACAATTAGGATCGTAAAACCATGTAACAAAAAAAAGAAAAAAAAAAAAAAACAAACCAAAGGCTATATGCATATGGCAAAGATACGAGAGTATAGTGACGGCTATGGCGGTGTCGGCTCGCGATTTCTTCTTTTCATTTTTGCCATTAACCTTCGAATGGGGCCTATTTGTCTTGAACGCTATGCTCTGGGTTACTTTGCTATTCTTTTCCAATGAAATATACATACTCACCACCACCACCACCGACCGTGTGCAAAATTGCCCCGATCCAGGATGGTATAAATTAATTACATGTGATCCTATAATAATTTCGTGTCGTTGTTCTTCTCTCGTTTAAGAACGCGACGAGAGAGAGAGGAGCACCCTATACCGATGAAACTGGATACAAGTTCCATGCGGTTTGTGTTTACTTATAAACCACGACAAATTCTATTTGGTTTCTTGGTTTCTTGGTTTTTTTTTTATTTTTGTTGTTGTTGTTTGTTTATCCTTTTGTCGTTTATTTGTGTATATCTTTTGCGTTGACACGGAAACTTAAGTGGCCTCTTGCAAACAGAGAGAGTAGGGATCCTTGAACAAAAAAAAAAATTGGAAGACCAACAGTTATTGCATATTGTCACGGTAACTTTATAGGTGAATACAATAAATCATTTTGTTTCTACATGATGCCCATAATAAGCAGGATGACCTCCTTGGTACCCCATCATTACCCACCATATATAAAAAAAAGTCATAATAAAAATTGTACTAAGCACTTTTAACATATTTGCCTCCTAATAAGAGAACATTTTTATGACACCTTAGAAATTCATTAGAATGTAAAAGCAAAGCATAAAATGCTGACAATGTAAAAAATATCATTTGACCTTATAATACATGTCACACACCCCACACACGGTTCTTTTTTTTAATGTTTCAACGTCTTATCGAAGAATTTTCCAATTGCAGTTGTTTTTTTTTTTTTTTTTTATTTTTGTCAAAAAATAAAAAGAACACTATTGATTGAACGAAAATGGAAAATCTGAAGAAAGAGGTACTTAACGAACGATTGGCAACTGCTTCGTTATTATTTACGCGAACTTAAAATGTGTGCAAAATTTTGTGAGAAATAAGAAATACACAGAGAGAAATTTTAAAAATGTTGAGAAATATTTATGTTGAAATATGAAATACATTAAGACTGATTTTTATTTATTTTTATTGAAATACCTATGTCTTTAAATTGTATTCTTTTTATTGCTCTTATTATTATATTTCTTTTAAAATGTTCAACATTCTCATGGAATTTTTTTAAATACCCACAGTTAGTCCTTAATATATGATTCAAAATTTGGGATAATTATAACCCGTTGTGAAAGGCTATTTTAGTAAGCATATTCATAAATATTTTGGAATTTAATAACAAACTTCTTCGGAAATTCCTTGACTATCTATATCTTGTCTTTTTCTTATTCCGTCAATTGTTTTAATGGTGACACTGGTTATGATACTATATTATAAGATAAATATAATGTGAAAACATTTTGAAAGCTTTTATACCAACATAACAAAATGTAGCTTACTGACAAACTTTTAGCTTGTGTACTAAGAAAAAGATTTTTTTTTCAACTATCTAAATACAAGTTTTTATAAAATGGATATAATTGTAAAGATAGTAAACCAATTAAAAGGATTTCCTCCATAAAATTTCTTTTTTTTTTTGTGTGTTAAAGATTATAATGTTTCTCCTATCCTTTATATACCAATAACATCAACTATTAAATTTAAAAAAAAATCCCCTCAACCTTAGAGAAAAAAAAACAACTCTTTGATATTTTTTCTTTGATTTAACACGCTTAAGTTCCCCTACGAAGCATTCTGAATTTCCTTCAATTGTCCACCAATTTTCCTACAGGGCATATATACAAGAAAACGCCAATGACCGCTTTATGACTTCAATCACCATAAAATCTAATAAATTTTCTTCCAGTGCATCCCCCATGTATCCATGTTTCGAAAACACAGCATCCAGTCTCCGTCTCCGTCTCCATCTCCATCGACGTCGTTGTAGTCTTCGTTCGTCTCTACGTTCACCACACAACGATAAACATCTCCATAAAGATTTTCAAATATCCGAGGTGAGTATACAGGTAACACAAAACTATCTGTGTATCAATACATTTACACAACGCAGCACCGCACGTACTATGAGCACCTTTGCTATGCCATTCTATCGTATTATTGTTGTTGTAATTCGAGAGGCGTCCAAGAGTGCTGCCGCACACACTCTCCATCCAAGATCAATACAAATTCACCTGTGCTGCAACTTAGTGGTACAGGTATAACCCAGCCGATCGTGTCGTTGTATGCTGGTGATGGTAGATTTTTTTCCTCATTCTTCTTTGTGCTCCATGGGGAATTGTTGTTGTATCGAGATACTTTTGGTCTCTTCTGCGGATTTAACACAACATCCACTCACACACACCACCTGTGTTCTTCTTATAAAATCAATCGTTTCTCGTGTGCCACCAGGTAAATGTTATGCCATAATATATCTCTCTCCCTCCTACACTCTCATGTCCCACAAACAAGCAAGAAAGAGTAAAATATACAAACGTACACAGAAAAAACAATACTAAAAAAAAAAAAAAAAACAGACACTCTCCCGTGAGTGTTTTTCGTACCACAAACCTCCGACCAACAAACCTTTTGCCAAACGACGAAAAATTTTTCCCCCGAACCGACATTTAACGAATCTGTCAGGGAGATTGTTTTTCCAATTTTCTTGTGAAAAGTGCCAAATTAATTGCGGAAAATAATTAAAATCATCACATTGAGTGTGGATTTATCTTAATTCAATGGAAAATTCTATATTTCATCATCGAAAGTGTGTTAAATTGTGATTTTTCTGTTCTGTTCCTTGAATAAAGTGACGACAACAACAACAACGACGACGACGACGACGGCACGGGGGAGTCTCGTCCGTATATACCTCCAAGTTAGATAGTTTGAAAAATATCTTTATTCGTGTGGATACATTTTCGGATAAATCTATAGAAAATGTTGCAAAAATTCAAATAAAGTGTTTTTTCTAATCGTTTTTTTTTTTTGTAAAAGATACAAATTTGTATTAAATTTGAGTGTGCTGCGTAACAGTTAACCTGTTGAGTGTATCTTTAAGATAGAAAGATAGATATTTGGTCTTTGTTTGAAGTGCGTGGTAGATCAAAAGTATCTCCTCAAAGATCCTTGGATGATAATCTAGTTTTATATTCGGAAAATGTGTAGAAATATTCAAGAAAATTTGATAAATTGTTCATAAAAAAATATGCGCTCACTATAATCCACAATCGTGTATCCGAAAGTATCTTAGTATCTGTCAATTAGTTTTTTTTTTCCTTCGTTTTTGTTACGCGTGTATTTGTGATAAATTCGTGTACGAACAGCCATGTTTTTTTTAAATTGTGTTTCTCTATCTTTCGTTTAACGTGTGCGTTGGTGTGTGTGTTAAATTTTTTTTAACATTGTTTTTTTTTCTTTTTGTTTTAATTGGAAATTATTAGGAAATTTTTTAAGTTGTTTTTGTTTCTGATTTCCTAAGTCGTGTTTATCGCGTGGAAAACTATTACACCATCCAAGTGCCAAATGAAATGGAACATGTTCCCTTCTCCTCCGTCAAAGGATTAACCATGCAGTGCCAATAAAATCTATAAAAAAAATTACGTAAGTATGAAAAAAAAAAAAAACGAACATAATATCAAAACAAAAGAAAAAAACTAGTTGCTTAGTTGTTTGACAAGTGTATGGTGAAGAAGATGTTTTTGTTGATGTTATATCTTTCGAATTTAGGCGCGTAAATTCAGAAATCATAATTTTCTTCTTCAAATTGTTATTTTTTGTGTCGGACATTTTGAAGCGATAAAGCATAAAATCCATGGTAGTGTGTGATGGGGTTTGGCGTATATACCTACTCTCTAAGATGGAGGAGATGAAGAAGGAAAAATCTGTGAAATCGAACCCCCCCATGGACCCCTTTCTCATGAACTCTGTGAAATCAACGGTGCTGAGCCTTTTTCTCCAACATCCAACGTCACATATATATACACACAGTTACATATAGTATTAATCCAATGCAGAAACGAAAGGCTTAAGTCGAAAGCCACGAAAACTCTTGAATGTTCTTTTTCCATCCGTCGACTTGCCCCTTCATCAGTCGGTTCCCCCATTCTTGCCTTGTGATGTTAGGTAGGAATGCAGACTTTGCCTTAACCACCGCACAACAAGCTAAGCATACTTCGGCTCCACTCTATGGGCCAGGCAGGCAGGCAGCAACCATTCTCCTGCTCCTTCTTCTTCGCCATCGTCATCGTTTTCGACGTCGTCGTCGTCGTCGTCTTGTCGTCTTCTCTCCTTGTGGTAAACAACACACGTAGGTGTTGTAAATTGCTTCGATTGTATTTGTATTTGTGTACCTATATCTTGTATCTTTCTTTATGGCTAAAACAATTTTTTACTGTGTTATTATTATTATTTTCTTACTTTATGTTTTGAATTGAATTTCCAATTCGTATTGCCTTCGAAAGCAAAGACCATGGCAAGAAGAATGGTAACGAGAAGGGTGATGCATAGCATAAGAGGCGACCAAAAGAAATTAAATATATGTTCATTTTATCATTTTTGCCCCTTTTTGGTTGCTATCTCTCTGTCTGTCTTTATAAGTGTGTGTTTGTGTGTATTTTTCTTTTGGGATTTTTACCTTTCCTTTTGCTGGTGGATTGTTTTTGTATAGTTTCGTCGTCATCACCATCGTCGTTGCCGTCGACGTCGTAGCAAAAAACAACAACAAAAAAATAGATGAAAGATACAAGACACATACATTGTCTCTTTCTCTTGTTGGTTTGGTCTTCATCATCATCACCATCATCATCGTTATTATCATCCCATCGACATCTCGAACTTTTCTTCTCTACTCAGGTCTTTCGTAAGTTCTTTTTTTAATCTTTTTTTTCCTTAATATTTATAAATGGTCGTTTTGATACATTTGGGCGAATAAATTGTATATCGAAGAAGGAACCAAAGAAAAAATTTTTTGAAAGAATTGCAAAATTATTTTTGCCAAACCAAAATATTGACGTAATAAAAAAAACTACGCTTTACAAAGACTAAAGAAAATTATATTTCCAATCCCAATTAATTGCTTTACATCGTAAGAGTGAAGTGAAAAAAGATAAACCAGAGAAGTGGATAAAAGCAATTAAACATTATTTTGCGCAATTGCAATTCTGAATAATGTTTTAATTAATGATTTTTTTTTTCCTCTCATTTCCATCCAATAAATTGATATTTGAGCAATTAATTCTGACATTCTATGTGAAATTTGAAATGATTTGTTGCAATTTTTGCTCGAAATTCAATTTGAATAGTAATTCGAGTTTGCTTTTCAGCTCTTTCGTTTCGTTTCGATTTTTTTTTATTTGTTATAATGTAGACAGAGAGTGATATGTTTTATGTGATTTGTTTATATGATGATGATGACTTGGAAGTAAGATTGATTGCTTGTTTTAGTCTGAAGATGACAGAAATATTCAAACAAATATTTGTCTATCGATATTTTTTTAACGGATGGGCATATTTCATTCTGAAAAAGCTAAGTTTTTGTTTTTTTTTGTTTGGTTTCAAGTTAAATTGACAATGTGTCATTCACTTGAGAAAGAATAAAAACTGAATCATTTGATTGAAATCTCTCAAAGTCTGCTTAGCTTTATTTTAACTACATATAAAACAGCTACAAGGTAAATTTATGTGACTCAATATAGATAAACAACAATGTGATTTTAAAATGTCGTCACTTAGTTAGCGAACGGCGGACGAATATACATACATAGTATTTACCTTGTTAAGAACTCTGTAATAGTTATTGAGACATTTCACAATATTGTTTTTTTTTTTTTTTTTTTTTTTTTCTGACTTACTATCAAGGAAATAAAAATGTTCTGTTTTTTTTTTTTAAATTTTATTTTTAAGTATTCAGTGCATTAAGCTTTAGTATTTGAGACTTAAGTGTCGCGAATAGATTTCTTTGTCTGAGTAATAAACTTATATAGTGCTCTTATGTCTATTAAAGTTTGTTACTGATCTGATGCAAGCAACACCTGGCTAATGGAATACTGATGCTTTATATGACCAACAATCTAGGTTTTAACAATATTGTATTAAATTTTAAATGTGGCGTGTGTCGGAACGTAAATATTTTATATTGGTTCATAGATAAAATGGATCAAATATATTTAAAAGATAATTTAATGGTAACATTAACTCAATAAAAATTCTTGTGCTAAATTAAAAGCCTTATAAATTAAATTGGTCCAAAAAAGAGGCTAGGCACAATGTTCAAGTATTTAATTTGTAAAAAATATTTCATTCCCCACCTCAAATTTAGCTTTTGATCTTATTTTTACGATTTCAAACTTAAGTCCATATTTTGACCAGCCATATAAATATATATTTCTTTGACAAAATGTTGTCAATTTGTTTCAAAGTTTATTCGATTACAGAGTCTTTCACATTTCTCTTTGTTCAGGGGCAAAAATCGTATTTTTATATAAGGAGCTTTCATGGTAAATGATCCGATATCCCATTGAATTGAAAAAGCAAAGGTTAGCTTATATTATAAACTTAAACCACGAAAACAACTTCGTTTGATCCAATAGTGCATTTTATTGTATGAACCCATTGATTCATTGTCGTTGATTTGCATCCACATTTTTGTTGATGTATTTTAAGGATTTTTCAGTGCCTCTCTAAGGTACAAATTGATAAAATTCAAATGTGCTTTATCTTAGTCTTTTTGGTGCATCAGTAGTTTAAGCAGAGTGAAGAACATATTTTGTTATTGTTATTCAATGTTATCAGTTGAAACCCCATTATATTTAAATTTATGTTAATTTAATTTGAGATTCATAAATTAGAACTTAATTAAAAATGCATGAAATAAAATATTTACTTTCCCAGCGGGGATTGTTTTTGATGGCTGTATCCTATTTAGAATTAAGAATAATAAAATGGAACTGAGTTTAAAAAGATAAAACAAAAAAAAAAAAAAAACAGATAATAATAATAATACCTTAACTTTAAAGAAATGTGTTTGTAGGCCTCAATTTGATCATCTTAAAAGTTTGAACTATATTGACCGCAGAGTTAATTTTTTACGTGGGTGGGATTTTAAGTATTTAAAAGGTTTTTAAAAATCATTTATTCATAATCATACCACACTTTACTACCGATGATGTTTGGTTTAAGTAAGTTTTTGGCTTTTTGAACATTGAACGGTTGGGAGAATTTTTCATTCCTTTTTAACATTGAAGACCCCTGATTTGGGGAGTTATGTAACGAAGATTCTGTTACTGAAAGTGTACCGATAATAGTTTATACCTCTAAAATAAAGTTTTGTTACACATATTAAATAATTTTAAAACTTCGGTAGATAACACGATGATTTCCAAAAATTTTTATCGCATATTCTCTTGTATTTTTAAGAGACTTTATAATACTCATAATATTAAAATAATTTCAAAGCCCCTTTTCTCCATTTCTACGTACCTGAATATATAGTTTTTAAAATGTTTATACCTTCATTTAGATAAAAATTTCAGAACCAATACTTTATTTGAATTTTTTAATTTAATAGATGTAGACTGTAGACGTAGAGCCTTAATATACGATCGAAACTTGGCTGCAAATTTTGGAATTCCTTGGCTGAGAGTTACTCCTGATTAAACATAATATTGCTTTGCCATGGAAAAAATACAGGGACTAATTTCAGCTACATATTTGAAATAATATAAAGCTCTAGCTTAAGAAAATGGATAAAGCTTCACTACAATAAATAAATAAATTTGGTGGGGAAACAGATCGTGTGTAGAACCAGGGCCTAGTGACTTAAAACTTTCAACCATTTCTGTGTGCGTGTTATTAGGATGAATAGCGACTAATAATAATTTATTTATTGAAATGAAATATATTAAATTTGTTTTTAATTACATTTTAAATTTTATAACATTGACATTTTATTTTGTTTTGTTACATAATGGACCTAACTTTATACTTACATGGTTTTTTTTTTATTTGTATGGCAATTATTTAAAAAAAAATTATTGTTTTATTTTTTTTTTTTTGGAATAAAAAACACCTTCGAATGAATTACCCTTATAATAAACAGATTGTATACGACGATTTGACTTATGGAATTATCCTGTTAAAATAAGACTTCTTTGCTGCTAAAATATTATCTAATTCCATCCGTCACGTCGTACTATGGTCCAAAATGGCTTTTTTCGTTGCAAACTAACTTTTAAAAAGATGGAGGGTTTTTGTGTTTCCTCCCAATTTAATGTTTCAATAAAAAAATGTCCTTAACGAAGCCCTTAAAAAATAATATTCTAGTTAAAAGATATACATATTGTATCCAATCTCTTAAATGTAAAATGTGCGGTAACAATCCATTGCAAAACTTATAACGAAAAAAAATCTATCTATATATTTTAAAAAGATGTAGATATTGCTAAACATTTTTTTTCTTATAGAAAATTTCCAAAGCTACAAAAATACTGATTTTTAAGAAAATTACTTTACGGGGTTTTTCTAAATCAAAACCTGAAATAAGATTTTCTTAGAAAAAGGAATTTAAAGAAAAAAGACTTTAAGAAACATTTTAAAAACAGTTCAAACTTTGCGAATTTTGTAAAAAAAAAATCCGGCTACTTAATTATTTAAAAGGTATTTTAAAATAAAATTGTTCACAACAGTGGAACTATAAACTGTATTATATTATTTTAGCTGTACACCTTAGCTGTAACATCTTTTTATGTGGAAGCGATAAGAATTTAATATCTCCAGCTATCTCTTTTATTGGATCATAAAATATAAAATATAATCCATATAGTTGAGTATTTCTTTCATTTCCATCCGTCACGTTTAGTCATACTTGTATCTTAAAAGTAAAAACCATGTAAAACCCCTTACAATTCACTTCCTCATTTAAAAATTATCACTTTCATTCATTGCACATACATTATCGATCTCACTTTAATTGATAAAATCCCCTTCTCTTATATTATTATTATTGGCAACATTGTATTCGCCTAGTAATATAATGACCCTAATAGCTCAATCATGCAGAGAAAATTCCCAATATAAAATGACGAAGTCGTGCTTAATGGGTGAAAATTTTGATTTAAAAAAAAATAATAATTTTTTTGCTTACATTACAATGTGAAGTTTTATATGGCGAGTTCATTTGTTAATTTTTGTTTTGTATATTATTTTGCTATCGAATAATATAATACTGATTGTAAATTCGCACGAAACCAAAAGTATTATAACCAAAACCGCTTGAATAATTGATCACGACTTTGATGTATTGTGTGAGTTTTTTTTTTTACTTTTACCATATGTGGCTTTGCAATACAAATCAGCAGTCTTTATAGACATATGATGAGAATAAAAACATCAACATAATAAACAAAACAAAACAAACACAAAAAAAAAAGCATTTTCTCACTCATCGAGACTTTGACTTTTAAGCTTATTATGTACTTACTTCTCTCAATCCAGGGCCATCATGTGAGTCCATATATATTACATATTTTCTAAGAAAGAACACATTTGACATTTGGCCAATACAATAGAATTTTATTTGTTAAATGATTCTCTTTTTGTAATTCAACTTACATACATGAACTATGGCATTTGTGTCATTCTTAGAAATGTGTGGGTAAGTGTTGCCATTTATACAAAATGTGACGAATGAAGACATACAAAATATTCCCAACTCTATCGATGAAAAATGTTCTTTCTAAACAAAATTAGTAAAGTAGATTTGCTTCCACCAAAATTTCCATTGTATTCATTGCATGTGTTGCCAAGCTTTATAAAAAAATCTCTCGAATTAGGTAAATTCTTAGACCCTAGAAATAATTGGGTCAATTTTCTTAAAACTTTGTACCTATCGTTTTTTCGGCACTCCCCCACAAGTTTTTTTTTTCATTTTTTAGGACCAAATATAACGGTTCCTCCCGTACAATTTTTTTAAGCAATCAATGAAAATCTTATTTTCTCAAAAACGTGCCCACAAATTAAAAAAAATTAAGTTATATTTTTAAAAAAAGGCTACAATTTTGTAAAAAAACTACCGAAAATGGTTCTAAATGGTACCTCCTATAGGTCCAATTTTTGATTTCCATTTTTTTTAAATGCTTCCAATGATTTGATCAAATATTAAAAATTTTTTTTTTGTTTAAAAAAAAAAGTTTCAAAATATTTTTTAAAAACTTAATAATTTCAAAACAATCTAGCTAGTCAATTTTTATTAAACTTTGCACTTAGGGGTTTTTTAACATTATCTAGCTGATTAAAAAAAAAATAATAACAAAATATAAATATACCCTATACAAGTGTCTAAAAACCTTTGAAGAAAATGGCATTTTTCTGAAAAACAACTCCTACAATTAAAATATTTTGTATGAGCTACTATCAGTACCATCTGATATTTTATTTGAATTTTTTTTTACATTAGTCCATTCACTCCAACGATAAATTTGATACCCGCTGTTAAAGTTACCACACGACTTAGAATTTCGTTGGTAATATTTAATTATTTCAAAAAGTGACTCGTTTGGAAGGGTTTGACATTGACAGATCATAAAATACATATCCTTATTGAAAAGTCTTTATTTTCTATTTTGTTTTCAATATTGTTCCGTGCGAAGTAGTGGTCGTTAGATGTTTTGTATTAAGCAGTTTTGTACCAAGAAGTACAATTTTGCACAGCATCTTTTTTTAAAGCTGAAATAAATTTATGCTCCAGGCCACACAGTTTTGTGGCAATAGCATTGAAATTAAGAGGTATCAAAATTGTTATTTTTGAGAGCACCTGAAAAAAAACCAAAACCGTTATGTGACAGCTATCCGCTCTGGATTAGAAATATAAAATAGGTATTTCGCAAATATTTATATGTAAAAACAACATTGATATCAGCATACTACAAAGGCTTTTTAAGCAATTTGGCAACGCTGGTGTTGTGCAGTAATTCTCAAAACCAAGTAACACCATAGCCAACATGACCTTTCATGGCCATAAAGCACATCACCGAGTCTGTGAAGGCATGTGTCCTGTTACATATAAAACTACTCTAATACATGTTATTGTTATACTCGTACAGCATGCCTCATGAATCATTAAAATTCTCTGAATAAGAAAACGAAACTATACAAAATGATGAGTAGTACTACTTGCACTTTCGTTCGTTAGTCGTTAGGTTTTGTCTTAATAAAGTATCTCGTCTCGGGGAGTCGTCTTCTTGATCTGTGCATGTTTAGTATTCAAATCCAAGCTTGGTAGTGGCGGCGGCGCAGTGCTGATGATCATTATACCACATTCATTTCGAATCCTCAAAAATAAAATAAAGAAAAAGAACAATCAACTCACAAACTCAAGCGTTAGAGATACTAAAGTAGTTTACACACGTCTTTTGTTTTTTTTCTTTTTTAGCTTGTTTTGGCTTGGCTTGGTCTTCTTCCTTCAACTGACGGTTTTTGTTTTGTGATGATTTTTTGTGCTTGCTCAAGACTTCAAGAGGCCACATGACGAAGCCAACTTTGACTTTGATGATGTTTGGCTTTATAGGTTTTTTGTTTTTTTCTTCTTTCTTTACTTTTTTTTTGTTTTACTTCAAACTCAAGTTATTTGTTATTCTTCTTCAGTGCTGCACTGCTGGAGAAACGTGAAGAGCTTCACTTTTTTTCGGAGGAATTCTGTTAAATAAAAAACTTGCTTGGAGGTGCCCTCATGTCCAATGCTGCCCATGGTAGATGTATGTGATTATTGAGCACATGTTTCTATCGTTTTTTTTTTTTTTTGTGTCTTAAGTCTTTGTTGTTTTTTTTCTATTGGTTGTGTGAAGTAATAAAAGAATCATTCCCAAGTGGCACACCACAACCCAACAGAGCGTGATTCATTTTTGTTTTAAAATTCAATGGGCTTATAGTTAAAGTTGAATTGGATGAGCGGGAAAGATCTCCGTCCTCTTCCTTATGTTTTTTGTGGATATTCCTTAAATTATTGGTTAAGATCTTTATACACACAAACGCTATATGCACAGACACTATTGTAAGAATTTATTACTATCATTTTGGGGCTTAATTCAATGGTGCCTCAAGAGAGATAATGGTGCGGGCTGAGAGAATGAATTTTGACGGTTGAAGGGAAATTTATTTTTATTTCCTTTTGACTTGATGTGTGTACCACATAGCCTATATGTATATGTACATTGTTTTTTTGTTTGTTAAGGAAAAACACGATGATTTTTTTGATATTTTTTCGATGATTACCACTAATGATGCTCTATTGTGGGTATGGGTACTGTGGGTAAGGTTGATAACGATTGGTCTTTGCCAGCTGAATTGGAGAAGATATCGGTTGGGTTGAATTGGTAATTTGATTTTATTTAAGATATTATTTTTAAGTGTTAGAGATGGTGATTGTTTGTTTTTTCACTGAGAATTTTAAAGTTTGGTTCTATATAGACTCATAATTTGTATAGTCCCACAGAGCAGTATTGGCATATATGGATAAATCAGAAAAATATTTTCTTTATAAGCTTGATTTTTCAGAAATATTTAGATTCTTTTAATTCAATTGAAGACATTTTTTTTTGTCAGCATATTGGAAATGAAGCTCGAGGATGTATATAATTTAATTCCAACAATGTGGAGCCATAGTCAACACCGAAGAAATTTGCATGGACTTTTTGGCCCAAAAAATTTCGGTGGTTCTCTAATCTAATCCCGCTTTATTTTTTTATTCCTTAAAATTACTGGCGCAAAATTTTGAACAGCCTTATGAAAATGTATTAATATTTATGATACTACTTAACAGTTTTCTAACTTTAAAGCTCTTTACTAAATTGTTCTTAGTCTTAAATATTTTTTAACTATATATAGTATCATAACTAAACCTATTTTCTCAATAAACTACACCTGAACACACCTTAAACAGTGACAGTTCATGGAAAAAAAAAATCAAACATACCATTTTGACATTTGTAAATGTCAATGTGACATAATGGACTTAGTGTGCTTAGTAGCATCTAAAATTTTGCCCCATTGTTTTTAACAATCGTATAAAACTACCAAGGACTGTAACCTTTGAAAATAAAAAACCACACATAAATCACTCAAATTCTGTGAGCGAAAACAAAAAATATTTCCGGGGTGTATGTAGTCCGTAGGGCGCCATTTAACCAACACTTCATTTAAAACAATATACTAAAAATTACCAATACGAAAAAAAACACAAAACAAATTTCATTAAATCGTACTTAGTTTCATTTCAATTTCCAAATCAAAACCAAAGCGTCTATACTACTCTCCACAATATGGATTTCTTTATTTTTTATCTGAAACCCTGGAACATAGTTTTATTCAAACTAGTTAAATCGTTACCGATACAATTTATAATCAAAATCGTTAGGGCGCTAAAATACGAAAAAAAAAATTAAGGAAAATGATACACATATGTAGGTCATGGGTACATAATATCACAGTTGATACGTTCTAACCCATGATTCACAAAAATCGCTTAAAGCTGGCTTATAAATTGTCAAATAAGACATTTGATGTGGAAAATACTTGTGTTTTGAAACCATATAAGCATTTCGTAAAAAGTACCGTAAATTTGAATATTTAATTTTTTGTAAATATCTAAAAAAACAGTCAGTTTTGTTCGAAAAAGTTTAAGGTCAAAATTGTAGGGTAAAAGAAGACTCTACATAAAAAAGATTTTGGCACTTTTTTCGTAGAAGTATTAGATTTTAATAAAATCATTCGCAAATGCAATAATATAAAAATGTATAAGCCACAATTTATGTCATGAAATTTCTTTAAGACTTTTGAGGAATTTATAAAAACATCATTTTGGTCCCTCACACCTAAATATCAAGAGTCCTGTTCGAAATTTATACAACTTTTTAAGAAAATAGTTAAAATAGAGTTCCGTCGTAGTTTTTTCTGAGTGAAGTTCTAAATATCCTGGGTTACTGATTTTAATTATCTATCAAAGTAATTTGTTAGTTGTTCACAATTAATTGAATTATTGACTCAAAATAGATTAACAGCCTTTAGGCCAACAAATTGGTTTTTATATTTTTAAATTATTTTTAACCTCAAAATATTTTTCTTTTTAGAAAGGTATCTTAAAATACATATCCGTTTTTGTATTCTTTAGTAATGATTCAATTGGCGCTCATAATAATCGGGTTAAATGTTGTTGTTTTTTTTTTTAATTCACAGATAACATTTTGTTGATATCTTATTTTTTTACCCGAAAATAGAGCACTATTAATGCACTGAAATTTAATTTTAATTTAACTCTAGGTGTATGGTTCTTAGATTGCTCGGATTTGATAAATTTATCATAATACTTTCATAATCGAGTTCCCATTTCAGCTCTTTTGTTTTCATACGAAATCCTCATTTCACATCATCATTTTGTTGATGTTCCTTAGCTTTATTTCCAGCATTGTCAATCTTTTGTATTTAATCTTGAAACTGATTTTAATTTGACTTATGCCAATAATGTCAATTGAATTAAAAATAAAGTCACTTCAATATATCTTACATCGATCTATAAAATACAAAATCGCCATATATTCCTCATAAAGTGAAAGGAGTATCAACAGCAAAAAAAAAATGAGTAAAAAGAGAAAAAAAGCCTTGAAGACATTTACAAACCGCGACTACTTTCCCAGAATTCCCCAGGGCAATATATACCAACAACGAAGCTTAATCTCATTAACACTATACCATTCACTGCAAACACTGTTATAAAAGACTCAAGTGGAATAATGAGTCATAATCGTACCTACATATAGCCCTACCCTTTGGTATATAATCTTTTCAACGAATTTTATATAACTTATTGTATATGATTCAGCTAGAAATCAAAGACGGTTTGTCACTATGACAAAAGTAAAAAGTACCGTCTATTATACATATAGGCTTGGATGTGGTTAGCATAATCTATTTAATTTCTCACCATTCATTTTAAATGGCAAACAATTAATAAAGATTTTTTCTAACGTCCATGACATGTGGCACGACAGCCTTCGCTGATTAAGAAAAAACAAAGCCAATAAATGCTGCTAGATCAATAAATCATATTACATCGATACCGGAGCTATACTTATAGTACAACTGCTACTCATATAATATCGATCTGTAATAAATGGCCAAGGTCAACTAGACAGGCTTTGAAATATACCTCGCAATATGGGAAGCTGACGACGCACGGTACGGCACCGAACGGAACTCGTTACGACTTAAAAGAACCAAATATCAAACCACAACTACTGACCTCACCCACAATCGGCTCCACTCAATTATTCGACTCTGATGATGGCTGATGCAGGAACAAGTTTTGTTTGAAATACCAAACCAAGACGACATTTCATTATAACCACCATGTGCTACGGTGGCGGCGGCGGCAGAGATGAAGCCATCCAGTCTGGTAGTCACATCTCTGAACTGTGAGAGAGACCAGGTCAGAGTTGTTATGGATCTCAGATTTTTCCTAATAACACGAATCACAACAAGAAGAAGAAAAAAACCGACAAAACCATCTCTCCAGCAGCAGCAGCAGCAGCAGAGGCTGAGGCAGCTGAGAGGCAGCATCACAAAAATAGACACTTGCCGTGTTGGGAAAAAATCAAACTGGATTATGAGCTTAAGCGCCACCAAATAACAACAAACAACGTAAACAGGCTTTTTGCTCCTCCAGAAGTAGCAAGCAAGGTAGGTAGGTAGGTAGGTACCTAACCTACACTTCCATTCTGGCTCACAATTCATTCATAAGGCACCATCAGAAGTGCTACCAAACCACCGGCACACATAACTGGATTGGTAGGTTTAGTGTTTAGTTTTTTTCTTATTTTTTTGGTTTTTTGGTCTTCATCGAGTTTTGCATTTGAAGATCATGTCTTGTCGTTTTAGCGCCTCTTGATCTGTTTTCAAGAAGTTTACAAGAGCTTTGAGTAGGTATCGGAAACAAAATGAATCATCCCCGATGGTGCGAGGATTTCACAGAAAATCGAAGAAGGTATCCCCAGACCTCAAAGGTGGACGAAAATAAATAAAAAAATAAAAAAAAAACAATCTTGCTGAAGAGGAGTCAAACTTGTTGGTCAACCATGTGGACTCTCCTGGTCATATCGTATATACATATGTATAAGCACAGGGGAGTTGGGTTGTTGTTATCCTGTTTCTGTTTCGAAGGTGCGCTGTGGTGACGCGATAGACGGATAGCAAAACAGATGTGGCTTTCGAAAAGTTTTTTTTTTTTTTAATTTATCTTTCTTTCTTTTACCCCAGAATGCAGCAACAAGTGCGATATCCTTACGATTGTTTGTTGTTCCATTTCAAAACGAGTTAGCTCCTTTTTAGCTGCTTCATCTGTGGAATTGCTTGAATTGAGGTTTCTAGTGACGTATCCTCATATGAGCAGATTTGTTTTGGTTATTATTATTATTATTGAATCCGGTGTGACAAGGTTATCCTTGCATCACTCATGACAGTTCAAAGACACTTGGGATAGAAAAAAAAAGAACTTGATATTCATGATTGTGATTGCTTAACCAATTCCTGTCTTCTGCATAATGTGGTCGTGGTGGAAGAATTTGTTTGGAAGAATTGTTTGTAGGTGACTTTTTTAGTTATATCAGATGATCATGACAATATTGTAAACAAAATTTCAAGAGATATTGAAAATGTAAAGCAACTTCGAGCACCAATAATTAAATTTAGGTAATATCTCTCGTTCTGTTTGAGTTTAGCAAAACCTTAATGGTAGACAAATAGACTATACCAATACCTATATTATAGAAATGTTCTGAGAACAGCCAATACTTGGTCTTGCCTTCATTGACTGATAATCCCATTTTCTCCGCATTCGTCTCGATACTCACAAAAATGCCATGCTATGTTGTTCCAATTTGTCAATATCTTGTATCAGCATATCAAGGTTCGAAATTAAAGGTTATTCATCTATTGATGGTGCTTTGCACAATGCTTTCGAGAAATCTGTTAAATAAGGCCCATGATGACATATCTTTTTGTCTAAAACATTTTTTTTTTGTAAACAAATGTATCATGTTCGTCAACCACGATGTCAAAACTAGACATTTCCCTATAAAGCTCGTTTTTTAGATGCCGTCAAATGATGTCTTGAAGTCGATAAAACGTAGGTATATCATGGGTTTTGAGGTTCCTGGATTTTTCCATCTCATATAAATACAAAATTAAAAGAAACTTCGTCAACTTGTACTTTTGAATTGAAGTCGCTGATTCTATCATAAAATGAATTTGTCAAAAACATAAAACCAATCCTTCAATTTAATCTATAATCTGTAAAGTACTACAGAACTTAACAGTTTCATGATGACGTATGATCAAAGTGTCTTTGTCTGGCCTATTGCATTTTTAACAGAATTTATATCTTGAATCAAATTTAAAGTCCGCAACATTTCCTCACAGTTAATTTTTTTTAAAGAAAATCACTCAATCTATTCTGAGTTTGATTGAAATATCAGAATTTTTGCATACGGATCTTGGAAGAATCCATTCCCTGATGTTGCTGTTGTTGCTGCTACCAGATAATTTCTCTCCTGTCTCGTGTTTGATCCCAGATAATTCAGAGGATTCAAAGAGAACAAAATGGAGGAAACCTCAGCGCAAACACGCGACGGGATATGTAAAGAGATGGAGCAATCTACCAACAAAAGTTTTGTGTTCTCCGATGATGATGACTATAGTGCCCAATGATACCTGGGGGGATTTGCGTAGGATGACGTTTGAATGTTTTTCCGATCTCACAAATGGTAAATCCGACATTTTTTTTTTTTTGTCCGACTTTTCAATATCGGTCGCAGGCCTTTTTTTCTGCTGTTTTTGTTGTTGGTTGTAGGTTTTTTTATTTATTTGTCATTGCACCTTAAATCAAGCTGTCCGTCCGCCTTGCGCGTAGTTTTCAAACATCTCGCCGCCACCGCCGCCGCATGGCTGTTCTGCTGCTGTGACATTTTAATCTTGACGTTTCTGTGAATGGTGTACTCGCAGTAGAGTCATTCGTCCTCCACCTCATCTGTATCCTTTTCGTTGTATAAATAATCATCGGTTGGTCGTCGGTCGTTGTCACCATCGTTACATCAGTCGCTGTTCGTTTGGTCGGTCGGATAGCATTTTTAATTAGATTGATTGATCGGATTACATCTCTCTTCGAGGCGAACGCCGAATCGGATGGATGAATGGACGGACTGAAAGGACGGGTGCTCGACTCCTCATGACAACGAGTGATCGGTTCATTGTTATACTTACCAATTGTACTGGACCAATGGTTACTACGTTTTTTTTTTTTATTTATTTATTTTGCCCTGCTTCACTGTGATGTGAAATAATTGGGCGATTCTTCCGGTGGACACTAATTTAAGAGGACAGTTTGAGGATTTGCGTACGCATGCCATCAGTGCAAGGAATTTAAACAACTTCATTATATGCGACCAGAAATGCCAAGAGAAATTTCGAAAGGAACTTGCTTAAGCTCATTAAAGTAGGTATATATAAGATCGATGGAAGCCGCGCAGAACAATAAAAGCCTCTAGTATACATATATCTTTATGCAGACCAAATAAATTGATCAGGCGGAAAGCTATACCCATAGGATCATTGATTGATATTTTTGTTTTTACTTTTTTGGGATGGAAATAAATTTTGGTCGTCAGGCTTTGTGTTGTAATAAGAAACCGCAAATTTATGACAACACATTGTGTCCTCATTTTAATTATATTAATATATTTTTTTTTGGATTTTGTAAATATATTTTACTTGATCAGGTAAAGGACAAGTATTGGTATGTTGTAGAAAATCAAACTTTACATAATGATTATAATGTAGAAATCCTTAAAAAAAACCATATAATCCTTAATTTTTTGCGTTTATATACATATGCATTGTACATCGATCTAGAACAGTGTTTCCCAACGTGGGGCTCACGCCCCACAATTTGATTTAATACAGGCACAATTTAAAATTATGCTACATAACACTTAATTTTTCTATTTTTCTTGTGTTTCCACCCTTGGAGATATATTTCTGAACGCATCCACCAGGATCTGTCATTCATCAAATGTGGATTTAATTTAATGCTCATCTAGAATGGGTAGCTTAAGCTGCCAGTTGCCAGTGTTTATTTAATATTATCCGAAGTGAAAATGTTAAATTAACTTAAAATCATTTTAAATTTAAACAAATTACATGTTGAATCAAGTTGATTGTCCGGTTAATATGATACACGATTCTGTTTGAATTACATATAATGAAGCCCATATACTTAAATATCACGACGATTTCACTTTCGAATCCGGCCTCTAATTTCCTCAACACGTTTTTGAGATTATTCTTATCTAGAATGTGAAAAAAATTGGTTTTGAAAAATTAAAGTTAATGCGGGTTTTGTTGATATGAAGTGAAACTTTTTTTAATAAAAATTTATCATGAATTTAACGAAAAAAAAATTACTTTAATAAATCTGTCAATAGTACGGATGAGTTATCATGTTATTTTAACATGATTCAATGTTAAATAATTAATGATCAATTTTATTTGAAAATCATATAATTTCGATTTAATTTTAAGTAAATGTAAGCAAAAGTACTTACAAATTGAAATTAAGAAAATAATGGAAGAAGTGATTATTGAAATAAAAACTCAAAAGCAAAACCAGAATTCGAGTTTAATTTAAATTTGACCTTGTACCCAATGATCATGATATGTAAGCTTAATTAATTTAAGAGTTTCATCACATTCTTTACAGTCATCATAAAAATGTATTTGTAGTTGAGAAAATACTTTCTAAAATTCTAAGATCGTTCTCTCTGAATAATATGAATTTATTAATACCTACCTATACTTGTATTCTTGTTAGATATACTCTTTAAATTATTCTCCTTTATTTTCGACCCTGAGGCAGTCTCACTACAAGTATAATTATTTTTGTTCATAATTGGCCAGTAACATACCGTTTCCTTACAATTAACTGTCATATAAACACTCAAGTCTTTATTATCCATACCGCCTACCTTTTAAAAAATTAGATACGATTCGATCATCATTTTTTGTACACCTCATAATCTCAAGGAAGTGAATCTTTTAAAACTTTTTTTTCCCAGAAGTATACGTGTGCTGTAAAATGTCAGTTCTGAGTTAATGTTTTTTTTTTTTTTAAATAGGTGTGTTGCATAATGATGTGTAAATCAGTTTTTGTAAGATCTATCCAAAGCATCTGTTTTATTACCAGCACTTAAAATTTTTTTATTTCTAAGAAGTGGGAGTGCCATCTCCGTCACTGAATACAAAAATCCACAGAAGCCTTCAAAATAAAATCTAAAAACATTTAAACACAACGAAAAAAAAAACGCTATTTAAATAACCCCTTCTCGATAATATGTATATGGAAATAATGAGAAAATCAGTTTGCCCTCGACCCAGTTTAGTAACCTCGTTCTCACGTTTTCAGAACAGGATCTGTTAAAAGTAGACATGTTTTTTTTTTTTACTTTGTTAACAGGAAATACAAAAATAACAACACTTTCAACCATGAAGATGAACAGGACCTGTGTGTGCTGCAGCTTTGTTGCTTTAACACTTGTTTCTCAATGTCAATTTGATCCTCTTATCCTCAAAACAGGATTACCCTCCAACAACTTTGGTAAATCCTGTTTTTGGCATTTTTAACTTGTTGTTGTTGGGATTCCTTTACTCAGTATGGAATGGATCTGGAGGAGATTTATATTTCAATACGCGTGCCTTTGTGGTGTCGCAATCGACTCCCCTCATCTTTGTTCATTGTTGTGGGGCATCATCTTGATTTTTTTGAATCGTTTCGGTTTTTTTTTTCTTTTGAAGGCCGCGAAAAACTTTGTTTTTATTTGAAAAGAAGAAGACTCACCATGTAAACAAACAATAAACCAGCAACAACTAGATTATCCACCAACAACTTCATGAGAGTTGGTTTAGTTGATTGAACTTCTGAACCTGATTGACAACAATGTGCGTTCCACTGAGAGTATATTTTGAGATAGCGAGAGATGAAAAACCCGACCCAACTGACAACAACTACAATCTTTGTGTATATCTCCTCCTCTATGCCTATGTATATAGTAAGTATATATCTTGATAGTTTTGTTTTTTTTTCTGCCGCCAATTTAACAGCAGAAGAAGAAGAAGAAAAAAAAAATAAAAACTATGTGATTATTAGACGTCATAAAGATGTAAAGTCACACGAGCCACCATTGCCACCAAGTGAAACCTGATCGAATGCGGGCGAGAGAACCTTTTGGCGCGTATAGTACTTTGGTCTCCATTTAAAAAAAGTGACAGTTGTTGCTGCTATAGCTACATATATTTATATTGCTGGTGGTGATGACAGCAGGCAGTTGTATAGGAAGTTTGTGGCGCTACTGTTGTTACGTGTGTCATCTTGAATATCAATACGAGTAATGACAGCTGGCGGGAGTTCCTTAATCGAATTTGACACTTTTCAATAAACACACTGGAATTGGGTCAATTCAAACGTCAAACATACATAATGTCAGTTTAAGCTTGTGGCGCCTGCCATTTTTGTTTCTCACTTCAGAGGAAAATCCTAATTTGGTGAAATTCATGTTTCACGACGACGAAGTTTAATCTAGTTTGTGGATCTAGATTAATTATCTTGCAGTTTATTGTTGTTGTTGTTTTAGCCAGATAAACACCATTTTGACAGTTTGTTTTTTTCGGTGGCAGGTGCCACCACAACATCATACCGTTGGTTTGGATGAAGATGTTTCACATGATTGACGAGTTGATTGGATTAGAGAAGTGCGAATTCGGTGTGTTGTACCGTACTTATTTTTTGCTGTTATATTCGTATTCGAAAGATCGCTCGATATAAAAATGGACGATCGACAATGACGATGACGATGAAACGACGACGAAGACAACGACGGACGTTGGGTATTATAACTATAGAGAGTTCGAGCTCGATATAAAAATAATGACAGAAGAGAAAACCTGCTTTTGTTAAATACGGGAAAAAGGTGGAAACTGGTATTATGGTTGTCGGCATCTGATGTTAGTTTACGACCGGTCCCCGGAATGTTGGCTATTTTGTGTTTACCTGGCGTATGCGGCAAAAGGCTTGCTGCTACATCGATGGTGCTGCACATCTGATTTCGCATTGAGATAGGTTATGATTTATTAGTTTTAAATACCCGTTGCTGCCATCTTCGGTTAGGTTTGTCTATTCCAGCAACAACAATATTATCTCCCTGTGTAGGTATATGAGAGTGTGTTTATTTGTTTCATTGTTATTGACAGCTAGAGACGGACTTGCCGGGTTATAAGCAGTTAGCAGATAGCTTCAGCAATATGCCTTTCTGGGTGCATTGAACTGAGTGCTGGTTGTATTATGGGTGTTGGATATTCTTGTTTTATAATTTTTTTTTTCACATGTGTCTGGGGCGGTCGTCAGTTAGTCTGTCATCATCCATTTGGCGGCAGCCCTGATTGGGGTTTGAAACACAAGACTTAGCTTAACATCACGCACAGAAGTTGACACGAAGTTAGTGATGTTTGTGTTTTGCGGTGTCAGATCGTGTGATTCTTTGTGGCCAAAAATGGATGAAACAAGACTTGTGCGCAGTGTACTAGTTGGAGTTAGAGATTAGTCTTTGACATTTTAAGATTGGGAGCAGTATATATATAGTTTGGTTTAGTTGTTGTAGACATGTTGGCGAGGTTCAGATTAGGGATGAGAGCGAGTTGATTGATTTGGAAGCGACGATGACATATACGAGCGGTAAACATACCTACTTTATTTGCTGATCTTTGTCCAATGTGTCATTATGGATGGAGATAACGATGACGATGACGAGGGTTGGCCATGTTTGGGTAGAGTTGTGGAAGTGCAATATGGGCATTTTTATTTGAAGTTAATTGGGTGAAATGTTTGATGATTTATAAACATATAAAAAACAAGCTATTTGTCGGTTATTACAAGGAGACTAGATGAGGATTGTAATTCGATATCATTACAGAAAAGTTTTTCTGTATTCACAAAGGAATTGATATGCAATTTTGGTTAGAAAAAATGTTTAGAGGGAGCTAGCTGCATATGGCTACACAAAGAATCAAAAAACGGTTGCTATTTTAACAATTTATTCATCAAATTGATGAACAAAGTTGTGATATTGACGATTTTGTTCATTGAATTGATGACTTGAAATCTTCAACTCTGGAGCGGTAAGAGGAGTTTGTTGTAACCAGGGCTGAGTACTTTCGATAAATTTCCTCAAAATTTTGTATATTTCTTCCAGTATTGGCTTAATGTCTCTGGCTCCAGGCGGAATAATTCAATTGATTATTACTTCACTTTTACCATTTTTTGGGATAGTTTCTTCCAAGTAATAAGTGTAGAAAAATTTTTCATGTATATTTTTAGTAAATATTCCACCGTGAATTGATTTTATACAGTTTCCATTGTGATACCAACAAAACGATTTCCAGCTTCACACCAATTCTGGTTTCGCCCATGGAGGTCGAAATAACGCATTCCGGGTTTTTACTCAGCGATTACTCCTGGTCCAAGTTTATCAATAGTTAAATTAGATAAGACTTCACAAATAGTCAGGAAGTTAAGTAAAGTGTTAATAACTATAACTTCCGTGACCATTAACAATGACTAGAGAGTATCAATAAATTTTTCTTCAATTTTCGCTTCTTCCCAACCCGAGTATCTATAAATATAATACTCGTTCAGCATGTTTAAATTTCTCTTAATTTAGAATAATAATTCTCATGCTTTATTTAACTAAGAATAAATGTTAGATAAATGGACGTACTTTAATAAAATAATATAAAATATTACCAATAAGATAACCTACATATATATTAAAAGTTCCAGCAGAATTTGCATCCGTATAGCCTCTCTTTAACATTAACACCAAAGGAGTTTTTTTCTCATTTACTTTCCATATCAATAAATAAACTAATTGAGTGCAGATATTATAAAAATATTAAATTAACTGCGTGCGCATGCGCACCTCCCATTGGCACAGCATGTGCAGCAAGTTGATTAAATTCGATTGCATCGAGCTTCGTTTAATGTTAACAACATAATCAGTTTATACAGCAAAAAGCATTGCAAGTAATCAAAAATCCAACAACAACAACGACTCGAGACCGTTTGATGTCTGTGGGTTACTTCGATCGATTAAACGATTATATGTATATTATTATTATGACCGACATTCCTCCAAAATTACATCCTGCCATTAAAAATAGAAAGGGAGATGCCTTTTCTCTGCTGCTGTTGCTACGATGATGTGCGGTGGTCTTATCAAAATATTGAAATCATTACATAAATTAAGGACGTTTTTATTTTTTTGTGTCTGAAAGGAAGGTGTCTTCACTCTGTCCAAAGGTATATTCTCTTTAAAGACATCTTCATTAAAAGATATCGCTCGCCAGTCGCCATACACGGAATCTTCAGCCCATCATTATTCTGCTATCGCAGGGAGATAAATAAAATTTATCTGAATTCGTATCGCTTGACCAATCTCATCTGGTTGTGGCAAAGATACTTCTTTAAGATACATAAGATACTAAATACATAACGTGCGTGCGAGTACAGTGTTTGTACTTTTGACATTTCATGCATTTAACACACACACACACACACACACACACACACACACACACACACACTGACACAAAATCATCTTGTAAAACATTAAAAGTAAGTTTTAACTATAAAAATATCTTTGCAACGTGCGAGGCATTCTGCAACAAAGCCAGCACATACAATAGCAGCAGCAGCCATTTTAACAGGCGATGCAGCAATGCAATTCAAATTGGTTTATTGCACTTTATCTATACACAATTTTGCAATTTTTATATATTTTTTGGACTCACTTAACAATTCTTTTGCTTCAGCGACGTTGTTGTTGCAGTTGAATGTTGCACGTATGTATATAAGTATATGTATATGTCCTATGGCAGATATAGGGTCTTTATAGTTTGGTTTCGAATGATATTGTTGTTGTATTTGTTGTGAGAGAAGTACCTATAGAGCCAGGCTCCGCCGCAGTGTGTGCGGGCAATTCCAATAAAGTCTGGTTTAAATGTGGCAATTAGTTTGAATTGACTTTATGCATGATCACTTTATATTGGTTGCAGGGAATACTTACATACATATATAGATATTGTAAATTTTTAAATTCTGATTTTTTTTAATTGCATTGTTTAGTTTAAATTATCGAGCATATAGGGTGTGTATGATTTGGCGGATAATTTTTAACCAAGCGAAGTTTATGTTTTTTTCAAAATTAAAATACGAAATTTCAGGGAAAGTTAGACCAAAAAGGTTAAAAGTTTTGCTTCGACATCTTAAGCACATGCAAATCTTAGAAGGTATGTGCCTAACTCAGTTTGTAGAAATAAGATTTTGTGGGATCAAAGGGGCAATTAAAATTTTGTTTATAAATTTCTCGTAAACTTTTGGTTTTTTTTGGAAAAAAAGCGTCAAGGCTTATGAAGATAACAAAATTCTGCACTGTGAAAGTCTTGATAATTTTTACATATTAAGAGCAATAAATTTTCCGTATTACCGATGAGGTAAAAACTCAACACGTTGGCGATGTAAAGAAGAAATAAAGGATTCAGTATAGACGCAAGACTGGCTAGAACGCTTCATTACCATAGTTTTTTTGTAACCATTTTTAAATTTTTTTGTATTATAGTGACTTGCTTGAAATTAGACATATGACGGTATAAAATCACACTTTGTCCTAAATATTCTTATATAGGGTAAATTTTCAATGTTTCAACAAACTCTATTAAATTGTACACAACTCTGCAAAAAAAACTCCCCTTTCCTCGTTCAAAATTTAGCAACAAAATAAAAAATAACAACTCCCTTAATCGAAAAACTTCGCTGCAGGATACCAGTACCAAACAAAACCAACAATCACCGATAAACCTTTATCTTTTACCGATCTAGACTTCTGTAGTCATGGCGTGGGGCAACTTTGACCAAAAACAATAAAATTTATGGCAAAAATAAAACGGATATGTTGTTGTTGCAGGCATCAGAGTCAGCCATAACACGAACTTAACTTGACTAACAGAACACCCAACCAACATACAAACACATACACATAAGCACACACATATTATAACAGCAAAAAAAAAAACAGACTATAAACAATTAGTTTGCGAACGTGAGTGCATTTGCAGCGCTCCAAGTGAGTAGGTGATGTAAACATTCGGTTTGACGATTATTGCTCTCAAGCCTGTAAACTGCAAACGTTGCCTTATAATAATGCGCTGTGGAATAAAAATTTATTAAAATTGATTTTAACTCTGTGTTTCCACTCATAGATTTTGCAGTTGCTTCTGCTTCTGCATTATTTGCCGGCATCATTGACGCTGGAACTTGTATGTAGGTATCTCTATCTACACACGTAGTTGGCAATATAATTAGTCCGTGATTACCCGCGGGTATTTAATCCGCATTTTGCGAATAAAATTTAAAATCCTAACCATATCTTCTGTATCGACTTATGGGCTTCTATAAAACATCGAAATAATTATGCACTTTTGTGCGGGGGAGGAATTTAGTACCCATTTTATGCGAATATACAAACGTCGTCTATTATTGCACGAAGATGAATTTTAATTATCGAATAGAAAAATTAGTTAAGTGCCGCCTACACTTGTACCTACCTATATACCCGTACAACGCTAACGGCATTTGATTAATGTATTAACATACTCGTAACTTGTTAGTTGTTAGGTTTAAACTTGAGAAAAACACAGAAAAGAGATGTTTTATTTTTTTTTACAACAAACTTGATGAAATGAAGATGTAAGTTCTATTCAGAGTTTTATTTATTGATGAGCTTGTGCATTATATGAAGGACGTCAACATTGCAACATTGAATAAATATATTGCTGTTTTTTTTTATTTTTTTAAATGCGAAACATTTTTTATAGAATCTTAACTGCGAAAATGACCTGAAAGATCAAATGGACTTTCAATTTATGACTATGCGGGGTTATAATACGAGTTAGTTATTTGCAATTTGTTAATCAACATTATAAGTTTTAAATTCATTGATGATAGTTAAGTTTAAAGTTAACGAAAAGCTAGAATTTAAAGTTCTCACGGTTGCGTTATTTGAGTATAGATAAAATAATGGTTATAGAATTCTTATTCTGTTTTAAAAACTGTTGGTGGTATTAAAAATTGAAACAGGGAAATTAAAAGATACAAAATCAAAGAATCTATACCTATTAATCCAAACAATAGAATACACTTTAACTTGACCTTAAAAGCTTTCTTGTCCACTTAAATATCCTTAGATTAAATTTAAAAGTTACATTAATGGCCATAGGATGCTTCCTTGTGGTATACCGGTTTCAGATATATTTATACAACATCAGTATTTTGTAGTAGGTACTGCTAATAGATGATCCTTATGTTATGCAATTTGTAGATAGGTACTCTTGTTCCAAATAAAAATCCTTGTCGATGCGATGGGACACCTTGAACAAAAATAACAAAAAAGTTCCCAATAAACTTGTTTTTTTCAGTGCTTTTTCCACAACTTTGCCATAATTCGATGCACTTTGTATATGGGTACTATGAAATTAAAATTTATAGATCCAAATTGATATTTTAGATTTTTGCTTAAACCATGTGATTTTTTAAAATAAATTTTTTTTAATTAAAATTGATTAGGTTTGACAATTTGCTAAGTTATTGCTCTTAAGCGGAGTAAAGATTGTGGAAAAATGTTTACTTTTGATTAAACAGAATTAACATATATTTAAAATCTCAATATTTAAAATCAGCTTTGCAACCGAAAGGAAACCCAAAGAGAAACAAATATTAAAAATCGCAGTTCTCTAATAGCAGTCTAAGACTTTTCAGGAACAATTTTTGGAGCAATTTTTGCTTCATCATTTGAAATTACATTTTCAGAACTGTATTTTGTAGAACTTTGATGTTTGTTTTTTTTTGTTCTGTTTTATATTTTGCACTTTTTCGGATCATTTAAGATGATATTTTAATCTTCAAAAACAATAAGCCATGCTACTAGTATTATGGTAAAGCCAGAAAAGTCTAAAGGAAATTTTTCTTTTAGTATTTGAATATTTCCCATAAATATTAGGAATACCTTATAAACAGTAATAGGACATCATATGCACGACAAAAAACTATAACCTTCATTAAAAACAACTTGTAAGACTATCAATAATTGAAGAAATGCTTTTGCGAACGCACCCATAAGTGACAGTCTCTCGATAACCTCATTTAATATGACAGTTCAACGCAAACCCAGGGAAATTATTTTAATCTGAAAGATCAACAATTATCGTAATTTTGCAACTCTGCATTAAATGTTCTGCGGATAATATCACAAATTGACGATTGTCAAAACATAAATATTATGAATAAACATTCTAAATTTTTATAACCTGCGCGGCAAATAAAGTGTTAAAGAAAAGTTGTGTTGCGTTTTCTTATATTAAATTAATTTATATTAAAAAAATTTCGATTAAATCTTTAAAAAGTTTATTCAGCCAAACACACCTGTCACCACTGTCATCTCAACTAAAAATTTAATGACGGTAACATTTTTGATGGATTACTTGAAAATTGTAATTGTTAAAAAATCAAGAAATTCCTTGCTGAAAAAAAAAACTTTCATACTTTAGTTTCACCTTTCTAACTACCTATCATGGCCGTCTTTATAATTGTCTGTTATTTTTTTTATAACAATGTAACATTACCACAAAGTCTTTTGAATAAAAAAAGAACTCTTTCCACTTGCCACCCCCTGGCTTTATGCGTATGTATATATGAAATAATTCAAATTACTAGCACTCAATGAAGCTTGAAGTTGTTAACGTCATGTCGTATTGTCTTTATGCCATTAAAACTCTAACAACATCTACACGCGGACTGCTACTATCGCCACCACTGCCACTGCCGCAAACTACTAGGTTAGGTATACTTTGAATTTGAACCACGACGATCAAACAATTGAATCCAATAAAGCATAAATTCTTTTGAAAACGAATATTGTGTTCCGGGGCGCTACACAACACGAATCAAATCGAACGCGATACGTGAATATTATATCTTGTATAGATAGATTCAGCGGGATAACAACAACAAGAAGGCAGGCTTTATAAATAAAATACAAAAACAAAAAAATAATATCGACCACAAATACATTCGCCGTAATTGCATTATGCAAATTGCGCCTCCTTTTCATAGTTGAAGTTTGGTCTCATGACCATAATTGCCTTTGTTCTATGCCACAGGGTTCTATACCTATGCATCATCAGAGGCACGTGGGAGCCTATATAATATATGCTCTCTTTTCCTTACACCATAGGCGCCATTTGCCAAACCATACAACGGTACACCATCACACACAATCAAATAATATACCCAAAATGTTGCAAGACCACGCCAAGTAGATAAATATTTCCGCAAAATGGCTCAATTCGCCGTAGTCCTCGGTTTTAATGGATTTATTATTGAACGGGTTCGAATGGACTAGATCATTTGTCGTACAGCGGCGGTGGCGGCGTGATGGCCAGGCCATGCATGGCAGGCGGGTAAGGCGATTGTGGTGCAGTCTTATAGTTGTATAGAGCATTTCCGTGCGCACTGACACCTGAGGCACAATTTTGAAAAGGTATTAAGAGCAAAACTTTTCACTTGAAGTTGAAATTCCACCCGACTTAGGTCACATCCAAGGTTGCCAATAATTGTGATATTTTTGTCCGATTTTTCTATTTTCCAGCATTTTGTGGGACATAACGCCAAAAGCTCAAAATTCTATAAAAAAAAACCGATATCTAAGCTTAAACATTGAGGCTAACTGAAATATTTGTTACAGTCTCGATAGTATATACTCTGAGAATTTAACAAAATATTGATTGGAAAAGATTGTGGAACGCGTCCATTTGAAATTTCATGAATTGAGAAAAGATTGTGGAACGTATAGTTATTGATGTTTTTTTTTCATTCCATGCAAAGTTGTAATAAATAAATTAATTGAATTCACTTAATTTTCTCTTAATAAAAAATAAACCTGGCAACTCTACTCACAGATCACAAATTCTGCAAAACAAAATTCCTCGACTCGCGCGCATTTTATTGCGAGCGGCAATAATTTGCGACATTAATACACTCGGCTCCTTGTTTAGAGTGGCAATTAAATTCTGCAATAATTAATATTTCAATGGGTCGTGGTGGGGTTCGCTCCAGGTTCTTTATTTTTTTTTTTTTTTTATTATATGTATAAGAGGAAGGCCAGAGTGCGGGTTCGCTTTGACCGGTGACGGGGTGACGCGCGCAGCTGGACCGATGCGATTGCATAAATTCAGTGACTTTAGTGTTATGGATGCGTTGCATATATGAGTTGCAGTTGAGTGTTGCAGCCAAGAGAAATCCACCTCATATGAGAGAGAGAGGGGCTTGCGCAGTGCGAAGGCATTCATCTTGGCTGTCACAAAATATGCAACAACACCAGAGAAAGAAATACAACAAAAAAAACAACAACAGCGAGAAAAAATACTTTGGAACGCCAAATGGACGTCAAGCTGGGTCTGAAATTGCCATTGGCAAAGGACTGGCTGGCCGCCATTTACTTGGCCATTTCTAATGGCCATCAGGCTGTGATAATTTGTCTCTCTCTCTTTTTCTTCTTTTCGTCTTCCCTTTGTACGAGATTAAACGACATTGATGACGACAACGGGCGGGCATCGGTGACGCCAGCGGTGCAGTATTTTTAATTAAGTTTCTCTAATCGCCCGTAATGAGAGGCAGTCGGCGTGTGATGCTGCATCACCACGCCATACCGCAATGTATCAAAACACTAGAGCAACACATAACTTGACGGCGAAGACAAATGCCAAAATAGCAACTTTCGCCATCATGAGTGTTATATTCGCGCAAACCGATCGTCCATCCGGGCCGGGCGATGGCTATATGACGACGACGTTGAAGCGGACCATTCAAGTCAAAAGGTTAAAAGACGCGCCTCACCTTGCACAATTCATATGCGCGTTGCATTCATTGTTGGCGGCTTGGCGTGGCGGTCTGCACAACACCGGGTGAAATGTGACTCTTATATAGGAATGGCATAGAAGAGTCATATGTGCTGGGCTTGAAGCCAAAAGGAAGTTAAGAAATCCAGGTTTTTTTTTTTCTTCATCATGTTCGTGTGGCGGATTTGTTTATAGGCACTAGGCAGTGATGGTATAACATTTGCTTTGGAGGTCAGTATCAAATAAATTGTTGAGTCAGGTCACAGATGTCGTTCGCGTGCCTTGGCAATGAAGAGGAGAGTTTTCTCTGATTTGACGGAAATAATTTAAGTAACCACAACTGCATTCTTTGATATGTTCCAACTCAATATACATATATTATGGAATGAACACAAAAGATGCATAAGGATTGGCATTAGGAAATATGTATACCTTCTTATGCAAGATTGTTACGGTACAGAGTCTTGGTATGAGTACACTATTTCTTTATTGAGAAGGCCACCTCTAAGATGTATATTGGAAAAGTTTATAGGGGAATTAGGTTATCTTAAGTAAATAGGAAATGACTTAACTGAGGAATTCCTTTGAATATTTTATGGGAAATTTAAAGTGACTTCAAAGGGAAATTGATCGAGCGCCACCTGTATGATGTGAAATGTGGTAGATAAGAGAATATTTCTTAAAAAGTACCATAATTCGGGCTATTTATGTCGTAGATCTGTATTTATTTATATTCAGAGTTTCCTTCACACATATAGATCAATAAATCCAGCTCTGAAAAACTGCGGACTTAAATGTCAAACTGCATATCCTTCTTCCAAAAGATAAAAAAATAAATCCGGTATTGCGACAGCTCGTATAGAATCAGGGCCTATACTGACTTTCAACTCTCAACCATTCCTTTGGTCTCCTCTATTCCTACCACTAACACGGTAGGAATGGAGGAGACCTACAATTTTCTGCCGAATCCGAAGGGCCAGGGTGAGAAGCACTTTTTCATGACAAGAGATACTCTTGGAAGATTTGTCAATTCCTCGCAAGAGGCAGAAACCCTTGAAAAAACATTTCTGTTTTTAGGTGGCATAGGCTGGGAATCGAACCCAAAATCTTCGGCGTAACAGTCCAACGCACTAACGGGCTACTTCACTTCCAAGGATAGTATTTAAAAAAATATCCTTCTAATTCAAAGTGATGCTCATCTCACCACACCACTCTTAACTTTAATTTTTCCTTCGACGTTGTCAAATGATTTAAACACATTCGTATGAGCACTTCGAAGAGAGAGAGAGTGAGAGAGAGAGAATAAATGGATAACTACTTTAATAGTTCAATCTAGCATGTATCATTGTTCGATGCCGCAGAAGCATCATTGGTGATTACACACCTGGAAGCCATCTATACTTATCTACCACAAAACAGAGCAACATCCTTTTTTCTTTTCTAAGTACCCACGTTCATTTGATTTGGTTATATTGTCGGCAACAGTCTAATATGGCTGAAGTCGTACTTTTCCTATTTAATTTAACAAAATTGCTCGCTTTTCTAGCCATGGCCGGAACATTCGTAGTTATATTATACTGTAAAAAGACAGAGGTATATAGATACCTACATTTAAACTGAACAGTGAACATACCGCATGCCTGCTGCCTATTGCTGTTGCTGCTGGTGGAAGACAAAAAGATTTGCATCCGGTCGAATGCAAGAGAATAAGAGAAAAAAATGTTTAAATTGCTTGTTAAGTGGCGCTTTGGGGCAATCAACCGCGCGTTGCTAGTTGATTCAGTGATTCTATACGACGCTTTCCCGTTCCGGCTATGTGTGTCTAATAAGGGAAAATAGCTATAAGTTCCCCTAGGTGGATTTCAGCAGGAGTGGCACAAGTTGATATGCAAAACAAAAACAACCAAACAAGCCCTTTCAAAAGATCACTGCTAACTTCAGACCAACAAATTTGACTTGATCGTATGCTTCTTCATCAGTGACCATCAGCAGCGTTGCAAAATCGTCCCCATTTCTTCAAGACTCAAACAGAGTAAAACGTCCTGGAGAAATCGTACTTCTCTTCGAACAGACGCGATGACGGTGGTATGGTAATGAATGCCTATCCATTTTCTATTTCGAAACAGTGGCGATGCAGTAGTGCTGCTGCCTGATGGTAGCGGCAGCAGCTCTTCATTATACCGTGCGACATTCCGAAAATGACTCCATGACAGTAGAGGCTATTTAAATTGCTTCTTCTTCATTTTCTTCTGTACGACTTCGTTGTCGAGGCTGACACTGAATCAAAGCCAATCCTTGATTAATCAAGCTATTACGGTGTTCAAGTCGTTTGGTTTGGTGGTGGTGCCCTCATTTCATTTTACAGAGCGTGATGAGAAGATGGGGGGAATCTTTGATATGTTTACTTCCAGAGAGCGACTACTCATGGAACAGAGTGCGGCCAGCATTCCTCTTAAAAGATTTATGCCAACATTTCGTGTGCTGTGCCATGCACATCGGAAGCAACACTGGAGGTCGATGGAGGATACGCTTACGCAGTTCATCATCTCGCTGGAGGGTCTGCATCAGGCTCTCTCGGTGCACTCTAAATCATTCCAGATGCTTTCCCGAGATAATAATGGATCGCGAATACTGGCAATTTGCACCAATTGGTGATCGGTTGGGGCACACACCGTATACACACCAACGATATAAAATTGATCCCACTACTTAAAGAATGGCGGCCATGATTAAGGCCAATAAATTATGAAATTTTCTTTATCATTGTTTTTTTTTTTTTTTTGTTGGTGTGTGTGTGTGTGTTGGTGCTTGATTCGGTTCCCAAGGAGACGTAGCGAAGTTCTGGTGTATGGTGTGGTGTGAATGCATAGTCCTTTCTTAGGATGTAAGTGCACATGATGGTTGTACAGTTGGGACAACACGCTTGAGCTATTTTTTTTTCTTTTTGATTTTGGTGTGTGCACTCGCTGGCACAGCGCCATAAATATGTTTCAACTGTTTTTATGTGAGACGCCCCCCACATTTATAGTTAAATTGCAGTTGTTGTGTTCTTATTTATTTTTTTATTTTGCAAACAGCGCACCGGGCCGCTCGGACGGTGTATCTTGTGGAAGTGGGGTTTGAGTGCATGATGGTTACATGGTTATACGTGTGATGTTATATGTCCAACAGCTTATTGTCATAATGATAAACGATTAAAGAAGGCGGGAGTTTAAACACAAGAGGTCTGCAGGGGGTCTTTGAAATGCCTCTTTTGTTTTTTTTTTGTGCTGAGTATTTTTTTTTTTATTTTATGAACTTTTAGTTTAGTTTAAATATGTATTGGACAAAAATGAATTGTTAAGTCGACACTTAATCTCTTTATATAAAATTCAATAGAGCAATGTTAGATAAGCCTATGTATGTACTTATAACGTCTCTAAAGTTTGTGTGTTGCTAGGGTCTCCGAAACCCTTAAACCTATTGAGCCCAAATTGAGGCAATCGTTGTTAATTTTCGTTAGACAACGCGTATATATTGCTTTTTTTTTATCCGCAGCAACGTACCCCGGGTACCTGCAATTAACTATAGAATCAAAATCTACTGAACCAACTTCGCTGACATTTTTGATAGTTTGTTCAAATTAGCGCCGAAAGTGGTTTAGTAAAATCCGCCCACTTTCACGCCTAAATTTAGTTGTATTTAAATTTACTCAATATTCAACGTCCTTTAAGGAAAATTTAAATAATAATAATTTAAAATTCATGCATGCATACCTTGTATCGAGCCCACTTTTACGCCCACGGATATGCCCAGTTTTCTAATATTTGAGTTTTTTACTTATTTAAAGTTTATAGAAATCTGAAAATTGGTAATTAAGCTCTCTTTAACATAAAGTATCACATGTGTAAAATTGGTCCCACTACTTAAAGAATGGCGGCCATGATTAAGGCCAATAAATTATGAAATTTTCTTTATTATTGCTTTTTTATGTGTGTGTGTTGGTGCTTGATTCGGATCCCAAGGAGACGAAATCCACCTACTGTCACACCCACTTTCTTATATTTGAATTTGTTTTATTTGGAATGGAAATACGTATATTTAAAAAAACTATTATTTATTATAAACTGTAGAATGGAGTGCTTTTTTGGTCTTAAAACGTATTCATTAAAATCAACAAAATGTCTGTGTTTTAGGGCGATACAACGTTACCAGGCTCCGCTAGTAGTTTTTGTTTTTATGTATAATTGAGAAACTACTGTTTATTTTTATATTGAATTCAAATTTTTTGGATCTTGTTTTTCTGCAAGCTTTATATAATTTGGTACTTTAATAATGAATAACCTTTATTTTTGTTTCATTTCAGATAAAAACAATTGTAATGTGACCTACAAAGAAGCCGTGTCCAACCAATGTATATATATATTATTATTAAATAAGGAATCATTTGTCCAAAATACTCGATTCCAGAGTGCCATAAATGTATAAGCCCTAAGACAGAGCATCTTAAACCTCAAAACAAAACAACTTCCGTCCAATAGAAATTTGCTGAGATTCAAGTGCCTTCACTAAAAAAAAAAAAAAAAAATACAAAACAAAAAAATACAAAACAAAAAATCAAGCCATAATCTTCAATTTTGTTTGTTAACACTTTTAATAAGCTAAGAGTATCATCATCATATAGTATTTACCAACCACAGAAAATCGATCGTTTTAAAATAAAAAAAAAACCTGTAAGGATACCTATACTCTCTTAAGACACCTATATAAAGTCGTGCAATCAAAACACCTAAAAAGCTTTAATCACACACACAGACCGATTCCAAGAATCAACTCTATTCATTCAATATGTCATCACCACTCACATCACAAGACCTATCCATGTCGGCTGCCATTCATCAGCAACAACAACAGCAGCAACAACAACAACAACAACAACAACAGAACCAACAGCAGCGTAGTCACATCAACCAGACATCACCATCGCCACCACATGCCACAGCAGCGTCACCCAATTCCGTCCATTCCAACGGCTTGCCATTGATTTCGCCAAATGCCATACATCGATCTCCAGAGAGTCCACAACCAGAATTAGCCACCATGACAAATGTGAACGTCCTGGATCTCCATACAGATTCATCTAAGCTCTACGACAAAGATGCCGTCTTCATATACGAGCAGCCAAAAGTCGAAGATCAAGTGATCGACGCCCGAATGGTTGCCCAACTTAATCAGCCATCGATTCCCCAGCCACTGGCTAAGATCGAATTCGACGAGAATCAGATTATCCGTGTGATCGGTCCGAACGGAGAGCAGCAGCAGATCATCAGCCGTGAGATCATCAACGGGGAGCACCACATTTTGTCCCGCAATGAAGCGGGCGAACACATCCTCACCCGGATTGTTAGTGATCCGTCAAAACTTTTGCCTAATGATAGTGCCGTAGCCGCAGCTATGTTCTCACAGGCCCAGAAAATGGCCAACGATCATGGAGTCTATCAGACATCTCCCATGGACGCTTCCGTTCTGCAGCAATATGATCCCGTCAAGACCGAGGAAGATATGTACGAGGACTCGAAGAAGGGTGGCCAGATCTTATATACCACCCATGACGATTCGAAGCCCATGTCAGGGCACATGCCCAACAAGCTCGAGGGGGATCTCTACCAGGATGACAAGCACATCGACTTGATCTACAACGACGGAAACAAAACTGTCATCTACACGACCACGGACCAGAAGGGCCTCGAAATCTACTCCGGAGGTGACTTGAGTGGCCTAGTTGCTTCGGCCGATGGTCAGGTCGTCGTCCAGGGGGGCTTGCAGTATACCACAGCTGGGACAGCTGGTGGACAGCCGGTGTACATTGTGGCCGACGGTAATTTGCCACCAGGAGTTGAAGGCCATTTGCAAAGGTAAGTGGGTTGATTTTGTAAAAAAAATAAATTTTGTTCGTTATAAATAGAATCGCACAAGGAGGCGAGCGATCTAGAACCGTGATTGCGAATTTATGAAGCATAACCGAAGTATGTATATATACCGAAGTCCACTTCTCTTCGGGGTTTAAGTTTTTTGAAGAGGGCGTGGGTACATTTTAAGTTTTTCTCTCGTGTGATTTCCTTGTGATTGTGCGCGCCGATAAAGTAGGCCATGACGTTATACTCTGCTTAAGAGTTAAGAGCTATAGAAGAGGTGGGTTATGTTTACGAGTTGGTCATAAAGTTTGTGTTGTGCTTTGCTAAAGATTGCGTAAGACAATCGCGCGCCAGAAGCACACTATGTTGTGGTTAAGGCAGAGCGTCCTTGGTTATGTGCTATGTGGAGACAAAAACAAAGTTCTTCGTATCGTGATTTTATTTTGTTTGCGCTTAAAATGTTAAGGCTTTATTTAAGGCTTAAGTGGTTCAGGCAATTAGGTGTGAATGCTAAATTATATTTAATTGATATTTTTGGTGTCAGCTAAAGAAACCAGGAGTTATATGATAAAGTCAAATCTAATCTTGAGCTATAGGTGGGAAGTAAACTTAGAGGAAATAAGCAGACCATATCCGATTTCAAAGTGAGCTTGCTATATTTATAAGAATTTATGTTCCTTAAATATAATTGGTATTGTTTTCAGGTTAAACCAGATCGTTCCCGTAGGGCTTAAGCTTTGAAATTGACACCTTAAAGGGTAAATTATAGACCAATCAAAAATGTTTAAATCCTGCTTTGCACTTAAGCAATTTAGCAAACCCAAATAAGTTTGTCTTATAATTATAGTACAGTGTTCTAATCATTTGAAAAAAAATCACGACCATAACAAGACCCGCTATTTTAATTAACCCTCACGTATCAAAAATATGCCGTGATTCAAGTTGTAAACAAAACAAGCTTGACCTAAAAGTTTTTTAAACTTCCTAAATGTTTAAGTAGAATTATAATTCAGGGCAAAGATCAGAGCTTTGAATTCTATAAATCAAAATTGTATTGATTTTCCTTTAAATCCAACTTGAACAGGGTTGGAATGAGTGTTAAGGCCCATGATTTTAAAGTAAAGGGCCCCAATACAAAATTGTCTTAAATTGAACTGCAAAATAAAACAAATTTAGGTAACGGGTGATATACGTAAGTAGCTTTGGTTGTAATTAGAATATGTATAGTAATCAAATAACTGCTCTCACGGGTCTCCTCAAAGACGATTGGCGACAAACTTCTCAATATTTCCGTGTGGGGGAGCTTAATAGCCTAAAAGAGTTTAGTTTGAATTATTATGAAAAAGTACTGTGGAAGCCTCCTCGGGATCTCTTTGGAGTCACAACAGCTCTATATTTGCTAACCATTTCGGTACAATTTTAGGAAAAGTTTTCACCAAAACGAAGGATACTCAATACCAAGATAATAAAAAAAAGTATAGAAGGTTTAATTTAAAATTATTAGAAAATACTTTGAAGCCCCATCAGCTTAATAAATATAGTGAGGCGCTCAAAGTGTTCGAAAAGAGTTATAGACACTTGTTCCAGACCCGCTTCGGACCGCGAAAGTTCACTCTTTAGTATGATGGGATTCCCCTTGAGAGTCCAATTTTATAAAAAAAAAAAAAATGTCTATAAGAGTACTGAAAGTGTAATGAAGAGCTTTTAAGCTTTTGGAAAAACGTTAATCCATGTTCAGGAAAATTATTAGTTCACCGGAACCTAGGGGACATTTTTGAACAAAGAAAGTTAATTATGTCACTTTTTTGTTAAATCCTGAAAATTATTTTTGAACGAAAAATTCCTATGAACCAACAATTAAACTGATTTTTGTTTCCCTAATTCCAACCTCTTTACTCTTTTAAGACACTTAAATGTTAAATCTTTCACACTGGCCGCTTTTGTTTATCTAAAATCTCTGCTTGAATATTGTCGTGTCCTATAAAAGTTTTCCCTTATCTTCTAAATTTATTATCAATATTCCTATCTCCCTCGCTCTGTGACTTTTCATTCGCCCGACTATGGAATTTTAAAAAACATGTCACCCAATATTACCATAATTAGTCAAGATCACAACGAACGTGCTCTGCATCTGCGCATTTACATGTGGTTCATGCACACAATCCACAAACAATCAGTGAAGCATATATACCATACCCTTTAAGAAGTTAAGTGACGAAGAACGAATGCGCGAGGTAATGGTAAATGTCCATCTTTAACTGGCTATCTGCATCTCAAGTTATACGTAGAAGAACACAACAGCCATTATGTAGACCGTCTGTGTTATTGGTCAAATGCTCACGCAGTATGAACCGGTGGCATGATGGCAGTGCAGTGACCGACCGACGACGCGACGCTTGCGCGGCGGGTGGATTCTTTCGATAGTAATAGCTAAGTTACCCCCTCTGGTCAAACGTATTAGCCATGGGACAAATAACAATCAGATCAGTGGATATCCTTAACCACTGTGTTCCAACGAAGAGGTGGAAATTATTTTTCCACTATGCATAGACCATCTAATAGATTGACGATAGTTCCAAAGACCTATCTTAGGAATGGCATCGGCTGGGTTAGTGGCTTGTGGTCGCATGGTGGTCCTTCGTCCAAATATGCGCCCGCCCGCCGCCACCGCTGCAGCCGCTGCCGTTACAAATGCGCCACCATTTGAAAGCAATTGCTTTGAGGTTGAAGTTGAATGGAGTTTTCTCTTATTCATCTTTTAAACTGACCGCGATCTAAGAGGAGAGCGTTCGAATACAAATCGAGTAAGAAGTTAAAGATATAGCATCAAGCCATTCCAAATGGCATAGATAAAGAACTTTCAAGGACCTAAGGGACAATTTATCACCTGGCACACAAAATAGATTGCTATTCAAGCCTTGTGATCGATTTGGTGTGGTTCCTTGGGCTGACCATACAGATCAATGAATTATGCCTACGACTACATTTAGATGAATTCAAATTGTATATAGAAGCTTAAGGTACCAAATTATCAATGATTCTAGAAAAGACCTTCAAGCATTTTTATATACAGTGAAGTGATGAGATGATTATTATGGTGGTAATTTTAGATTATCCACGAGATTGTAAAGGAAGTTTATTGTTTATCTAAATTTATAGCTAAAGGAAGTGGTTGACCTAGGGTGAAAGTATTTCCTTTCAAAATCTTAACAATGACATGGATTTTTCTTTAAAACTTTTTAGTCAAAAGCGTAAAGCCTTGTGGTGGTGGACTTAAAAGAATATGGTATTAAAACGTATAAAAAGAGGTATTGGCTATATATTGACAGCCGAAATTTTGTAGTCCCTTCATTATACAAAAAGCCAAAGGTATCTTCTAACTTATTTTCTTATAGGGCAAACTACACGAAGAACCCTCACATATAACATCATTACAAAACTCCCCCATGTAATCTACAGAAATTGTGTTGCGCGTGCCTGACACCTGATGCACGTCCGTCCATTAATTTGCATATTAAGTGGCTTCTCAGGCCCTCACCCTCGCTCTATTATATTAACATTCAGAAATGCAACTGTGAACTGACACGACTCTATACAACAACAATGATGGAGAGAATTCTTTGTTGAAGTGTTTATTATTGGCAAGTTCACAATACCACGCCTTGCAAATTGTCAGAAATGAGTCGCACATGTACCTACATTTATTATATAAAATAAAATTGTCTCTCTGGGAAACAATAATTACTCGCTCGGGTGATCCGTTTGAATTTTTATTTAATTTTATTACAAAACACTGCTGACAAACTACGAACTTATAGTCGTAATTAAATGTTTTTCGGTGAATTAATTGAACCAAAAGGGTTGAATTGTCGTGTGGAGAATTATGGGTTTGCCTTTTGACAGGTGAGTTTAAGTCTTTCTTAAAATGTTGCGTGACTTCAGGTCACGTACAAAAGACGCAGATAAGAATTTCTAGATCAAGATAAAATTATAAAAAAAAGTTAAGTTTTGTATGTTAGGTAAAGGTAAATGCGAATTAGTGGTTTCAAATGGTTGGATGATTATATTTAGAAAGAGTATTTATGAATTGAGATATTAAAATCGGACAATTATAAAAATGTGAGAAAATGAGATGTATATAGCTTCGACCTTATTGGAACTGTAGTCGACGGCTTTGGTGCCTTTCAATGAACTCCTCGTTTGCTATCGGTTGAAAGGTGAAGAAGTCTTGTTTGGGACATCTTTCCTTTTATTTTTGACCATTTAAAAGTTCCAAACGTCGTTGGCCAGCATAATCTACAATTTTTAGTTTGAGTACACGGCTTCCACATAGTATGCGCCAAAAGTCGAGACCTCGAAATCAAGGAAATAAAAAAATCGTACGGCAGGAGGAGGGCTTATTTTTTCCTATTTAGGCGCTTAAAAAACCTGTGGCAATATTTTTTATACTGAAGTGGCTTCCAATCAAACCTTACGTTTAATACGTTCCATGTCACACATTAAGGTCACACATTACGTGTCCCACATTAAGTTGTAATTGAGTGTAGGTTAAGTAACAAAACTCCGGCATTTTAACGAACTTACATATCTTAACCGTGAGTCCCGGCACTCACATATTTTCTATAAAATTGCTCTAACCGCTTAACCGGAGGGAATCTTATGTAAATCGTCCTTTAAATTTTCCTAAAAAACAAAATTAGGTTGTCAATATCAACTAAAAAATTTAGAGTAAAGCCAATAAGCGTCAAGTTTGTCGTCATCAAGACGATGTTTTTAGCTCCAATGCGTTATAAGCTTTTTTCTGGGCAACAACAGGCTACACTTTCCTTCTAAATTTTAGCCCTATCTAAAACCAGCCTGTGGCTATGCCGTATAATTGCAATTTTATGTGCCTATAAGTTGTTAAAAAATGCATTTTTATTTTTCTAGATCAGGTGTCTGCTGCTGCTCTTAGTTATCTCTTTATGCTCCCTCAACCTATGAGGTGCAACGGCGGCGGCGCTAAAAATTGACAATTTATGTTGTAATACCATCAACGATACACTTAGATAACCACAGTCGCATATAGATGGCGATAAGATCGCATGCTATAAAAAACTTCGATTAACACTGATCCGGATCACAAGAGGGGGTATATCTTGTGTCTTATATAGCGTGTGGGTTGCCTGACTTTAAATGAACACACTCCCGTATGCATACATATACAACGTGGAACATAAACTATCAACTTTACGACCTGTCATTTAATTTGTGTACTCGTGCAGGAACATTTGTCACACCAAATATGGTGTTAATTTTCCCCCAGAATCGGACAGAGATAACCCGAATCTATAAATCAGTTTTTCTGCCCAATTTCTGCATCCCTCACCCTGATATAGTCGTGCTGCATATCTTCATCGTTTCCTGTGGGGTTATTTGGTTACATATAAAAAAAAATGCCCCTTCACTTCACTTCTACTGCTATAACTTATTTCGATGTACCTATACAATGTTTTTTGTTTTTGTGTAATTATTCCAGGATTTGCATGTTAATTATTTTGCAGTGTCACATGATCCTCTCGCCATATCTTGGTAGACTAGTGCGAGTACGCTCGCTGAGTGCTAAGATGGAACCTTTTAATAATTTCTCAAGAAATTAATCTAACGTTGAACCGTTAACCGAAAAAAACGGAGCTAAATACTAAATAGTGTGTTAGGTTGTGTGGTGGACGAGTGGGACAAATGTGCGCCTCTTGGTCTCATTGGGTGCAATGATGATGGTGACTCTTTCGGTCTCGCCATGTATTGGAGTCCATAAATAATGGCGGCATTGCATTTCCGCATTTTGGCTAACTTAAAAGAAATAGGGCGGGGGATTGGTGAAATAGAGGGGTTTTTGATAAAGCAGAAAGTTTTTCTTCTTTCAAAGTCTTGGGTTTAAGGAAGACACACTTCTAGTTGGGTTATGTGATGGTGAGTAAGGCAATCCTATTTTTAATGTATTTTTTTTTCTTTTGCTACACAAAGAATGGCATCATTGGTGTATATCTACATATCTCGTGTTTGGGTGTTGTATCTGTGGACATGCAATTCGTTGGGATTGAATTATGTTTTATGTAGAAAAGTGCTTTCTTGATTTCAAGAATTCCAATCCAACTAAATGTTCATTGGATTAGGAGATTGGATTTACATACAAAGTAGGTTGCATATATTGCATTCAGGTAAATTGATGGTCGTTTTAATTGTAGAGTTTTTTTTTTCTTCTATCATTTTCTCGTGTGATTGAATTTGTTCGGTGGAATTTAATGGATTTGTAACTGAGGAGTTGTCAAATAAAATAAGTTATTTAATTACTGTTTCATTTGCTGCTTATAGAATTTAATTTTTCTATTGGAAATAATATTTTAATGGAATAAAAAGAAACGTTATCGGTCCAGAAATTGGACAGTCAGAAAATTCGAGTTCGTTATATCAAAATTCAATACGTACCAGAAATTAACATATACACAAATTCACAATTAACAACATTTATTCCAACCAAACACCCCTCTGCTTTATGATGACTTATTTGCCAAACGTCTATATGTTTGGATGTTTTATTTTTAAACTTTGATAATATATACATATTTAGAATTGTAAAACATTCCAAATTCTTCAAACACAGGAACATCTCTATTTTTCTTTTGAATAACGAAGATGAAGAAAATTAGAAAAATACGACTTTCGTTTCTTTGAAAAAATTCCATCGGCTTAGAGAAAATAATGCCTGTCAACTCCTTGCACATTTACCCTATTTAAATTATTTTTGCACTTACATGTTAAATATAATTTAATTGAATAAATCTAAAATTGTAGGAATCCTTCATAAGTAGTTAGCCCCATAACTTTATCAACAGTTTCTTCTTTAAAGTTTTTAAAAGACACGATTAAAATCTGTCACAGTTTGCCTTATTTTTCATCACAGCCTTTTATAAAAACAAAACCCTTGGAGACCTTGATAAATATATAAACCTTCTTAAAATATTTCACTTCAGCATGTCCAGTTCAATCGATATGTCATGTTTACACAGAACGTGTTCTCCATCAAACGCCAAAGTTGACACAAATTTACTTCGAACTCTTATGTCACTTTTGGCTAATTGCTATAGAACAAAGGTAGTCTACATATAAACCAAAAACAGACTGCGCCAAACCAGCCCAGTTATAGTCCTGTCCCTATATATATACCTACTGCTTCTGATAACTTTCAATGCTTCTCTCCTAACCTTAAAAAGTGTCAACCCGCGAGTGTTTTAATTTATCTTTTGTTTCGCATGTGGTTATACCAACAGAAAAATGTCCTCACAGTCATTTGTAATCTTGTTAACACAAGACACAAATTATTTCCATCATGCATGGAACCCTCCGCCCGCATTGCACTTGCTATCTGAATAAGAAAAAAACTAAAATAAATAAAGACATCCAAAAGCTCCATATATCAACTTCGAGGGTTTATTCGCCACACCCTTCAAATGCACTTTTTAACAAAGAACCCCGACAACCTCCGCCATATTGCCACCACCGAAGTCGTACGAATTGGATTTTAAGTCAGAGTCGAAGTCTTCGTCCTCGCCGCCACTCTTAGATCAATCAAACTATATACAAAGCAACAAAAAAAAATATCATGCAACACACTCGGTGTGTGCACTCAACTTACTTGCGACACTTTATCGATAAATCACTTAGCCCAGGCTTCCCCATGGGGGACATTAATGCACGAAAAGCTTTCAACCGGCACACACCAAATGGCACAGCATTGCGCCTTTGTACGAATATACATATAAAAATAGTTTCTGGGAACGACGACGTTATATGTATGCTCTGTGCGAATTCCTAAAAAACACCTCCAGCGTGGCCGCCCACTTGCCACAAAAGCATTTGCTAGCGTCTTTGTCGCCGTCAGTCATGTCGCAGTTGTTGGCGGTGCACAAAGGAACTAGATCTGGGTCATAAATCTGCCATTCGGTGGATTTGGGGTATCAATTTTTTTGAAAACTTCATTGCACCGAGAAAGCGTTGAGCGGACATTTTCATCATGAATTTTTTTTTTTTTAAATGTTGTGTGCGGGTGGTTAAGACTGCTGTTGATGTAACTGAGACGGAGACTCAGTCGTCAAAATTATCATAGCTAGACTTAGGTACATATTACAACCTGATTTTTTAAGACTCAAAGTATTTTCTCATAACAATGAGTTCAAACACGAGGCAGAAATTATATGATATGTGATATGTCTTGTGTCATGTGTCAAGTGCTTTATATGGTGTTTACTTAAAGGGCTTTAGTATAGGTTTAGAGATTATGTATTGTTCGGTATATTATTTAAGCTTCTAAGTCTGCATTTATATAGGAATGCAGTCTTAGCAATTACAACTTAATAGTCAAAATCCAAGGATTTTCACATAAATCGACAGAAAATTATTAAACTGGGTTTTACAATAAATTTTAGTTATTTTATTTATTTAAAACAAGTCAAGCTCACGATAATTCAATAAACCATAGATAATTGAAGCTTAGGCAAACTTTTCAGCGTCCAGAGGTTTCTTCGAACATAAGCAAACAATATTTTTGTACTTCAGAATTTCGAATTTTATATTTTTAGTTTTTTGGATTGTTTTCGGAAGTTTTTTGATTTTACGATTTTTTGAATTTCGGATTTCTGGATTCTGATCTAACTTGATTTCTTCTTTTCATTAAATTAATGAAAATAAATTGCTTGGCGCAACAGCTTGCGTAGAAGCAGGTGGTTAACAACTCTTAACCATTTCTGTGTGCGTGTTTTTGGGAGGAATTAATGGGACCTACAATTTTCTGCCAAATCCAAACAGCTAAGGTGAAAAGTACTTTTTCAAGAAAAAAAGATACTCTTGGAGGATTTCGCAAATCCTCGCAGGAGGCAGGAAGTTTTAAGGTGGCATATAGGCTAGAAATCGATTCCAGCCACCTTCAGCGTAACAGTCCTACGCACCAACCATTACGCCGTGAGCTATTACTTCTTTCCATTACTTCTACTATATACCCTTGTTAAGGATATCTTGGTTGATTTACAACTATTTCTAAAAGTATCTTTAAAGTTTCGAATGATTAATAAAATTTTGCAGGCATCTTCTACTAGATTGGATTAGATATTTCTCGACTTGTCTTTGTCTTCTTTATAAAGTCTCTTATTGCTGACACATGTTTCCGTACCTGTCGTTAGTGCAGAGTCACAAGATCTTTCTGTGGAAGACTGCCACCTTGATCATTTATGAATTTATTTGTCTTGTACCAGATATTGTTTAAGTGATGAACGGCTTCATGAGCTGTTTGTAGAGAAGAAGCTTTGTCTTCTAGCTAATTCCATAAGTCTGTGTTTGCACTATTAGATGATGCTGGTGGAAAATAGTTTTCCTAAAAACAGCTCATTCGTGGAAGCATGAACCGGTATACTTTGTCAACTGTAGGCATTTGACGTTATTTTTGCTTGAAACTTTCGTTGCATAGAGTGTAGGTTGATCTTGACGTTCCTAGTCATAAGCGATTTCTTCTACTTTCTAAGCTCCTTAGAAATAGACCAGTTAATTTTTTAAAGAGGGTGGAGAGGTATTTGGAAAACCCAATTCTATTAAAAATTATGATTTTTTCTATCCCATCCGGATTAAGTTCCTATTTTTTCAACTCCACTATGTTAAGCCTTCTTACATTGTATTTATTGTTCTTAAGGCCTCCTGAAAAATGTAAAATGATGGAACCAAGGAATTACATGTTAAATTTATTTCTTAAAAATTTTCCTTATTGTATGTGTACATATGTTGTATAAGTAACTCAATTAATTGGTTAAGGATATCTTAGAACGTCACCAGTCTATAAGATCCAAAATTTATGAACCTAGATCAAGACCTTCAGTGAGATAGGTTCAACACCGATTGGTCTTCATTATGATTGCAATACATACATTATAGTATAACATGTCTAATAAAATGTCCAATTAAATTACAAAAATTAAAAACAACTCTAAATCCCCTTCTCTTCTATTTATGTATATATTCTTTTTTAAAACACTCACGCAAAAACGTCACGCGTATTGTAGTAAGTTTCATGCATGCACTAAAGTAGCTAAGAAGGTTCTATCGAGCGTCGCTTTATATATCCAACATATCCAGAGGCATGCGTAGATTTTCTCAGAAGCTTTTCACCTGCGAAAAACGATCACCATAAAAGCCAATAAAATTTCTATCAAACGATTGGCAAGGACCAATAAAAACAAATCTAATCACTTCTCCCCGTCTGCTCTCAACGCCGCGCCGCCCCCCCCCCCCCCCACCACACCACAATCATCCAAAAACTTGTGCTAAAGAAACCGACTATATATGTAAACAGTCGTTCCTCGTTAATCCATGATAATGATGACGACAGCCGCGTGGCTGCTGCTGATGAAGATCATGGCCATGGAATGACGCTCTCATAGCATATCATGGAATACAATGAATTAGAGAGAAAAGACACAGGCTCGCTACGATTAAAATAAAAGGAATCCTTGAACGGACAACGCGCGGACTTATCCCAACTCAATGGGAGGCTGTAAAGTAATTGGATTTATGGAATTCTTATCGCTGACCTTTCGCCAAAGACTATAAAATTTATTTAAAGCATCTTTTGCTAGATGAGACCACAAAGACGACGACGACCATGCACGGTCAACGAAAAGACGCCGTACAAACAAATTCATTGGTCAACTGATTCTGATTCAGAGAGGCAATCAACGGGTATTTATATTTTATAAGAGTTCGCTTCTTCCATTTCACCGCGCGCCACTGAAAGCTCATAAAGATAATAATTTTATAGATTAAATTATTATTAAGTGTTTTAACTTTGAAGTTCGGAATAATGGACTTCATAGTTAGTTGGAAAACAAAGCCAACCATATCTATCTGCCTAACTATGCATCGAACCGCTCGAAATGCCTTTGATCAGTTAGCTTGTAAAATAAATTTTTGTTCATGTTGCAATTAAAAATTAAACTTGAAGACAAAACAAAATCCAAAGTTATTATATAAATTTGATCATGACTTGTAAGCTATTTATCAGATTTTAAAGTTATCAAATTTTTATTAAAATTCTTACCGACGACAATTCTCATACAATTTAATTGGCTTTCCTTAAAAAAAAGATATTTATTATGTTTTGATTCGTTTAGAGCTCCTTTTTCTAAATGGGTCATCTTGGTGGAATCAAATTTCATCGAGATAGGTTAGGTTAGGTAAGGAGGGTAGACCGTGTCATCTCACTCGGATCTCGGTGGATCCATTGCGCTCCCCTGGAAATAGGTAGATATTTGTGAGGAGGTAGGATGAGGAGGGGAGTTGATTGGAAGTTTAGGTTTGAGGGGCGAGGATAGGAGTATTCTCCGAGGGCAGCTTTGCCCTTAACGGGCTTTAATTTCTGGCAGCAAATAGTCCGTATATCATGATGCGATAACGGGTTGCATCTACCAGGTTTTCTTCGAAAAAATCCTGCTAGTTGGTTAACCAATTCACCAAATGACCTGTCGAAATTCAGAGGTATGTCAGAGCGATGCGATTCGAGAAGTTTCAACATATTTAGAAGCGCCTCCTCTCTATAACTAGAAATGCAACCAAATTGTGTTCTTTATAAACAAATACATTTTGGCGCAAAAACTCGATATAACCAGTACCTGTATTATATACAGATCTTAACCATTTCTACGTGCGTTAATAGTTTGCAGGCATGGAATGGACCTACAATTTTCTGTTAAATCTGAACGGGAAAGATGAAAGGTACTTAATCATAACAAGTTATACTTTGTCACTTTTCTTCGTAAGAGGCAGTGTCTTGGACTCTTTATATTCAGGCAAAGACAATAGTCTTCAATACTTCTTCGTATTTAATAAATTATTCAAAAGTTCTTAGAAGGAATGATTTTAAATGACTCAAATCAGTCGATTTTATAATGTCCTAGCTTTGGGAAATTCCCTTAACTTTTATACATACATAACAGAGATATCTATAATTAAAGAACTATTAAAGACTCCAGAATAATGTCAAAATTATATCTGAAGTCATTTGTGGAGTTCAGCCAAATGCATATCTGTGGTGCGCTGGTCATAAATTCGTCTAGAATTTAAAAAAAATTACGAAATTATACAAGTATTTTCATTTTCCCAATTTGTTTAATTCTTTAGCTTTCAGATTTCTCAAAACTCGTCTGTGATTTATTGCGACTTGTGAATTTCCAATAGGAGAAACTCCCAAGAAATACAGAAAAGTTTTTATGATAGATTTATAGATATTTTATTAGCCGATTTTTTTTTATTTCTTTACATTTTATAAAAAACGTCCAATCCTCTCATTTGCCATATCTTTAGCGTCACAGTATCTTCAAGTCAAATATTGTGTATTTATTCTTCTTTGCTTTGGGGCTTTCATTTTAAATCTACCTGATGGCATCCACAAAGTTTCAACAGTTTCACTGAGACTAATTGGCAACACCCCCTTTCCTCCTTTTTTTTTTGAAGCAATAAGCTTAATTCAAAAAAATCTCATCAGATATTTTGACGTTTGAATTTATACGCTTTTCACTTTGCATAAAGAAAATTCTTCGAACTTTACTCACATTACTGCAAAATTGACCATAAGCATATTGCACGATGTGTGCGGTCCATCGCGCATTGTTAAGTCCTCACTAGAAAGTTCTTCTGGGTACATATAGTGGGTGTTGCAATGACTGTTTCCACCTCTCTTTGTATGAACAAAGCTGTTGCTTCGATGATGGTGCGGAGAGAACTGGCATCATGTAAAATCATAATGTGCGCGATATAAATGGGGTGACCATATTTCAAATTCTGAAAATAACTAAAATATTGGAAAAAAAATATGTAGACAGAAAATTAGAACTTGCGGGCTCAACGAAATTTGTCTAACTGTAGTTCGTAGCTCTGTCCAAGTTTTAAGTAAAGTGCAACTACAATTCTACAATATCAAGCTGTAGTTGTAGAAAGAAATGAGCTTCATGTTGATAGAAGAGTTAAAGAATTTGCATAAGCAATTAATTTCCCAATCCTCTCTTACTGCAGCAAAAATTTTGGAGAACAATTAGGTAAGAATAAAAATAATAACTGTGCTTAAAAAAAAAAAAAAAACAGTGCAAATGGTCACTCTTAAAATGAACTAACACAAGATGGGATCATCGGTAAGCCGTGGGAATTTTCTGAGTTTCATAGACTTAAAGATATACGCAAATTGTTGCACGCCATCACAATCACAATCAACATCAAACGTCAGCGTAGTCTCAGCAGCGTCATTGTCATAACGTTTTTTTAATAAACATTCCATGTTGTATATAGATAAAGTATCTTTGAATCTAAACAATTGTATAAGTAGGTATATGCGCTTGCGCTCAGCTTCAGCGCCGCAATTTATAAACTTACAAATAAACAATTCGTGGGTGAAACGTTCGCACGTTCATGCGGCAATCATTATGCGAATGAATATTCGATTATGATTATCATCGGCATCTCAAAGTGTCAGATGGCAAAATTGCGATGGTGATGATGATGACGACAACTACGACTACAAACGACGACGACGATGACCCTGATTTGCGAATGGCCTGGTCTGGCCAAAGCTATTTATGTCTCTCGAAGCGCTCTCGAAAAATTCATTGTTTTGTGATTAATTAGGCACCGACATGGTATCGTGCCGAGGCCCGAGAGTGCTTTCGATAGTACCTATAGACTTGTTCTTGGTAGCTGGATTTAGCTTGCTTGCTACATGCATATGCGGCATACAGTTGGTTACACGCTGATGGTGCTGCTGCTGTTGTTGTTGCTGCTGCCGTTTCTGCTGATGCTGATGCCTGCTTTTATTTTAGCTTTTAATTCGTATTTTTTTTTCTTCTATTTTTTCATTGGCTTTATGATGGAGTTATTATTAATAGAGCTCGCGTGATTGTTAGTTTAGAATTGTATAGTTTGGTTGTATCTTTGTCATGTCCCAGGGGTCAAATTGCTGTGAACCAATTTAATTGGCATTTGTAACTCTCGTTACAACAAGGTGAGGCTTATTCAAGGACGTGCGTTTTTTTAGTCGATTTTGTTTTGTTTGTAACCAAAGGCATTCTCAATCATCTTTTGACGCAAAAATAAGACAAACCGATTTCAATGTGACAAGACATTTTTTTTTAAGTTATCGTGTAAATTAGTTTTGTATAAATTATATGAAATGCCTTTAGGCGAGTTGTGGTAGAAAGAAACACGTTAGAATTTCAGAACTGTTTGCTAAAAAATAACCATAAACATGTACTTTTGAATTTTGCTTTTTTAAGTTCAACTGGAAAACCCAAGATTTGTTGTACCATACATGTTTCCCTTTTGTTAAATTAAAACTGGTGGATTTAGTTTCCCATGCATAGATCCCTTCCAAAAACTTAATCCCCTCGCAATTTTTCCTTGAATTTCTGTCAATTTTGACGCAAGGGGTGTAATATATCTCCTCACGTATTTTTCGGTGAATATACTGAACAAAAATACAAAATAATGCCTAACACTAAAATTTCCTCACTTTAGTTAGTCCTCTGTTTCATTTTAAATCCCCTATGAGCTTATCGATTTGATGTGTAAATTTGCGAATGAAGGTGCCATTAACATCAGAGACTAGATCCCGGAAATTATTAAATTAACTCCTTTTTGATGACCAAGAGGATTAAAGGCCCCACTGCGGCTCATTTACGACCATCGAGTCCCATTATGGTGAATGTGGCCAAGATATGTTTATGTAAAATTTCACCTCATAAACCCGCAGTGGTGGCCAATTTGGTGATGATGATAATGATGATGATGATGGAGAGGGACCAGGCATATGTAGATATACACATAAAATGCTTGCTCGCCTGTTGATGATGATGTTAGTATAAATATTATATTAATTTCACATAGGTACCCTTCTTGATCAACTTTCCGCGTGTTGCTGCCCCAAGTGCGTGGAGGAGAGTGTCGTTAAAAAAAAAAAGTCAGGGCAGGGGAGGGCGGGAATATAATAAGTGTCTCGTTGGGGAGATTTATGAATCCTTTCCCAATCATAAGACCATCGTCTTCAATGTGCGCAATCACCACTTTTAATGTTGCTAAATTTATATGCATATATGCTCGACCCGCATGCGTCGCATCGTCGTCGTCGAATTGGTCGTCTCTGCAAGAGTCCTCCTCTCCTTGATGCGCGCGCATCATTACATCGCATTTGCGTGGCAATATAACTTTCTAAAAATCGCCTTTACGACTATGGCGTTTATTTTATGGTAGTAATGCTAATCAGGGTTCAAGACGCATTCATACATAAGAGCGGTCAACTTGCCGCACATACTCGGTTATACGTCCGTTGTCATATATATGTACATATATCTAGATACCTGTGAATGGTTGTCGTTGTCAGTTTATGAATGGATTAGGTACATTTTTTAATTGTTCGAAGCTTGTTTCGAAATCTCGAATGGGATCTTCTACTCTTTCTTAAGCTCAAAGAAAGATATCGATGTTAAACCAAACAAAAAAAATAAATAAAATAAAAGTAAACAGGAAAATAATTCCCTCCTGTCTTTTTGATGTTTTCGCAAAGATAAGTTCCAAGCAGCCACTCACACACATTGTCACAACAACAACAACAAAAAAAAAACATGGACTCAGCGTTGTTGTCGCCAGGGTGTGCTGTTGTACATCAAAACGAAGTGTAGTGGTGCAGCAACAAAATGACACCTAACAAGAATGGTCTCAACAAGCTCCGCACAGAGTCAAGGATACCACTTTATAACAAATGGCAAGCGGTATTTTGTGGTGAACCTAAAATATATACGAACTATCTTTTCAGACTTTTTCGGGTTCTATATACAGCAGTGTTCGGATGTTTGGGCAACAGAAAATACATAAATCTTTAAGATAGGGAACCAAGATGAATAGTTTTGGGTTCTGTATGAATTCACTATCTGTTGCTTGGTTTTTTTTTTTTTAGAATTTGAAATGAAAAATATTGTTAACAGTTCATGGAATGAATTCAGTAAATTTTAAAGAAATGGAAGAGTAGATGTAGAGTAAAAATAAAAACAGAATCATATAGATTTTGAGCTTATTATGAAAATACCGATTTTCAATGTGTTTTGGATAATAGCGAAAAAATTCTAGGGCGTGCTGGTAAGCATGTCTATTTCCCTTTTTTTAGGTGGAATAGAATTTTTTTTTAAAAATAGACTTGGAATACAAAAGAAACATCAAAAATTAACGGGACAATTTACAATGTCATGTTATACCTTTTTTTAAAGCCAGGCATTCAGTTTTTTATTTTGTTTTAAAATCAAATTGTTTTAGTAAGCAATTTTTAAAAAATTAATTTTAAAACCAAAAATTTGGAATTATTTTTTTTCTTTTTCACATCTTATAAATGTGTGTGATATTTAACCCTGGTACTTAAATGCACTACACTAAAAGTGTTCAAGGGTTAAACAAAATACATTGTACCTAAATCTGTAATCAGTGAAACTTTCTCGCTTGAAGGCTTTTGGTATCCATCATGTCCATTAAAACATGTTTTCTTCATGAAGAACTCAAAGCTAAAATTATACACAATCCTTTTAAGTTAAAATTATTTTGCCAAATATTGAGGTCCTACATTTCTCCAACAAAATACCAACGATAATTCACAAAAAAGTGTAAATTACAAAAAACTTCCCAAAAGTATACTCTATATTCAGTTTCCATTATTATACACTTGATGATTACTTTGGCACAACTGAGCGAGAAACTGCTTGCTTCCATCCAAATCGATTGAGTTGAGGTATCCCAAAAATGAAAAAAAAAAAAAAAAAAAAAAACTCCCACAGCCTTTGGAGGCTGCAAAAATACAATTGAGGCCTAATTTACACGGACCATCACATAAATCACTCGAATCGACATTTTGGTTGAATTTTGACCTCGATTTCGAAGTGAATTCGCTTCTGATGTACAAAATGCTGCGCGCAGTGAGTACATAAGTCTTTAGAAGCTCAATGGTAACAATGTCAGTTGGAAGAAAAAAAAAAATTACAAAAATTATTGTAATTTCTTCACCATTGGTGTGCTCCCATCCTGGCGGCTTGGAGATAAGAATCTTCAACAATGCGATGCACGCTGGAGCTCCCTTGGGTAACCAACCAACCAGTGCAGCAGCAGCAGCGTCGCGATCAACCCCCTTCTTCTCCCGAAAGGCGATGATGAGGTTGAGGATGAGAACGACGATGATGACGACGCGACGTGAACGGAGACAAACAAAAAGACCAAAAACACTTGGTCACGAATTGTGTTGATGGGGGTTCCAGACCTGGAGTACCATACCTATATAGTGGCTGCCGCTGCTGCTGCAACTGATGTTTTCTTCTTATTTTGGCCACTTTTTCCGCCTGCAACTAGGTGCCTGGACGGCGGCATGCGGCCTCTGCACTTACAACACAAAATCCGAACAATAACTGCACAATAAATCAATACACTCTCCGCTGGCCGGGGCATGATCTTCTTTTGAATTTTTTCCTTCCCGCTCAATCGCGCACCTCCTTCGGTTTTTGTATAAGGTGCGGATTACTGCAGCGGGAGAAGGAAGTGATGGTGCCCTCATTGTTCATGCGGGGTCTGTCACAGAACTTGCCGTCCATTGTCAACTGAATTCGCTTGCGCCGCCGTGCCAGAGGGTTGTGCGACTGTGCGTATGGAGACATCTCTATCGGGGACCACGCAGATCAATGACACTCGGCACTTCATTTTTCTAGACACTCAGATCCAGTCCCGAGCGGATAACCATTCATCACCACAAGAAGCTTTTCTAGCGTCACATTGTTCATCGCAGCCGAACGTTGTTGTCAACACCAAAAGCTGGTCGGTCGCACGGAATAAATCAGTGTCACCTTTCTATTCCAGAGAGAGGTGTTATAGTTCATGTGGGACATCGGCCAGGGACACACACTCAGTTCTCCCATAGTTGATGATGGCCAGGTGTTCGCACTCACATCCTCCTCAAACTCAAACGAGGAATTCATTAGCCATCACTATAATGGATAACAACTTCAATGACGACCACGACGACGACGACGCGGAAGAGGTCAAGTGCTAGAGCTCAGCTTGACCATGAGGTAATAATTGAATGATTGATTGATCGGCGTTAGTGAGTCATCGCGCATTGTTATCTAGCGAGACGATACGACCGGCGAATCCATTATCCGCATCGCTCATCTCGCTCGCTTTTTTCTTCTTTGCTGCCAATATGATGACTCGCACTCAAATATTGCCATCCATTTTGAGTTTGACCTCAGGACCACGTGTCTTGGGGCGATTTCCATTTACCTGCGTTTGATGCAATGGAACTTATATGTGCATTGTGCAAGAGAGAAAGACACGGGTAATCTTACGCAGCAGGGCGCTTTGCAATTTCTTGATTAATTGGTCGCTGGTTCCAGGTTAGTCCGGTTGATCTGCCATCCCATCAACTGATGTGTGTTGTTCCCTAAGTAACTATAAGCGAAGTCCCACTCTCAGCAGCCTCATATATACATGTGTAGATAGTATAAGATGGCCACTCTATGGCGAAGTGAGATAAGCTCTTGATGAGGTGAGATTTTCAAGACCAGATAACAAATGCGGAAGATTATGAGTTGGCTGAAAACGATGTTGTTGTCGGTAGGGTTAAGTCTTCTGGTGATTGGGTCGTGACCATCATGTATGTAAAACAACAACAACAGCAACACATGTGAGTCGAATGGTGTGTGAATTCAATTTTGGTGCTGGCAAAAAGGTTTAAATATTTGGAAGATTGTTTTCTTTTTGTTGATATGATTGATTTGGTTAGAACTTTTTAAATTGCGAAAAAAGGTGCGTTTCAAGATTGAATATTTTCCCATCAGAACGTGCACTGGCTTTATATGATGAAGTGGATCCTCTGAGATGGTTTTGGTTTTTTTTTTTGTTTAATTTCTTTGAGAAATAATTTCGATGGGTGGTTAAGGTTGGGCTTGACCAAAAATTCAAATAAAAGGTACGATCTGTGCTGTATAAATAAAACGGAGCATCTGCTTAAATTAATTTTTCAGACTCATAGCAGATGCTCCATTTGGAATTAATAAAATTCCTGAGATGTGCTTCTGATCCTGATGAGCACTATATACATATATACCTTCTTCAAGTAAGTACCTACTCCATTCAAAGGTTCGAAGCAATTGCGTGATAGAGAGGAGCTCGAGAATGAGACAGGATATGGAAGATATTGTATTTAGGTGTCAAAAAAGGTTCAGTTTCAACTGTATGATTTGATCTAAATAAAAAAAAAAATGTAACAACTGCTCAGAAAATATTCCCTCTAAAATGTGCCTAAGCGATAAAGTGTCCCATGTGCCTCATTTTTTCGAAGCAAATTAAAAGAACCGTTAGCACTAAGATTGATTAATATACCGCCACTTAAAGAGACTTATATTTATTCAGGTCGGAAACTTACTGAACAACAAGTTCTCCGTTATCAACTAAGTTCTCAAAAAGGATGTAGATAAGTTTCGTTTGATAATCAAATCGTGTATGTTGGAACTTCCCGTCTCAAAAAATCTTCAAAGTAAAGTAAACATCTTCCTTGGATGATCACATGATCATTGCTTATATAGAGGACCAAATTTGCAACATTGTATAAACATTCATTATCTATAAACATGGTCTATTTTAAACCTTATGTTGGTTTCTGTCAATAAAGCTGATAAATGCATATCTTAAATCGACTGATATCCGATTGAGACACCAGTTCCTTCCTTTGATATACTCTGTGGTATTTTTTTATTTTTTTTATTTAGTGCATTATTTTCCCTGCATCACTTAAATTTTTCTCACACGAATCACATTGGCATAATTTATAAATTAATCTCTAAGACACGTTTTTATTGAAACAATGTCCTTATACATCTCAAACTGTCAACATCTTTAAGCCTCTTGACTTACACACTCTCGCAAAACAGCAACAACTGCTAAACTTGGCCGATTGTAATTGCGAATTGCAACTTGCAACTATTTTTTTTTAATCACAAAAGCATGTCCCGCTCAACGCACTTAACGTCAGTTCAAAATGATGTATGTTTCACACTATCTACACCTGGCGTCGGGTCGTCGTTGTGGTTATCGTAGTCGTAGTGGTTGTTGTCGTCGGTTTGTCGGTCGTACGGTTGGTTGGTCAGTTATGTCGTCTTTGCTGAAATATTCACTTGTTGACACATGTAACCAATTCTCTGAAATGCAAATCAATATAAGCCTTTTTCCAAATAGCACCGCCTTTCGAACTCCCCTCGATGCTGAAGGATTTTATTTTTTTTTCAACACAAATTTCTTGATAGTCTGGGAGATACTTTTGCAAATGCAAACTGCCTTAGCTTTTGTAGAGATACAACTTGAAATTGGACACGCCTTTTAACCAAACTGTCATAGAATATTTCACAATTAGCTACTCAAAAATTGATTGAATAACTGTTTAAGGTTGTGCATTCGTATTCAATTTTGTTTTCCCCGAGAAGTGAATATGAAATAAAACATATGAATGTGGTATTTACTTTGTGTTTTTGTGATGCATTCGTCTTTCATTTCCCGAAAGTTAAAATCCTTTTTTCACACCTCACAGCTTTTTGAAAGTTCTCAATTTTATTTTCCTTATTCAGAGGTTAATCTAATTCATGCGAGTTAATTGATATAACAATTCTTCCCAAAATACAACGTTATCTTCCTTACTATGATAAATAGCTTAGAGTTATATTGCATGAAACATTGCAGATGTTTGTCTCTTAAGAAAAAAAAAATAATTCAACAGAGAGAAACGAAGGAAAAAATATGAACAGAATTTAATTTTTTTTTGCAAAATTGCGACATCTTACACAGATTTATCATTTACATGATTAATGAAGCAATGTTGCAAAATAATTGGAAAAACATTTTTGTGTGCACCGACCACTCCATGACATCGATACCAGTACACAAATCTCTAACAGATAGATAGATAGGCGTATATAATATGTCTGTGATGTCAGTTTGAAAATCCCAAAGGATTCTGCAATCTTAATCAAGATTCTGGGCTTTTCTATGAGTTATTGAAGGAGATGCACTGGCGAAATGTATAATTTTTTTAAGAAAATACAAACTCAGTGGGCGTATTAGTGGGCGTTTTTCATTAGATAATCATTTTTTTTCTAATATTTTCACTTCGATACAAGTTAGCACCGTGTTTATTTAGTTTTAGGACTATTGGACTTTTAGTCAGCTCACGTGAAATAAAAAAGTAATACGTTCCACAGTTTTGTTCACGGGCAATTTTAATTTTTAAAACATGCTACTTGACTGCAAAGGGCAACATTTTGTGAAAGGTTAAATAATATCGTTATTTATTTTTTTTTTTATTAAGCATTTAATTTTTTTTTACTTGAACTTAGTACAAGGAAATCTCCCATTTCGGACAGAACTTGGTTAAGTTTCAAATATCATACATTTCCTTGCTTGAATACAGTGACAATACTATCAGCTAGAAATTATTTTATTTAATTCCCTTAGATAAACAGGAAATCAAAAAAATCGATTGTTATTTCAAAGCGAGTTTTTGTATTTTATTGAAAAATATAAATACGTTCCACAATCTTTCTCAAAACATAATTTTAATTTCTCAGTAAAAAAACAAACAATTAAAATAACATAAAAACTTTTCATATTTTAAATCTACAATATTTGGAGTTAAAAAGGATAAATTTCACGCTGCCATGAACTTTCTATGAAAAATGTGGAACGTAATCACTTTATTAGAAGTATTTACTGATTTCTATAATTACATTATTAGTAAAATAAAAAATAAATCTTGTAAGTTCCTTAAAGAAAGGGTATACACATCTTTTTAAAATGAAATGTTCATACAAAATCATTTCCGTAAAATTTGTAACTTTACATTCCACAGCCTCTATCTTAAAACAAAACTAATCTTTCGTTAAATGTTAAACATTTCTATACTGAAGTAGACTTTTTTCTTAATCTCCCATACTTAAAATTTGAAAATATGTCTGTGAAGAGATTGTGGAATGCATTCATTTTTTATTTCACGAGAGGTGAATAGGTACAACGAATTATATGGATCATATGGAAAAGAATGACTGTGGAATGTATTTCATTCATTTCCACTCAATTTCAAATACACTGACATTTTTTTTACAGGAATTGAAAAAATAGTCCAGTTAATTTGTATATTTACCGAAATTGGCCTAAAATTCTTTTGAGTGGCGCGAATTTAAACTTCAAATAACTCAGTTTAAAAAAAAAAAATACTTAAGTAATTCTTCATGGATAAATCCTTAATCGTCTTTGGGTCGCAAATGAAAACAATATGCAAATACCTTCCGAAGAGGCACTGATCTTCTTGGAATTTCTGTTCGCCATGCCTAATCGGCTCTTGATCAGCACAAGGGAGAGAACTTAAAACCAGGCCAAGATGAACGAAGATATACTGAATACCAAGCCAAACAAACAAAAAAAACTCCACGGCACGGCATGCGGAAAGAGAGCAGACCGCAAAAATTACCTAACAAGGCTCATTAGTAAACACCTCATCCCAATGGCTGGTATAGAGTAAGCTGTGCAGCGTACTGTACAGTGATGATGCCACCAACATGGTTTCATTTCGAAGGCGGTGCTGTGCGGACGCTCTATGCACTGCACATAACTTCCGTGGATGCAGCTAGGAAGATAAATCAGACTCATTCAGTGGAAGTAGTTGCTGCTGCAGCAGAAGCAGACATCGTTCAGTATATTCATTTTGGGGGCTTTTTTCCCCTGCAGCTTTGTTTGAAGGTACATATACAGCAGTAGCCATATAACGATATAGTAAATGAAGCATAGGTTTTGTGCAGCATACATATCTAGTGCAACATTTTAATTTATAATATTCCAACTTCCCGAACACCAGGAGTAGGCAGAGGAACACTTTGCAAACGGAATGATAAAGAGCTATGTATAGGTTCTCTCCTCACAATAGAAGGAACAAAAAAGCAGGTCGTTCATGGAGTTGGTCGTTGCGTTGTCCATCGTCGGCCGTCGGATATTTAACATACGAGAAAGAGTATATGCATATATGATGGCCCCTCTGTAAGCTTGTTACGAGTATGGAGCAGCATTAGAGTGTGAGATGAGAGGACTTCCTACATAGATTCAATAAACCCTGAGACACACCTGCATCCTATATATGCATGCACCTCCACCGCGTCATCATCTGCATCATAATCTCCATCTTCACACACATTCTCTCCAACTGAATCCGAGGAGGCACATAAGTCGGGTGCCATGAGGCTTCTATACATCTCGAACAGCTCCAACCCGACTCCTGATACGCTGCTCTTTCTCCCTCTATCTTATATGTAGCATTGGAAAATTGGTCATTGGCAAAGGGGCCAGCAAACGATCATCAATGAACCAACTTTTATACGTTTATCCATACGCAATGCATATATGCAGGTGGAGGAGTAGAAGGCGAAGCGATCTTGGTGCAACGGTATAAAAATTGCTTAACGGATGGATAAATCGTCTTTCGGTCGTTTTCCATTTTTATGCGCAGTTATAATGGATGATGGCGCTGTATACAATTGCCTGCCGGCGCGGCGCGGCGGCGCAGCAGATTCATCGTTGAATATATCTATCTTCGAGATGGACATCACCACACCAGGTCTTCTTTTTTTTTTTTTTTTTTTTTTTGTCGTTGTTATGTTTTGATCCGAACGAAGACCACGCATGGTCTTATGGAAGAGGAAGAAGGTCAGGTGAAAATGTCCAAGTGAACAAGAGACATTTTTTGGTGAAAGACATTTTTTTTTTTGTGAGTCTTATTATAGAGCCCAAACTTTCATTGTTTGTTAAAAAATTTTACTACCTACATGAAGATGTGGATTGGAAGTGGGATTCATTTGGTTGAGTCTATATGGTGAGATTGGTATATCATTATGAGCCCAGCATGAGGCGGTGCAACATGAACAGAACATTGTACAAGAGCTGAGGCTTCTTTAACAGAAGCTGGCTGCTAGTATATTATGCTACAATTGGCATTCAATTGTGATTTCAAGAGAGGAACATTTAGAACTTAGAGTGGAACGACTGACTGACGACGCACGCGATAGTAATAGTTGTATATCTGAAAGTGGTATCTTCCAATTTTAGTATGTGAAATGTTGATTATAATTATGGTTGCATTTTAATCCAAGACTTTTTTTTTTATTTTTATTAATTAAAGAAGATGATCTCTTTTCAATGAACTTGAACAAAAACGTTTAAAATTGAAGTATCAAAGGAACATAATTAAACACCATTTAGATTTTAGGCTGTAATTCTATCAGGGTCAAAGTCCCTTAAAATAACAAATAAGATTAAACGAAAAACATTCTCCTAAGAACTCCATTTCAATTGGAAACAGCAACACCAATTTATAAAAATCGATCATTTTGTGTTGCTGATGGTGTCTCTCTAATTGACAGTCCCACAATCAAAACATAGGACACCAAAAAAAGTCATTCATAACATTATTCTCCATCATGCTGAACGGTTGTGCCTTTGTGTCATGTTGCGTCGCGTCTTCGAGTGCGGTTACCTTCATCACAGCCAGCAGCGTGCAGTTTCCAGTCATCTTTTGTTCTATTGTTTTGAAGAAAGTGTTGCTTCCACAATGCCTACGATACCAACCACCAACAATATCACGCCACCAACCAAGAACAAACCTATCTATGAGCTATATGCACACATTTAAAACCCATTGTTCCCGAGCCCACTTAGTGGAGTTATAGGGCGTGTGCCAATTGACTTCATTTTACGCTGATCGCATATATGCATAAATACGAATAAGTGCGCATGCTCACGCGCACTCATCGAAACGTTTTGTGTTGTTGCGCATGGAGATGTTAATCTGCGTGGTTTGTGCGCACATGTCCATTGTAAATGCGCGCACAAGCGAAGAATACAATAGTACCTACTAGTACAACAAGTATCTACTACTACTACGAGTACTCCTCCTCTTTAAATATATGCAACAATCAACGTTTTTTTTTACATCAGATCAAAATATCTAGAAGAGATCTATGTTTCTGTGATACAGCAGCACAAAACACAGGGATGGTATACTGCATTTTTATTTTCATGTTTTTTTTTTGTTATAATTTCTCCGATGTAAAAAAGATTTGGAGGATTTGACACTTCCTTCCAAGAGGCAGTATCCCTGGAGTATATTTCCACGGGAAACTATACTTCATAACGTATTAGCTTTTTATTTAATTAAAATTTTTCATGGAATCAAGCTTTTTTTCGATTCAGGGTTGTTATATTTCATTAAAATAATTTTTTAAAACAGATACCAGGCAATTATTTAAAAAATTCGCGTCATCTTCAGTTTGGATGTCTAAAATTCATTTAAAATGGCCTAGCCAAAGTGAAGTTTTTGATAAAGATATTCTCGTCAATTTCCTTAAGTCATTATTTTCTCCCGAATTTTTTCTCCCAAAACGCTAAGTTTAAGAAAAATAAATAACTAAAATAAAAAATGTATAACATCCCTGTCTTGATGGAGTCTCATTTACCGTCAATGGAATCCCCCAAACATCCGCACTCACTCCGCGTATCGCCTCCTTCGTCAACGTCGTCGCCGCCGTACGTTACGTACGCGCTTACAGGAAGGCATTTAAATTTCTGCGATGGGTTTGGCAGCGGCGTGAATTCCATTGAAAGCTGCCATACTTCGACGTTTGAGGCCCGTAAGTGGGAATAAAAGGGTGATTAGGCATCACAAAATGGGTAATTGGTCAGTGAGTGCGTCTGGGAATATGTATATATATCTAGTCTTGGTTGAATTTGACATGAGCGATGCATTAGAGACCGATGGTGTCGATATACAAAACATGGTGATCGTAGCTCTTGTTATTTCTCTCTGCCGCACACCGCCACCGCTGCCATTACCGTACCAACGCCAACAAAACGAGAAGAGTGTGTACAAAATTTGAATGGCATTTTGGGATTTGTGTCGAGTCATTTGCGCCATTAACGTCGAAGTTGTGCATTTCAGTTTGGGAGTAATATACGTATGGCAACGATATGATGGCGATGGCGGAATTGTGGGTGCATTAAGTGATGCAGAACTTTTTGGTGCGCAGCATATGCGAGTGTCTATGGTATTTTAACAATTTAACTTCGAAGGCGTAAAGAGGTTTGGTTTTTTTTTTTTTAATTTAAAAGTTGGATTCAATTTTAAGCGTGGGAAGTTTGTGTGATCACAAATTGATGATATGCCATTTTGATGGATGATTTTAAACAATGAGCTTCGTAACAGGACTTGAATCAATGAAATTAATACGGAACATAGTTAAGTACCATTCTATTAAATGTGAAAAAGGCTTACATATTATGGTAACTGATTTTACTTATTATCTTGTCGTGGCCCAAAAATCAGGAGCAATGGTAATTCCAGTGGAGATTCTATATATTTGCATTTTTATAAGCTAACGAAGGAATAGATTGAAATTAATAAGTATAATTTCGTAGACATTATTTATAAGCTTTTAACTGCTACTTTGATTTTTTTTTTCATACCATCTCCTTAAGCTCGTGATTATTTTTAAGTCTAAACGTTTGTTACAAAATAGGTTAGATATTATTTAAAAAAAATATCGGTAAAAATTTTTATAAAGCTGTCTTTTCAAGTCTTTTATCATCGTCATTATTGCTTATTTACAAAATTTTGAAGTTATCTGAATTTATACTCTTATAGAAAACAAAAATATTATCTACGTCAATTCCAAAACAAAAGAGTTCATCTTCGAACCCCTAGGCACTTGGTGGGTAGTGTTTGTGTTATTCCCTTCATACCCATAATTATAACATAGATTTCAATCTTAAATTGATTTCAAAAGTCTTTCATACAAAATTCTTAAAAAGTCTCTTAATTAAAACAAAAGAGTTGAGTTAAAAACTTTTTAAAATTTATTTAATTTTTTTCATCGAATCTGCTTTTTAAATAAAATATTTTCTTTTGTTTTTTTTTTTGCAGGTAAGAGATTAATGTCTTGTTATTATGCTAAACAATGAAAAAATATTTTTGGTAAGTTTGTTATTTTTTTTTATTGCTTATTTTATTTTTTTTTTAAATTTCTCCATCATCAAAATATGATTTATCTCCATACACAATTAGAGATGCCCTCTTCAGCCTATCAAAATTATATACATATCTTCATTTGCATAAATATTTTTTTTTTTACTCAAATCATACCATAGCCAGTCATTCAATTACAGTCACATTTCTACCCTCAGGTTGAGAGCGCAAAACATTTTATGGACACTGATTGGTGGTATCCACTATACTGTGGCGAATACATGCGAACATGAGTGCGCGTCATAATTGTCCAATTTAATGTTAAAATTGTTGGAATCCTGCATACCATACGATGTGCTGGGTGAAAACAAATTTCAATTTCCTGAATTTCCTGATGTTTGTATTGGCGCTGCTGCTTATTTAGAATTTGTTTTCTTCAACAAAAATCGCTTTGTAATTTGGGTGAAAGATTTTTATTTACAATAATAATTTGAGATGTTTTTATGATTCGTAAATTTTGGAGTTTATTTTTTTTACTGTTTTTTGAATAAAAATCTTTTCTGATTTTTTTACTTAATTGACTTGGTTTGGGACATGTATTTTTTTGCTTCTCTAATCTTAGCTTGTTGTTACATTGGCAATTTAATAACCATCTTCCAGCTGCTAACAAGGCCAAAAAAGCCCTGAAATTCACATATAACTCTGGTGATTCCATTAAAAAAATTTGAGTGTCTATGAGTAAAGTCACGATTAACAATTGTCAATTCGAAGATACAAAATAATTAATTATTTTTTAAGTGTTATGTCAAGATCTACGAAATAACAGTAATTTATTGTTTACGTGATATGAAAATGATTAGTCCCACTGTGATGATAAAACTATGCCCAGTTAATTTCCTCATCCCAGATATGTCCATCGAGTCAGATAAATACCCAAGTGCCAACTGGTAGTTAAACTCTCAAACATTTCTTTATTTTTTTTCCTTTTTGTACAAAATTCCATTATGTCTCTACTCACAATGAAACTTACCACATCACGTAGGTGATGTCAGTGTAAATATAAACAAAACAAAGCTTCTGACCCCCAGGGGTCATTTTACTTCACCTCTCAGTTCACTGAAATACAAACATCTCACATCACATATATTATACGTACCACCAGAGTTCTCAACTTTCTCCTCTCTGAAGTTATAATCCGGCATCAGCAAAAAAAAAAAAATAATAATAATAAAAAAAGGAAAAAAAATATATATGAACGTCAGTGATTCACCGATCATTTCATAAGTCTCAGGTGTGAAGCAGCAAAGTTATGTTGATTACAAGTTGCCAACTATTTCCTCGCTTACAGATTAATAAATAATAATTCCTAACAAATATAATTAACCCGCACTCACGTCGCGTCGCTCCGCATGAATATGCGAATAAAACGTGCGGGCTTTACATTGCAGATACTTTTTTTTCCAACATTTCAGAGGTCTTTTGTTATTCGTTTTTGTTTTGTTTTTCAATTAGTATTGGAAGCACGCCTTCGAGAGAAGAAGTGCTCGATCTTCCCTGTATCCTTTAACCTTTTCCATATGTGTGATGGAAACCGTTTAATTTTTCCTCCATCTTTTTAATTAAATTCTTGCACTGGAAATTTTCGTTAGCCATCTGAGTCGACCCAAGCCGCGACTCTTAAGACACAAGGACTGTTGTTTTTTTTTTTTTAAGGCCAGCTTCATGTCGGCTGATAATGAATTTTACGCGCGCAGCTGAATAACGCCCCATTTGCCACTTTGAAGGTGGCTTGATTATAACTTGCCGCTGCGCCACCGCCGCCGCCGCCACAGCGAAACACATGTTACAGGGTTTTGTAATTATTTGATTTGGCAAGACCTCCATTAACCCCTCTTGAATAACCGAATCTACGAATTTGAAGAGGTCAACACAAAAATCAAACAATACCCGCACTTTAATCGAATACGGCCAGAGGGCTTTATATTTTTTTTATAGACAGTGGGCAGTGGTTAGCTATTGTAAACTTAGACCGTTAAATTCCGACAAGCCACATTTGTTACGATTAAAATTATTCGCTGACAATTGTTCCGTTTGTCTGTAGGTGTTAGGCACACTGCTTTTATCTAGCTTCGAACTTAAAGCGCACTCCAGAACCATAATGGTCTCCTAATTATTATTTATTGCAGCCGTGGCTATCGCTTTTCGTTGTTCATTTGCGGTCCCCATTATATATAGTAACTTTGTATATCTTTGTGTCTCTATCTTTAGCCGTTCAATTGTCCGCGACCAATTTTCTCGTAATAACATGGCCGCGAAATCGATTAACAATATACGCTCGGTACAGTATGAGGTGCGCATATATAACCGCCACTGTGCAACAAGATTGGAACCAACCAAGTTTACTGGGTAAAAATGGGGTCTTTGTATTTGGTCGTCGTCAAGTAGTATACTTTGCTGGCTTTATGGGGAGGAATGTTGCGCATGCGCACATAGCGACACCTGTGAATAAAGCGCACCTGAATATGATTTGGAGGGTTGATGATGTCTGTATGTACCCGAACCGCATAAGCTACAAAAAAAAAATAATATTGATTTATTAAGGTCGCCGCATTAAGCTATGGTTGCACTCATTTAAGAGTTAAGACACTCCACCATCGATCGTATTGATTTCAGGCTTGAGTATTTGTGAGACTTTATCACCTATTAGGATCAGTTCGAGTGTGCGCACATGTGAAACAAAGCACTGTGCCCACTTTTGCACCACACGTCACTATAATCCAGCCGCCACGAGAGTTTAAGCGGGAACTATAAGGTTTAATTATAATTAATTTGAGCTACATATCGCGCTACTTGTGCTCGATGGCAGGCTAATTGCATGCACTGCGATTTGTAACTTAGGTGTGGCCACTTTGGAGTTAAAATAGAGGTTTAACACCTTCACGAAGAGCGAGAATGGCGAGATTAGAAGATTATGTGCAGGGGCGGTTGAGAATGGGAATTGAGTTGAGTGTTTTATGAGGGCCTCGAGACAGGGTAAGATAAGATGAGATTTTTTATAATTCGCTAACACTTCCTGGGGTTGAGTGTAATGCAGATTGAGGTGATGGCGAGTTGAAGTAAATATCTGCTCTAGGAAAGTTTAAAGAACACAATATGTTATAAAGTGGAATTGAAGGAATTGAAGGAATTGTTTTTTTGGTACATGCACATAACTGCCTGGTACTTTATTCGGTTTGATAATTAACTTTTGTATTATATAATAAGCAAATTTGAATCAACATAATTAAATAGTTAAATATGGTTAAGTTCCTACGTCTTGTGTTTGGTATCAGTGTAGTGTACAAATTTTGCTTTAACTGAGACTCTACTACATCAGGAGATGGCCTCCATTAAATAGTGTCTCCACTTATCCCTTTCGCAAGTCAGTGAAGTTAAGGGCTTTAGTAAGAAAGTAAGCTTGGATCGAACTCTTGTATTTGAACAATTTTAAGCTCTAATAACATTTTATTAAAAAAAATACATACTTCTTTCAAGATTCTCAGGAGTTCAAGATTCTCAGAAGTTATTGATTAAATCATCTTAAAAAAATATATCTATAAGGACCAACAAACCACATATCCTTTAAAATTTGACAATTTATTTTTTTTACACCACTAAGTATATTTTCTAGCTCATTAGAATGGTTTTCCAAAATATCAGCGCCCTGAATAAATTCTTTTACGACCTCATACCAACCCTGTTAACATTAAATGGTATAACATTATACAAATTATTATTAAGGTCCATGTGTACTCCACCTTCCAATCGCGGAAGAGAATAGTCTCCTCGCAGCCATTTGCCAATCCCCCCATTCAACCGTTTGCATAATAAATATCCAGATATAGAACACCCCGAGTTAATTACCCCTATACCATCATAAAGGAAAATACAGGAAGTCTTCATCGAAAGCCATCGCTCATCTTATTCGATTCCAAGGGAATTATGCAAATAACACTAGCTGAGCAATATATACAAATTATATAGGATACACTTTGTAATAATGCTTTGAACCCAGGGGGCAAAAATTAGGATGTCACCTATTAGGAATAGCAGCCCATCCCCGATATAAAAATGACAACCAACTGTGTGTGTTTTTGTACACAGAGAGGGCTTAATAACCAACTCTCTGTCATGCCATAGGAATTCCACAAATCACAATGCCACTCACTCCACTTTGATTTGTTCTTCCTTAATATCTGTTATGAAGGGGCAAACAAAAACCTGCCCAAAGTATTTTATCTGCGATAGTTGATCTTGCGGAGCGACGTGCATTCATCGGGGGCCTAAAGATACGCTATACGTATACACTCAGCCTCACTCGAAATGGGCTGAACCGTTCCGTAATGGCATAAGAGTCATTCCGAAATGGAAAAAAAATGTTCACACACGCACACAAACTTGCATTTGCATAAAAATATGGCCTGACGCTTGGCAGGAGCATTTAAAGTGCGTTTTCCACTTAAAGAAGACGAAGCCAACAAAAGGAACAGCAGGTCCATGTTAGTTTCATCGCGCACATCGCCCCAAAGGTTCCCAAGTGCGTAGCCCCCGAATATTTTATACAATGGGAAATCTCCAATTCAAAATCAATCTCTGCTTCGCCATTGAGGACCTAAGTGGTGGTGGTGGTGTTTGGTGGTGCAGGCTTTTTGCGTTGTCTTTTCCAATCTTGTGGCAAGAGCATACATATGCTGCCCAATCGATGAGGCGCACACATTGGTTCCGATATAGCAGTACTTTGGCTGTAAATGCAATTACCGTGATAAGCACCAATAAATGACTAATGTTGCCTTTATTGCTTTTATGTATGCTCTCACCGCGAGTCCACGGAATGTTATCCCCCTTGGAGCACAGGCTCTGATGCAGCAACACCAGCCATAAGCTCCGCATGTATATGAATGTACTATTACAAAAGTCTTCCTTTGCGGTGTTGCCCCTTGGACGGCAGAGCTGTACGTTACGTTTATGTTTATATCCCCAAGAGCCGGCACGCATAATAAAGAATTGCCATGTATAATGAATCTAACAACGATTAAGTGTAATAGGTTAAGTCAGTGAGTTAACAACTGTAGCGGCGGTGTCGTGCATCACCAGAAACTACTTACTACTGTTCCTGGGGAAAATTGAACACAAAAACTGCATCAGTTAATAATTAAAACTTTCCTTATTTGGATACTGAACACAGAGTTGTTATCATCCCAAAGGAGTATCGCCAGAGCATAGAATATAGATTTAATTGTTGCGATTCACATAATTCCCTGAATTTTTCGCAATCGCTTGAATTTCCCAGGGTTATATTTTCTAATAGTTCTAAAAGTTTTTCTTTCTTCTTAGCTACAAACAAAAATTGAGAGCTTGTTTTAATGTAAAAGTTGTTTATTGATAACCTTATATGGAAATGATAAAAAACAGTTCCGGAAATTACGGCGCATTTAGGGAAGTGCTCTTGTAATAATGATTCAAATAAATACTGTTTCATTTTCCTGTCTTCTAATTCTACCTTTTTTCTGGTCTAGAGTAGACTTAAGAGTGTAATGGATCTATTAGCAATAAGGCCCAAGTAAATAAATGTGATTTGGTAAGCTTCCGAAATTACAACCATTTCTTTCATTTAATAAGTATACTTTTCGATCAACTCCGTTACCGAAAATGCTTGAATTGCTTGAATTTGATATTTTATAGAATAATATATAAATATTTTATTCAATAATTGTTGAATTAAGTGTTCGAATATTAAAATTGAATTGAATTGAATTGAATTGAATTGAATTGAATTGAATTGAATTGAATTGAATTGAATTGAATTGAATTTAATTGAATTGAATTGAATTGAATTGAATTGAATTGAATTGAATTGAATTGAATTGAATTGAATTGAATTGAATTGAATTGAATTGAATTGAATTGAATTGAATTGAATTGAATTGAATTGAATTGAATTGAATTGAATTGAATTGAATTGAATTGAATTGAATTGAATTGAATTGAATTGAATTGAATTGAATTGAATTGAATTGAATTGAATTGAATTGAATTGAATTGAATTGAATTGAATTGAATTGAATTGAATTGAATTGAATTGAATTGAATTGAATTGAATTGAATTGAATTGAATTGAATTGAATTGAATTGAATTGAATTGAATTGAATTGAATTGAATTGAATTGAATTGAATTGAATTGAATTGAATTGAATTGAATTGAATTGAATTGAATTGAATTGAATTGAATTGAATTGAATTGAATTGAATTGAATTGAATTGAATTGAATTGAATTGAATTGAATTGAATTGAATTGAATTGAATTGAATTGAATTGAATTGAATTGAATTGAATTGAATTGAATTGAATTGAATTGAATTGAATTGAATTGAATTGAATTGAATTGAATTGAATTGAATTGAATTGAATTGAATTGAATTGAATTGAATTGAATTGAATTGAATTGAATTGAATTGAATTGAATTGAATTGAATTGAATTGAATTGAATTGAATTGAATTGAATTGAATTGAATTGAATTGAATTGAATTGAATTGAATTGAATCGAATCGAATTGAATTGAATTGAATTGAATTGAATTGAATTGAATTGAATTGAATTGAATTGAATTGAATTGAATTGAATTGAATTGAATTGAATTGAATTGAATTGAATTGAATTGAATTGAATTGAATTGAATTGAATTGAATTGAATTGAATTGAATTGAATTGAATTGAATTGAATTGAATTGAATTGAATTGAATTGAATTGAATTGAATTGAATTGAATTGAATTGAATTGAATTGAATTGAATTGAATTGAATTGAATTGAATTGAATTGAATTGAATTGAATTGAATTGAATTGAATTGAATTGAATTGAATTGAATTGAATTGAATTGAATTGAATTGAATTGAATTGAATTGAATTGAATTGAATTGAATTGAATTGAATTGAATTGAATTGAATTGAATTGAATTGAATTGAATTGAATTGAATTGAATTGAATTGAATTGAATTGAATTGAATTGAATTGAATTGAATTGAATTGAATTGAATTGAATTGAATTGAATTGAATTGAATTGAATTGAATTGAATTGAATTGAATTGAATTGAATTGAATTGAATTGAATTGAATTGAATTGAATTGAATTGAATTGAATTGAATTGAATTGAATTGAATTGAATTGAATTGAATTGAATTGAATTGAATTGAATTGAATTGAATTGAATTGAATTGAATTGAATTGAATTGAATTGAATTGAATTGAATTGAATTGAATTGAATTGAATTGAATTGAATTGAATTGAATTGAATTGAATTGAATTGAATTGAATTGAATTGAATTGAATTGAATTGAATTGAATTGAATTGAATTGAATTGAATTGAATTGAATTGAATTGAATTGAATTGAATTGAATTGAATTGAATTGAATTGAATTGAATTGAATTGAATTGAATTGAATTGAATTGAATTGAATTGAATTGAATTGAATTGAATTGAATTGAATTGAATTGAATTGAATTGAATTGAATTGAATTGAATTGAATTGAATTGAATTGAATTGAATTGAATTGAATTGAATTGAATTGAATTGAATTGAATTGAATTGAATTGAATTGAATTGAATTGAATTGAATTGAATTGAATTGAATTGAATTGAATTGAATTGAATTGAATTGAATTGAATTGAATTGAATTGAATTGAATTGAATTGAATTGAATTGAATTGAATTGAATTGAATTGAATTGAATTGAATTGAATTGAATTGAATTGAATTGAATTGAATTGAATTGAATTGAATTGAATTGAATTTTTTTATATCACTGATACACATATGTACATATGTACATATCACATATAATTGTTTATATATTCCATTTTATTTTGATTGAAATTAAATTTATGAAATGTCATATTCCGAGACAGTTACTATACCACTTTCCACTTTATAACATAAATTTGCTTTAATAATAAATATTTTTTTTAAATGGAATCACCTTCTTTCGCTCTGATGGTGCCAAATCAAAATCAAATTAGTCGCCATCACATTCCGCATCCGTTTCGCCTGACAATCTCCTTCACACCGTTCAAAATAAAATCCAGAAGCATGACAGGATTGCACTCTGGCACTCTGTGGCATCGTATAAGCTACCATCTCCAATCCGACATGCAACATGTGGCTTGACTTTTAATGCAAATCTGCGAGAACCCCCATCCCCATCCCCATCCCTCCCTCCCTCCTACATCATTTTTGAGTCTGTCTTGGATAATGCTTCATCATCTATAGAAAATATAATCTCAATTTCTCACAGGCATGTACCGCACCGAACTGAAATTGACGTTGTGCGAAACATAATGAATATCATTTTGCACCAAATTCTTTAACACTCGCAACAAAATGCACCATAGGTGTCCCCAGCCGTGTCTGTTCGTTCGTCCGTCTGTCTGTCCATTCAGAGAGAAAAACCCATTTAAGTTATTTGGCAATTAATTGAACTAAAAATATGGCAGCAGCAAAGAATTAAAAAAAAAAAACAAAAAAATGAATTTAGGTTGACGGACAACCACCGCTGTGTTATATGTTCCAACAGAAAATTGCCCAGATCGCTCAGAAAAAAGAAGAAGCACACTCGGATGAATGAATGGAAACTGATTTGAAACTTAATTTAAATTTTCACCCTGAATCGCAAGCCATAAAGACGTCGCTGCTGCGGGATGGGGAATACATCACGTAAGCGATTTTTGACAGTTCTCACAAGAAATTAAAAACAAAAAATAACAAACAGTCAGCAAAAATGATCATAAAATCAACCAAAAATGGGAACAACCACCAAAGTTTCACTGGACGAGCACAGGAAAAATTAATATTTTATTTATGGTTATTGATTATGACGGCCATACAGATGCGAATTCAATATAGCTCTTCTCCTGACAAGTGACAGTCAACATTTTTGACGCGAATCATAAAGTCACATATCTCATATGCCGCGACCCGTTTCGAGTTCCTAAATTCGGAAAATTCGATTTCGAAATTTTATTAACGAGTTCGTTGGTCGGTGGTAGCTGTCGGGGTTTTTTTTTGTTGTTTTTTGTTTCTTTTGGGTGTGTTTGTTGTTACAGTGCATGTCATGCTCTTGAGGTTTGGAGGACCATTTTTTGTTTGGTTTTGTTGCCCAAAGAGCCAACAAAGCTCAGCACCCGCGGGGTATACATAAATACTGGCTGTCTTGAAAGTAGATACACCACTCAAGCTCGATGCTCGCGTGGTGCGTTTACAATGCAGGAATGTATTATAAAATTTAATGACTGGCGCAAGTTGACAGTTTTTAGTTGAGTCTTGTTGTATTTTCAATTTTGGTGCGTCTGACGACGTCGTCGTTGAATAACTGGTTGGGGTTTTTAGTCTCAGTGCGTCTGATGTCCGTTGACCATATTGGGTGAAATAATTAATTGACATTTTTGGTTTTGATTTCCTCTCGCCATTGTCTTTTTTTGTTTTGTTTCTCTCCGTGATGTCGAGGATAATGGTGCATGTTGTTGTTCAGTCCAAGCTTCTTTTGCAGATGTTACAAGAAACTCTTCGTGGAAAATTGAGGTCAAGTTTTGAGTAGCAGCAGCGGTGGTGGTGATGGTGGCGGTGATGATGACAGGACTTTCTTTTATTCAATTGAATTTATTTAGCATCCACTTAGAGAGACAAAATTTATATACCTATGCAGCAAAAAAAAATATAATTAACAATTTCCATGCCGTTAATTGCAAGTATGTCTGTCTGTCCGAAGGGAAAGTTGATGCTGCCATGTCTATCACTTTAGACGAAAAGAAAAAAAAAAAAAAGCGAAAATCAAGACAGCATCTAAGTGCATTTTGTAGTTCGTCGTCATCATCGTCGTCGCCTGGGACAAAAATATAAAAATACAAAAATAAAACAAACAAACGAAGGAGTTGCAACCACTTTGGATCAGATTGCACGCTTTTTCCCAATCCATAGCAATCTTTTACTCCGAAGGATGTAACAACACAACACACACTCATACACACGAACACGAAATTGAGATTACGAAATGCACTATGGTGCACAACATGCAAATTGACCAAAGTAATAGTCGAAGAGAGTCAGAAAGAGACTTCAATTTATTCATAATTTGCATCCCGTGATAAATTTATCGTTGCTACATATCTGACAGGAATTAATTAAACCGATATTGTTGGGCGACACATTTCACGAATCGGTGCCGATGCCAGTGCCGGTGCCTGTGCCAAGAGATCTGGCCATATGCCAGCAAATACAAGCCACAACCACGCCAAACCACCCTATGTCCAAGGAACGGACCAAGGCACGATATTGTATGTATATGCATGAGCGAGTGAGGAATTCAAAAATCTCTTTATAAAAAAAAGCCACAGCATGTGTAAGATCGCTCAACAACAGCAACAACAAGAACACAACAAATAAAAAAAAAAAACAAAGATGCCTATTGGGATACATTTCCATAAAATTTACATTTTCATTGGAAATTGTATCTTTAAACGAAGAAGAAGATGCATGTAGTGGAAGAGTCTTTGAGTACTCTGTTTTTGTTTTTGTTTTTGTTTTTTTTTTTTTTTTTTTCACTTTCAACGCGAAACTAGAAGATACAAACAAAAAAAACTATCGAATGAAAATTATGTTATTTAGAGTAATTGATCGATTTGGTTGCTAATTTTATGACACTGCACTCTTGGAATTGAATGCATTTTAAGTTATTTAATCGGGAATGCCATAGAGATGAGAAAAGCAGAGGAAGCAAATGAATGAACGAACCATCGATCAACGAATGCAATTAAGCAAGTTCGAACATCAGCTCTTTTGTTTAATGTGGATTTTAGATATTTATTACATATCTTATCTATAGATATGTATGCATGGGATGCGAGGTTGTATTTAAATAATTTTATGAGTTTTATTTTTATTGTTTATTTTTTAATTAGAAATTAAAGATTTTGATCGACTTTCTTTTAGAAAGCTTATGTTTAAAAATGCGTAACACCAGTGATGATAAGCTTTGATTATACGCATTTTTTTGTTTTTTTTTTTTTTGTTTTTTGTTGTTGCATAAGTAAATTCGACAGTATAATACATAACTTATCAGCATTATGTGGGGTATCACTTTAATGCTTTTTGTAATGCGTTTTGAAATCTTTCAATAGAATACCTGATGTAACTCTTTGTTTTTTTTTGTTTTTTTAATTCTGCAAAGTCGCCTTATCTATAGGTATGCTTTCAAAAGGGATATTTTAAAACTTTTAAGAATTTTTAGTTTTGTTCAAATATTTTGGCGAGATGATACATTTATATATAACTATTTCTTTTTCGTGAGCTTTTAATTCAAAATAGTTGAATCCTAAAGACCTGAAGTCCATAAAATTAGGATTCAGCTTCATATATATATATGTCTCTATTCTTCCTCCTTTATTTTTAATTTCGTATAAAAAAGGATATCAAGCTTTATTTTAATTTAATTTAATTCATCCTTTTATGAATACATTTTTTTAAATCTTCGTTACTTGAAAAATGAAAGCAAAGTACGTACAACCAAGTCGGGAACCTTATTTTGTTCTTTTTACTTTGTTCACAATTTTTTTTTTAACAATGACATTTTATTAATAAACTATTAGCATATAATATATCCTCATTGCTTAGCCATCGTATAGTTGCTTTTAACAACAAGAGCAAGGTCGTGCGTTTCAGGCATAAATTTAATACCGTGTGTTATGATTTTAAAAATCAACCGTAATGCGTTTAAGTTTATCAATAAGTTTATCAATAAAAATCTGATTGGATTTCATCAAATTGTCATAAGGGAAGATACAATCCACAACGTTATCGTTTCGAAGATCTCACAGCAACACACTTATCTTTATTTCCTCGTTGAATATAAATTCTGAAGCATTACGTGAGGAATGCAAATTCTTAATTTAATATTCCTTAACACTAAATGCTTTTTCTAAGCTCAACTTATCTATGCCAAAATGAATTCGCAATATCTCAGGGAAATTGTGAATTATTTTTTTTTTTTTTGTATAAAGGTTACCCTTTATCTCGCTGATTACTATAATAAACAAGCAATTACATTTTATTTTCCAATTTTATTGGAATTTCATCTTTGAAATAGCTGTTGTAATTATCCAATTTCAATTTATGATATTCCCAATCTATTTGTTTCTCTGCGCGCTCGTATATATAAATATACTACTAACACCGATTAACTTCACACAGAAGCATCGATAAAATATTTATTCTTATTGCATCCTACAAGATCATTCGAATTGATTTTATGGATTTTCCGCAACAATTAAATAAAACATCAAACAAAAACAAAAATAACAACATATAAAAACAAACAAAATGTAAAATAATTAAATGAAAAAAAAATGATAAAATATAAAATGCCAATTCTTTATAACCTGCGAAAGGCTATCATAAAACTTCCCATTTAATTAGACGCAAAGTTGTAAATTTCTGCCATAAATTCGATTAGTTTCTTCTCTCTTCCCTCTCTCTCTTACTATATATATAAACGCCATTATAATACGCTATAGCCAGGGAGGAAGAATCAAATAAAATTATTGCTGATTTCTTTGAAGATTCACCACACCATCCCCTTGGCTGATGGGTGCACAATGCACCGTACCTACATTTAACGGATATGTTACTGCGTTTTGTTAAGCCAGCCAATCCAAGGAAGTCCAATCCAATGCAGATGTCGTTGGAATCAGCGTCATCGTTTACTACCGCTGCGTAGTAAATTGCAACATTTTGTTAATTTCATTTCAATTTCAATTGAATAAAAGCTCAGTACACTTGGTTGGTTTATTATCGAACGTTAAGTCATTTGTTCTTCTTTTAATTCGCAGAAAAATTTATCCTTAAGTTCACATTTATGGCAAACGAACGAAGGTAGTAAAATTATAATTAGGCGGTATTTTTTTTTTCTTCTTTTATACTAAGCTCCTTTTATAGAAATATACTTTGTTGTGCTTCTGCAATATTTTTATGGCTGTAATTCTGAACAATTTTTTTTATTATATTTTTTCTTAGCTTAGTAATGGAAAATGACCAACGAACGACGATGATGATGATGTGGTTTGATAACAACATCGGAACATCCAACAAACGAGGTCATTCTTCAACTCGCTATGCAAATTTATACCCTTCTCCAATTTTTTTCCAATCAGCAATTTGCCTCTGCGTTTTATTTAAATTGAACGAAAATTTTATCACACAGGACTAACAGAAGAAAATGTAAGAAAAAAAAAAAAAAAAACTCCGACAAAAGAAGGAATAATTCAAAATTGATTGGGAAAGTTCGTGCATCAGCTCTTTTGTTTAGTCGAATTTATTTTCCCCCATTTTTTTTTTATCCATTGTTGTCACTGTTGGACAGTGAGTTCAATGCAATGCCAAAGCGCATAGAGATAGAATTCAATCGGTAAATTCTAATCAAAAGTATTCAATTATATTCCTTCGTGACCTTCTTGCAATATATTTACAAGCTGGCAAGAAACAATTCACAGTGATAGATTGAGAGAGAGGTGTGCTGTGATTGTCATTTTTGTATTCGTAAAAGAAATTGTTTTCCTTCCATTTGAAGGAGCCTGAGAGATTATGCAAGTGGATATCTAACCTGACAGATTGAGGACATTCCCTTAATGTTGTAATGTTGACATTTAAGGGCATGCCGCTGCCACTGCGCCCATCACCGCCATCGTCACCTCCTCTGCCGCACCTCTTAAGGAGCCACTTTTCTCTTTGGATTTCGTCAAGAGAGAGTAGTGGAGTGGTCGGGGAAAAATGACTTATCTCGTGATAGGATGGTCGGCATTTCGGCGTGGTGTGGTGAAAGACAGAAATCAGACACCGCACTCCCGGGAACATATAACAGAATCTTTTGCAATCTTTGTGTAACCGCTGCCGGGCAGACAAACAACAGACTACGACGACCAACGACCGACGACCATGGTGTATTTTGCGATTTTTTTAGCCATTTTTGATTGTTTTACCATCGAGGAGTAAGTAGGTATATGTACCTATATGCACTGGCCCGGCGCGGTGCTGATGAAGATGATGATTATAATTCGCCTAAATGAAATGCCGCGTGATCGTGGACATCGATAACAAGTAACGGTGCATAGAGTTTTGCAGTTTTTTTTTTTTCATTTTTTATTCATCCTGTATTTTTCTTCATGTGTGAGTTTATGTATATACGAGTATGTGATGTGTATGGAAAATTATTATAGTTATTGATCGTCGATCGGATAGTCCAGCAATGGACCATGAATCCCTGCTTGCGGGTACAAATGGTACAATAGCATCATCTTGGTCATCTCTTTTCCTCTGTTCTTCTATCTCTCTCTCTCTCTATCTCTCTCGTCTCTCTATCTTCTTTTTGTTGCCTTTGGAGGAAAAATCTCAACATCAGAGAATGTGCCATAACGTTAACATTATGCGTCGACCTTAAAATTAAATCCGGCAATTCTTTATACGAAAAGAAGGAATGGAATTTGATTTTTTTTTTCTTTTTTATTATTTTAATTTAAAATATAAAATGCAAAAGATACATTTTCGACAGATAGTGTACGACTATTTTTATTGGTTTTTAATGAATTCTTCTTTTTTTTTTGGCGAAAGGACTCCAATGTTTTGGATGATGAAAAATCTTCCATCCGTATGAAGACAATATATGCACAGTATCGCGGTTCATAGAGTGGACACCTGACACCTGACATATTCGCAAGACGTGTGTGGTGTGCCTGACTGTTTTTGGTCATATAATTTTATATGTTTGTTTTTTTTTTTTCTCAGAATTTCCATCAAATGATGGATATGGAAATGCGTGAAAGAGTGCAGTAAGCAAACTCTGTTTTCGGTGCGTTCTTTTTTTTTGTTTTAATGGAAGTTCGAATGATTTGTGTTGATGTGCTTTGGGAATTCGACAGAGGATACGAATATTCTCCTGAGACTAACTGTTTATGCAAATTTTCTTTCGATATGATAGTGATAGTAGTTTTGATTCAAGATGTATGGTAACTTTTTTTTAAATGTCACAGAGTGAATGTTAAAATGAATTTTTTTTTGTGATAAAGATCGAGTTAGTATGATGAAACCCTGTGATATTTGTATACGTATGAAGTTTTAAACAATATTAATTAAGCTTACATTTGTTGTTGAATGGAATGTCCGTATAAGGTACCCAGGTGATACTTATCAATTGAAAGCATTTTCAATTGAAAGCTGATTCTTTGGTCAGTATAACTCGCTTGGAAGAAAACTTCAAGTATTTTTTTATTTATGGGCTTGGATTTTATTGGAATACATTTCAAGAGAAAATGTATGATTTTAATGCCAAAATTAACCTCAAATAAAATTTCAAAGGAAATGATTTTTATTTTAACTTTTTTCTGTGAAAAAAGGTCCAATTGTTCTTGATCTTGATCGGTAAATAATTAAAATTAAAACACAGAAAAAACTGATGAATTCACGACTGCTATTATCCTGCCTTTAGGAAAATCAAAGCTATTATTGTTTTGTTAAATTTTCTTAGAATAAACTTTAAGAAAAGAAAACCAATTATTGGATTAAATTCTTAAATGTAGTAAAAGTCATATTTCCCAAAAGTGATATGAGCTACATGCATTGCTCTAAAAAAAAATCTTGTCACTTACTGTGTGGAGTTTTCTTGAAAGACTGGATTTGGAAACTTTTTTTTTAAAGGGGATTCTAACTCCCATACCCTTGTTATATTCGTTCCACTTGATTGAGAAAAACATTTTTAAATCCCTTCTTGGTAAAATTACAATAAATTTATAAAATTTTTCATTCATACAAAAATCTATATAAAATATGTGATATGTATATTTTATTATTTTATCTCACATATTGAGCAATCAAATTTTATATGTTGACCCCAGCGGCTATAAACATGTCATTTGGTAATAAGTAGCATATTTTTGTTTGTGCCACAAAACCAACAATAATAATACTCACAAATGCATGTTATTCAAATTTTATCTTGTCTACCATCGATCGATGTTATGTGTATTGTAAGCCACCACACCAGGAATCCAATCACATTGTAGAGCAATCCAAGATTAATTGGTATTTCCCCCCCCCCCTTGTTTGAATTTAATGTTTTGGTGTTTGGAATGCCAAATGATCGATTGGGTTAGATAATTAAATGTAGCTGACCACTAGTTTTATCGCTCTAATGCGTTGCCTGCTCTGGCTCAAAGAAAATAATCTCCATCTCGAATTAATGTCCTGTCCTATGCATTTAGCCTGCACAAAACCACAAGAATACAATGGGAGAAGGCCTTAACTTGCTTCTTGTGTGCCCCCCGAATGTCCAATGCCTAATGTCCAATGGCTGGGCGATGCCAGAACGGAACACGCAAAGCGCGCATTGCTAGCTATACACATCACACCGATCGCTAATTAATCAATTCCAATTATCAGCGGCTGCTACCACAGTTAAACCCATTATTACTTTAAATCGCTGTTGCTACTGCCTTTGTTGCAAGCATGGACATGGACTCTTGCTGGATCTTGGTGGTTCGGCGATACCACACGTAGCAGAGCAGAAGAAACAACTCATACCACGCCGCCGCTGCTGCTGTATACTCGACAGGCCGCATGGTCCAATGTCCGCGTCTATATATGTTTATAGCAGATCGATAGATTTTAGAGGGCTTTTTGCAGAAATTTATGATTATGAAATATGTACTCCGATATTGGAGCAAAATATATTCCATAGTTTTGCTGTGGACATGGGCAATGGGCAGCTCTACCCAAATGGCCAGAAGTTCTTCGCGTAATCGTTTTGAACTTTTAACGATTGTGCACGGTCTTCATAATGTCGGTCGTTTGTTTGGTGCGCGCAAATAAATTGACCATCATAAGACAGAAGAGCTAAAGGGGGCTAAATGGAATTATTCAATGGCAGTAAAGTTAACACCCGTCACAAATAATCAAATTAAAAAAAAAAATAAAAATAGACCAAAATTGTTGTTGCATCGAAATAACTTCTATGTGCAGTTCTGAAGAATGCGAGGGGATTCAATTGGCGATTTGTTTTCGTGTTGAACTGAGGCGGTAGCCGGCGAATATGAATGGGCTTTGATTATAAGGTATTTTTTTTTTAATAATGTTAAATTACATTTTGTAAGTATATAGCTGTACTTCAAAGTCAGCGCACACATCCGGGAGAAGACTTATAATTATTCGAGACACGGTTACTTCCAGATCTAATTGACTGTAATGAATGTGATATGGTACCATAAGACATAAATATTTAATAGAATTTTAATTACTAAATTAAAAATGCCGACCAAGAACTAACTCCAAATACTGATGAAATAATTTTAATTTTTATAAAGATAGACGTCTTAATAAGTATATAAAAGTTAGTTCCCGATAAAGTCAATTTTTCGAATTTTTTTTTATGAAAAATATTGCTAATATCTTCTCCAATATCTGAATTTTAAAAAAACATCATCAAAAAAGCCGTGTTTAATTGGTTATTAAGTTCATAGTGACAGGTATCATTTTACATGTCAACTTCAATATTTTTTATTTGAGCCCAAAAAAAATAAAAAAATAAAATTAAAGGCATATCCTCTTCTGAGTGATAGGTTGTCACGGTCACATTATTTTTGAACGGGAATTTAATACAATTTTTCGCATTTTGTTTTTGTCCAACTTAAAGTTGGATAAAACCCAAAAACACCGCCTTGGATCAATCAATCACAAAATGTGGATTTTATGGTTGTTTTTTTTTTTTTTCCAAAGTCAGCAAAAAATCTCAAGTCGCGCTTTTCCTTTAATCAAAAATAAAATAAAAACAAAAAATTCAAAATCTGATTGTCTAGAATTAAAAACATACCTACCCAACTTTATATATAAAGCTGCAGAGCCACATCAGCCAGCCCATCAAGAAGACACTGGTTACGTGATAACTTTCGGTTTTCCATGTTGCATTCATTACTCCAGACATGTGCAGTGTGTGCACATCATGGACCAGCCAGACGAATGGACGAACATTTAAATTAAACGTCAATCAAGATGGCCAAAAATCCAGGTTTCTTGTATGCTGTGTTTCTGTTTTTGATTTCTTATTTAATTTCACTTTGGTGAATTTCAAGATAAGAACTGAATGTGCATGCATGCAGTAGCATCAACATCAACTCTGCACTCGAGGTGGTCATTGGGGGCAGTCCGATTGGTCTTTTGATTGCGTAACTGGAGGTAATATCGGATCACCACAACCATCATACACTCTCGGTAGTAGTTAAACCTAGTGATCTTTTAATCTGGCTTATATAAGCAACAGGGGTTAAGCGAAAATCAATAATTATACCAATTTATCCATGAAGTTAAACACCAACATGACTTTGGCTTTAGGTTTTGATCATTTGCGATTATATGGTAATGGAACGATATGGACTACAGTTTTTTGAGCTTATGAAATTTTTAACATTTTATTTGGCTTAAAATTAACTTTTAAATTTGATTAAAAAAAATTCAAATATATTTTTATTCGTCGTTATTAAATTCAAAGAGAATAAATTGGTTAGGAATCAAAATAATCAAATTAATTAAATTTTTTTTTTTTTTTGTATAATTCAAGAAAACGCCGATAGAATATTACCTTTTGCTAATCCGCTAAACCAAAACTCTCGATATTTAAGTTGCTGGCTCGACACCATCATTTTAAATTAAAAAATTGAAATTTTAAATGTTAAAATTATTAAATTATTGAGCTTATTTAATTGGGATCTCTTTAAGTAATTTTTTAATTTAACTTAAAATGAGTGAACCGTCCAGTAGCCAGTGATAACACTTTTCATTATTAATAATCTAAAGAAGTTAGGACAAAAATAGTTTATGTTTTTATTTATATGAAAAATGTTTGAGCAATAGTTATTTATTGTCCAGTAAATTAGTCTTAAGAAATTTGGCCATTTATAGTAATTTTCAGAGACACCTTTTAATATTAATTTATTTATTTTTTCCAACATATTTTAGAACTAACGATGCGTATAAAAAATTTAATCCAGCTGCCATTTTTATTAATTGAAAAATTATAACCTTAGTCAAACACCTTCGCGCTGGCAGACGGAAGTTTCTAGATATACACCCTATATACGAGCCATATGATCCAACAGGTGTGCCAACAAATTTAATCTCAAACAGCATTTTGTTTACAGCTTATGATAAAAACCCATGCATTCAACAGACAACCTTTCTGTTAATACAATAAATCATAATTACAACCATCAATCATGTCAATTAAGTTCAAAATGTCAGAATATTTGATGCGGCTAAATGACAGACCTCCTAGTTCGCCCTCGCCCTTTCACTTAAATATCAAATGGACAGTACTCGTATCAAGTCAATTGTTTCACCTACAATCACTTATTCGTTTTGCCTCTTCGCGGGACCTACTGTTTTGAAGTTTAAATTTTTTTTATTTTTTTATTTTTTAATCAAAATGATTTACGAGCTTTGTAATTAATTGGTGTGCTTGTGGAATTTCTAATGACATAAGCTAGCAATTAAAATCTTTATGTCTTCGACTATATTTGCTTTTTTAAGCAGAGAGACAACACTCTTAACGCTCTTCACAAAAGACGTTACGCAACGTGAATGACAAATTCCTTCTCAAAGAAACAATAAATCCACACGGAAACCACTACAATACTTATACTACAGGAGTGAGCAGCAAGAGAACGCAAACTATATAGTGAACATATAGTAAACTGGACATGGATGCTGGAGTATATACTGGACCTCGATGCTGGGACACACCTATCGTTCGAAAGCAGACTCCACTCTACCGCAAAAACCTCAACTCAAGCTCAAGTATATTTGACAATCGTCGATTGGTTGTAAATCAAACCAAAGGTGGCTTGTAAATTTTTCCTTCCGCCCTACCCGCCACCGCCGCGCCACCGCACCGGCATCTTCTTGTGACCAAGATCGAAACAACATTTTATAGTTAGTTGCAATATTGTTGCAAGACAGATAGAGACATTGTTGCGGATTCTAAAACCCAGAAGTGGTGCCAGGAGTTGTATATATTTTTCCACCAAGCAACTGGAACAAATTTAATCACTTACGCCCGAGCGTGCTTAATCATATCGACGACGACGACAACGACAAACGGATGGCGTGGTATGGCTGTACGGTGGTGGTGCTTGAATGCGAAGCTTTTTGCTTTGAGGTCGTTTTGTTGAAGTAGAGCAAGCGGATTAGCCACAGGTTTACACTTATGATCTTGTGGTATTCGCCCCCGCACTTGGCGTAGTGATAATTGCGGCATTAATGAATTCTCATTAATTATGAAATAGAAGTGCTTAATTGAAATCAGTAAGAGGCTTCATTCAAGTGATATTGTTAGTCTGGGCGGTTCCGGTCTTATTTTGATGATGACGATAGGGGTCTTTTCATGAAGGTGGTTTCGGTCTTATTTTGATTATGAAGTTGGTTCGGATAAGAAATTATTTGTTTTTGTTTTCGACTTAGAGGAAATCTGTAGAATTTTAAATTATTTTTTTTTCAAATTATTTCCGATACATCTGCTTCCATTTAACTTGGTATAGAAACTTGTTATTGGATAAGCTCGAATTTTTTAATTACATAATATTGGAAATTATACAAATACAAATACGTGCAAATAAAAATATCTAAAATAATTCTGCTAAAAGAAATTTATCAAAATAAATGCTTCTCATGCATGTATTTCACAGTTAAGCTTGCATTAGGCTTTCTTATACAAAACTTATCGAATTTAGAATGGAAAGGCTTGATTATAGCTTTGTAAGTAGGCTTCAGACAAATTTTTTGAAGAAGCTTCTCAATGGAAGCTTCTTCTTGGATTTTATTTTCCGTGCTTCTTTAAAAGAGTTATAAGAAGCCATGTTGAAGATATTGCACACTTTTATTTAACTTCAAATTTCAATTTTAATAGGTTTTAAAGAAGCTGTATTTGATAATATAGCTTCGAAAATGTATAACTTCGATACACAGACTCAATGAAAGCCCTATCGAAGCAAAACCTTCCGGATTTTTTGATATTATCTATTTCATCGAAAGTTAACTCCTTTTTCTTTAATCCTGATAAAACTTTATGTATGTGCAAACGAAAGCAAATAGGACACGTCTTATTGCCAGATGCTAGAATAAATGGATAAATTCAAGCTATGCGCCTTAGTAGTTTCGTATAAATTTAAGAAAGAACAAAAAAAAAATTCTCCAATGGATTACTATCATTAAATCTGAATACTTTAAGCTTTGTTTATTACATCCAGGTGTCAGCCAATACAATGTATTGACGTTCAACACCCTCTTTAATGCTCAATTTAAAATTGACGCTCGCATTTTTATCCGCTGCTCTTCGCATAACCGAGTAGCACCCCATACACCATCATCGATCGGTTCAGTCTAGCATCCGCATGCAATTTTATTCGTTTATTATCTAAATGGCATGATTAGCCGTAGCACTTAGAGGACGAGAGGCAGATTGGCCATCACACACATCGTCGAGACCATCATCAATGCAACATGCCGCACAGTCATCGAATCCTTTGGTATATAAGTATATTATACTGAATTACATGTATCTGCATCAGCATTTTTCCATTTGGAGGAATGCATATTATATGCACACGCGCCTCTTTCATTCTTTGCATGATGCGACCAACTATAACTTGAACTGTTGGCAAGGAGTTTTATTGAAATGAAATTCAAATTTTTAAATGCAGCTGAGGCGTTTAATGATAACCCCAAAGGTTTTTTTTTTTTTTTTTAAACCATTGAAGTGCTTCTGCAATGTTGCATAGAATATTGCACCGGATGCCATTACACTTTGCAGATGGTTTGAATTTATTTTTTGTTTGTATCCAAAGGTGGTAGTGCAACATTGTTGCTTTTTGACCACTTCAACCACTTGATCCATATGACCCTCGCTCTATAGTGGCAATTATTGAATATATGGATGGCCATAATCCTGCTAAGGACTATTAAATTCTGGTCATGGGTTATCGTCGAATGGGAAATGTTCTTTTAATGATGAACAGATAAGGGTCCGTTTTTACAAGTAATTATGAGGCATATATAAAAAAATTTGTGGTCGAATGAAGTGTATCCCGATATACATAATTTGGGATATAAAATGTCAAATTAGCATGCTCCACAGGATACTCAATGTTTTTTAATGGAAAATTATGAATATAAAACCTTGGGGGGTTCTTAATGACAAATAAAAATTTGTATACCAGGCTTAAGTTCAATCAAAATAGCATTGAAATAGTCTTAAAAAATACAAACAAAAGTATTTTTTTAATTCTTTATAATTAAGCATTTGATGTGGAACTATTAATATTTCAAAATAAGTAATTGTACAAGGATATACAAAATATATGTATAAATGCTTTTCCCTCCTCTATATTTAAGGAAAAGATTATGATCTGAAATTATAGGGATAACGATATTGGCCTATCAATCTTCATTACATTTTTACTGTTTTTTCTTGTATAGCTAGGGTTTGTTAGTTTTGCCTTAAATGTAATTATGAGCGCACTTTCAGATTTCCATGATTTTGTTTTAATGGCTAACCAAATGCTTTCAGTATTTCAGGACTATGAGACGTTTAAATAAGCCTCTGGTTCTTTATTTTTATGCTAAGGAAACTTTCACAGATATATCATTTTGAAAGTATTTTTTAAATGCTTTTTCTTTGGGAAAAAAGGAAATACTTAATAATCGATAATCGGTTGATTTTTTAAGTCAAGGTGGACACTTAAAAAAATTTCCTACAATTGTTAGAAGGCTGCTAAAATTTTGATAACAAACTATACCATTAAATCTTTTTATCAAGCCAAACTCAACGTTCTATCTATGAATCAATTCACAGAATACTATTTTTCCATCAACTAACTACTGTAATTAATTAAATGTTCTGTTTGCAATTCCAGAAAAAAATTAGAAAAAAACACTAAAAATCCCGCAAATATAATGTAGCAAATCTCCTAGCTCTGTTTTTTTTGTAGATTAAACTTTTGTCACGTTTGTAATTAAATCGAATAAAAAAAATACATTACCTCAACTTGATCAACTTGATCAACATCTTCTTCTCAACCCATATCATTTATGTATGTATGTAAAAAAAAATTGTAATTCAAAAACCAAAAGCAATTTACCATCTAACTTGAAATGTCTTGATGAAATATAATACCGCACCCGAATGTTCACGCAAGAGATGATACAATTCGCTTCACATGAATTAGTGACAGGTACCAATCCCCCAAGAAGACAGCGACTCAACACGATTACGCCAACTAAGAAGAAGAAGAAGACTCCTTTCTCCTGGTTTATTGCCATGATGGTCTAAAGTTACATTCAATTGAATAAACAGAAACCACTCATCTTCTCTTGAATGGGATTTTCTAGTTCAATTCTATTTTATTGGTTGTAGCAATATTTTTTTTGTTTTTTGTTTTTTTATTCTACTACAAATATGTATTCTTAATGGTCACGTCACATCCATGAAGGAAAATGTAAATTACCCCAAAAGACAGGTGGACTTAATGAAAATCGTTTATTGTGAAGCAGTAGAGAAGATCTTCTTCTCTTTGAAGTGCTGCTGGATGGATGCCAAGTTATTATATGCCCGCGTTCAACTACTCTAGAGCATAGACAGTAAGTTGTCGTGATTGTTGAAGTATCCAGGGCTGTATCTGTAGATAATAAATTTTTATGAAACTTAAATTAAGTATTCTATAAATTACTTAAGAATGTTAAAAACTTCGATAATTAAAAATAGTAAATAACTTTATAAATCAGCTTGATGTTTATCTATTCTTTTAATTTAACTGAATGTCATAACTAAGAAAATTAAACATGAAAGCAGGATTTCTCTAAACTGTTTAGCTTCAGATAAAACTGTAAGAAGGATTAAATAAGCAACTGACAATTTTTATATAATTATGTTATCTAGATAAAATATTTCAAAATAGCATAAGATTTTCCAAGCGATTTAGCTTACTTTATCTGGCGCCCGAGTAAAAACACAAAGGTTTTTTCGAGATACAGCCCTGTTGCGTGATGTTGTTGTTGGTGATATCCTCTGAAGCTTAATGATGATAGTCTCCAATCTAACAGTAGCATTAAAACTACTCTGCTACAAGTAGCAGCACTTTAGTTTTTTGCTACTTTTGAAAAATGCTTCGAGTGAATTGCACATTAATTTTGCATTTGAAATTAAATCCTTATTGCTTTTCTTTCTCTCTCTCTCTCTCTCTCATATGAGCTTGGTTTGTCTCAAAGAGAATTTAATTAAACCAAATGGATATATGTATAAACACGCATACAAGTCTACACACACAAATACAATTTTAACGTTAATGTCTCGAACTGACTCATAAATAAAATTGGCGACTGCAATACACAATATTTCTCAATGATAATGAATTTCGTAAATGAGTCGCGTTGACATCGGCTAAATGGGAAATTATAGCCCATTCCATAACACAGCAATGATGGTAAGATGTGGCTACCTGGTCTGGTAGTAATTGTGATGCGGGTATATACATTAAGTTGGAAGCACGAAGATGAGTGTAACATTCTGTGGAATAAGAGAAGAGAAGAAAATTAAAAAAAAAAAAAAATATTTTTAGCAGACACTATACAAAATACATTTTAATGATATGCCAAGGAATTAATTAATATGGCTATTAGTCGCCAGAGCTAACGCTTCCAGCTAACAGATACATGGGGAATTAATGTTTCATGTAAGCAACAGTTTATACATTTTTCCTTTTTGATCCCAAATGTGATTTGTCTGCCTTTCGACTGAACATCAACAACTTTAGAGGCTTGTTATACAACACACCCCTTCAGACTGCCGTAAAACTTTTAATAATCAAAAAATTTCGATTTCTGTGCCTTTTTTGGCAACTCTTTCTTTAGTTATTGTTATTTTCTTATTTTTGCTCATCCTTTTTCACTCCTTATAATGTGTGAAATGCCGCGTGCCTGTTACTTTAAAGTCTAAAATCACCCATATAAATTTCCTGCACATTTAAAGAAAAGTAAAACCAAGTTTGTATCTTAACTCTTTCGTTTGTATAGGACTTTTTTCTTTATTTAATTTTTTTTTTGTCATTTATTCTTCTTTGATTTCAATGCCATGATGATCTCAGATGCTAAAAATGGAGTACCTTCTTTTACCAATTTTAACACATTATCCTCATCCATAGCACAGCACTTAAAACTCTCGATCATTCGATTTACGATGCATTTATATGATTCCATTTAATAGGACATATCATTATCTTATTTCTTTTTAATGATTATTGGTTTTGGAATAATTTTCATTTTGTATTAAATTACAATATTTATACAAGAGCAGTATATGTTTGGGTGAAACTATAAAAATAAAGGAAAATAAAATGAAATTGAGAACAAAAACAAAGAACAGTTAAGAGAGTGAGAGAGAGGAAATTTTTTTAATATATGCAAGTGATTTGGTGACGTTTTGGTATCTTATTTCACTGAATAAATTGGACAGTATAACTGAATAAATGTATTACGAAAACAGCAATAAAAAAAAAAAACAAACAGACAAAAATATTTTCAAATGGAGGTGTGGCACTTATAGTGAGGTAGTTGTAAGGATGAATTTTTTACAGTCTTGGGGTAGGCTTCTTTCAATGATAAAATGAATATAGAGGATCGAGAAAATTATAAATATATGTATATTAAACAGACTTGACGATACAAAGGAGAAGAAAATTTGGTTAATGATTCCTTGTCCCAACTTCGATTTACAGTCAAAGCTGCTTAATTTATTTTCTTCCTATTTTTTCACCGATTATTGTTTTTTTTTTAACTAAATAATATAAAAGTTAACTTGAACAATTGGATTCTGCCTGAAATTATATCAAAATCATTTAAAAAAAATCAAATCATTGTAGTCTTAAAAGCTAAAATCATATTGGAATTTTTACTGCAGTGGTTCATCTCGTCGGTTTGTTTGGCTCTGCTTCTGTGCCGTCAGGTGTATATTGAACTAGAGCCTTAACCGATATCTAGGATTTCCTTAAAATTTTGTACAGAGCATTTTTATGAGTGCTTCGAATTTATGTGTAATTTTCATAGGCAATGCGTAGTGCATATGGCTCTGAAGGTAGCTTGATCTGGTTCGTCTCCCAGTGACAGCAAAAAGTTTTTCAATTTTAATTGATTAAAATGACAAAGCATCACTAAAAGGAGTCTGATGATCGGCGTGGTCGTCGTGAAATAGCTATAAATCCAGCCTATAAAAACTTAGTGGTAGCTCACCCAAGTGCTCGTTTTTTCATTCAAACCTTTAACAACGATTTTGTATTTGCTCTTGAAAACCGCTCAGATTATTTTTACAAAATTATTTCTTTTTTTTTGTGACATTTTTTGATTTTTAAAAGTATAGATATTTATGTATATCTATACTTTTAAAAATCAAAAAATGTCACAAAAAAAAAGAAATAATTTTAATTTTGTGGGCTATGATTTTGATTAAACGTTGTACCTGCAATTAAATTATAAATAAATTATAAGAATTTCAGAATTTAACGCAATTGAAAAGAGGCTGTCACCTTGTTTGGAAGTTATAGAAATATTAGCTTTTTTTGTATTTCTAGTTGCATGTGCTACTTGCATCGTAAATTTTTATTTACTAAAAGCCTGAAGAATGACACTTCTTTTTTTTTGCACTTTGTGGCAACATATCACATAACATTCTATGTGCACCTGCTTCAATGTTTTGTATTTTTCCTTTGCCAAAGGCGTCTTCAATTATTCTTAATATCACACATTTCAGTCTAATTATAAAAACTATATTTAAAATTCCAAAACAAGGCTATGCATCAAACAACAGGGTAGGCGTTATGATTGGTATTTCTCAGCAAGCGTGAGCTTCGATTTATTATTTATTGCTTTACACGATCTAGATGATATAATGCAAATTACTGTAATTGCGAACAATTATTTCATATACAACTACTACATCAGCATACACATTAATCCAATTAATAACAAAAAAAAACATCAACTTTAAATCACATAACATTTTTGTAGAACCAAAACGAAAGAGTTGACTTACGAACTTAGTTTCCTCTTTAATTTTGTATTCATTATATCTTTCGATTTTAGAATAAAAAACGACCACACAATCAAATAGATATTTAATTTTATGATTTTAAAATATCGTGGAATAATTTCTAGATTGTATAAAAGTTCTACATGTTGTATAGGAATAGCAGCTCCTCACAAATTTCTCAATTAATAGAGTCTGCTTTCAATGGAATGGGGAAAAAGAACACATAGAAAAAATATTTTCTGCATAATTAATTCGAATAAATTACTATAGACACTCCATATAAAAATGTTTTTTACACACCACATGCTCTGATTTTTTGCACCTTCGTAGTTTGTTGTTGTTGTAACTTGTCGATGCTGTTGTTTGTAATCAGAATTTTGCCCGTGGCATGGTTATCACACACTAAATTCATTTCAGTAATTTTTTTTCTGTGTTATGCTGAACCACTTAACTCACAGATTGAAGTTGCAGTGAATGCACAGTAAATGGAAAGCTAAAATTACAAGCATACACAAAGGCCAGAGTGAAAAAAAGAAGCTCTGTGGTGATGGTGTAAGCCTTTACCTACTTATATGTATATCCGATGTGATTATGATAACCATAATTTTACAGCAATTTATGATTTTTTTGGAGGCAGAAATCTGCTTGCATTGACCATAAAAATAAACTATTTCGCAGAATGATGATTAACTTTGGCATCTCTGTGGCCATGTTGGTTGGTGTGTGTGCTGAATAAGATATATGCACAATGCAATAGCGCAAAAACGTAAAACCCATCAGATACAATTGTACCTACATATATCTATACTCACTAGCTGGCCAACGGAAATCTTTCTTTTCTCTTAATGTGGACATGGCAGCGGCGGCGGCGGCGTACTCGGCGATTGCTTAATATTCATTCGATTAACCCGCGAGGTAAGAGGAGAAATCAGCGTTCAATGTTTTCACTTATTTCTACAATTGTGCGTTTGATCGTATAAGATGCGAATGCATGAAGGCCAGAAAGCCAACACCTTTGTACCATAAATTGATTCGATTTAAAAATATTAAGTTGTTAGGAGGAGCATTGTTGATATTTACAACAATGGCCATCATTTTGATGTGAGAATTTGAACGAAATAAAATATGAAATTAACAGCGGAATTAAGTAGTTGAGATAGAAAAGGGTTACCAGATGTTATTAGTTTTTTCGGAAAAAATTAAGGAATTAATGTACAAATTTTAGAAAAAAAAATCAAAACGTTTGTATTGTATTTTTTTTTTTCAAACTTACAAGATTATATTTAAAATATCCAATTATTTTAAAAATATTAAATTTCATCCGAATTCCGAACCCACAGTTCCACACACCATCAAATAACTGTATCATATTTATAGAGAACAAAACGAAAGAGCTGAGATCCAAGCTTTGTTTTTTTTTTTTTAAAGTTTTGTCTAATCAAAATCTATATCAAAAAAATCAAATTTTTTGAACAAAAACAAAAGAGTTGACTTACAAACCTTAAAATACTTGCCTTTTTTTGTTGTTCAAATCATTGGCAAGTTTGTTTTCTGAAAATTATTAAAACAATTAAAACCCTTAACCTAACTGATGAGCAAATTTGTAAACCTTTGACTATTACCTTTTGTTCATTTATTTACAACTAAGTTTGTCCTCAAACTTGAACGTCTTTACAAACAAAAAATAAATTCAAATATCAATTTGCAAAATCCAGAGCAGGCACTGATTGTAAGCAAAAAAAAAAAAAAAAACAGAAATGCAAGAAAATCGTGGTCTAAATTGTCGACCAGTGTTAACCAATTTAACCTGAATGCGCGTCCATCGATAGTGTTATTGTTTCCTACAGTCACCACCTCTCGCTGCTGCTGTAACTTTACCTTCATCTCTGCATTTGACCACAAAACTAATTCCGATAAGGGGATCTGGAGCTGGAATGGGATAGGATGATGTTGCGCGTGTGCTCCATGTTCGTTGCTTAACGATGTGGTTAAAACGCGAGCGCTCCTCGAATGGTTAGGACCATATACAAAAAAAAAAAAAACACCACTTCGGGGCACTTAAGTTGGGCGCTTGTGGCAAGAATGGATAGACTTTTTTTTTTTTTCATTTCTCTGTCTATCCTCTGACATCCTCGTTGGCCTGTCAGCAGCGCGGGCACACAATGGATCTCATTTCCCGGCTCGCGAAGTTTGTTGTATCGATTGGTTCTCGGTGGTGTCTTGTAATGGTTACATTTGTTCATCTACACTCTCTGGCAATATCCTCCGCGGGATGTTTCCAAGAAGTGCTGCGATAATTTTGCACCAAGTCTAGTAGTAGTTACTCTACAATGTTTTTTTTTTTTTTTTTTATTTTCGTACAATCAAGCCGAGCACCACCTTCTTCTTATTCAGTTTAAGCTTCATTCCAATCGAGAGCAGGAGGCAGGCACAAATCACAGTGTAATCAAAGGTAATCAACGAAATGGATTACACTAGTAGGCAAAAAGGCTTCTGGTTATGTGTACTGAAGGAGATTTTGATTGATTGATAATTTAAAATGGATCAAAGTGGAATAGAATAGTGTTTGGCTGCAGCTTTGCTTTTTTGTTATAGTTGGCTTTTGTTATATGATGGCAAAGTGGTTGGTGTATATAAGAAGATAGCTGATTGCTTCGTGTGCCATTGATGATGATATGTGAATTATAGAAAATCACAAAAGTAAACATTAGTTTTAAGGCGCTTATAGATTGATTTTTTTAAAAGATTTGAATTGTGGCAGGTTTCTGGCGGTAACCGCTGGTTTTATTAGAGGGCAAAATTTTGATATGGGGATTTTAGAGGAAAGAATGTGGTTGAAAAGGTGTTTTGAATAGAAAAAGATGGCCTACAGATGTGATGGCATGCCATACCATATCATTTTTAATGCAAGATACTTATATGACTTTCAGATACAACGGAGATACTTAAAAGCAAATTGAATTAAAATTCCATTTTTTTTATGGAATTCGAAATTTAATAAGCTAGTGTGGTGTTCAAATATGCAAATGTTTTTTTCACGATTTTCTCCTTCACATTCATACAAGTTTTTTATTAATGATTTAAATTTTAAAACAAACCACATTGTTTATAGTTCGAGCTACCTTAGTGTTAAATTGGATCTTTTTGCACTTCAAAATTTAGAATTTACCCTTTACAAGTCTTTCAAATTCTATTATGCATTTTAATGTCTAAAGTTTGTAACAAATATTTAAAAGTTTTGACTAAAATTGCCTTTTTTTTTTTCTTTTCAGGTGAGTGTGTTAGAATTTGTCATTCCATAGAAACTATACTACTGCGTAAGTACCATCGTCCCTTTATAAAAAGTTAAATACCTTTGAATATACCAAAAAATACCCTCTTCACAATCTTCATATTACCAAAAGCCCATTTTACCATTTAATTCTCCATCTAAATGGACACATTAATTGCAAGTTTTGCCCCCATCGCACACGAAAGTAAAAAAAAATCGAGACGCCCCTAAATTTCACCTCATTCTTCAACATTCGAATTACTTTACCTCCAAGATCTGTATTTTCCCAAGTCTTTTGTTCTACAGATTACAAATAATTAACACATTCTGCGGCAGCGCATTCATCATTGTTGGACCGGCTGGGCCCAACCTCTGATACCCTTCATTTAATGGTGGCCTATAATTAACCCAGCTAAGAAAAAAAAAAAAAAAAAAAAAAAAAACCACCAATATTTTGCTGCGCACAAACCAAAATGGCAATAAAACTTTGAAGAAATAAAAAATTGTATGAAGTAATTATGGGTGTACCTATAGTCCCGTGTGTGAGTTAAAATTTATGAAAACCATACTGGCGATTGTCCCAACAGCAACAAATAACAACAAAAATTTGTATCTGTTGGACTGAATCGTGCAACAACACTTGACCGATTTTTGTTGAAATTTATTGATTGCATCGATTTATCAAAGACACAAACTGATGCGCTTCATCTTCGTCTTCATCTTTTTTGGACATTGCGTTGTCGCTGAGACCGACAGCGATGCCGCCGACGTTGTTGCTGCAGCAGAATTGGCCATCAATGGTCAATTCTACGTCGTCGTCGGTCGGGTCTCTCTCTCTCTGTCTACTCATGCGCGTTTGGTTATCGTCAATCTCTTAATTGGTTTTACGGTACTTTTTCTTTTGGCTAAAAGTTAAAAAAAAATATTACTTACATACATACGTATAATATAATAAGCACTCTGATGAGATTGTGCAGATAGGGCGCTCTTATGACCCATATCCTTGGGAAAACAGACAGATTCAAATTCATGAATTAACTGCACCAAGATTTATTAGTCTCGGATGTCTGGTAGGGTGATGAGTTATTTTTTTCTTAATATTTTTTTTTTTTTACTTTTTCCCTGCCAAAATATATTTGCAACGTTTCGAATTTCATTGCATTTGCAAACAGTTCAGAAATAATGTATATGTACCAACAATGCGATTTATGAGGACAAATTAGGTGGTGATGAGTTACATTCGGGTTTTAAAAGTTCTCATATTTCGTGGAATTTTTGTGCATCGAGAAATGTCATTAGTTGCATGGAATTTAGAGATTTCTCTTCAATTCCACGAACCTATAAATTTAAATTACACAGGGTGTTCCTTAGGAAGTCAAAATTATTTGATTGATATTGGCTAATAAAGAGAAAGCACAAAATGTTTGTTTTTTTGTATTATAAATGGACACTCCATCTAAAGACAAAGTGTCCATTTACAGTAAAATAATATTATAGGGTTTGGGGGTTTTAACTTTACTGAACTAAAAGTAAACAAGTAAACATAAGGGTGGTCGGCAATATTTCTTTTTGCTTGCTTAATTTTGGGGTCCTCTTGGAATAAAGTTCATCATGTCCCAAAAATTTTCAGATTTTTAAAAAATTATTTAAAAATATCAATTTTTTTCTTTCATATAAAAAGCTTGATTTCCTCAAATATATTTTCATTTTCTAATTGGTGGAATAACTTGATAAAATAATGTTAATCAATAAGATCCACTCATCTTATTGCTAAAACTGTGCCATCATTTAAAATACTCACTTAGAACTTTCAGTTCAAAATTATTACAAAATTACTTTATGTTGTTCCGTTATAAATATTTTGTGTCTTTAGAAAATTTAATTGCCAACCCTATTATCTGTACTAGAATTAATACAATCAATTACCATTTATTTACGTAATTATTTTCGATACAAAAATTAAAAACACCCTGTATTAACAATTTTCATCTTGAGAAAGGTTATAAATGGTTGCTCTCTGTTGGTACTATTTAATTTTCCAGACCCATAATTATCTATTATATTAGATTAAATTCTTAGTCACGACGACGCTTACGAGTCTGTGTTGAATTCTTTAATCGAATCCGTTATTAAATTGACAGCTTGTTGCTTCTAGAAGTTGATTGCATTGTCTTGGTACTAAAGCAGCTGTATAGTGCAGCAACAGCAGCAGCAGTACAGCATCGAAGTCACACTTTGAGAGCATGTTGTTGCCTCATTGTTTGGTTATTTATTTACATTATGACGGCAAAAATTCAAAGTTTAAACTTTTATACATACATATATATATTTTTGTTGTTTGTATAATTTTTTTTATAATTTGATTTTCATGAGAAGACAACAAAGCTTCTTCTTTATATTCAATATTAATTTTGTTGCTGTTATTTTTGTTGTTTTTTTTTATTATTATTTTTGTTTAATTTAATACCATTGACTTTAATGTGCACCTCGATTATTTGTAATTTTGCCTCGTGGTTATGTCAAAAATGTTGTTCCACGGCACGAACGTTCGACAAGAATAACAGAAGAAAAAAAAAAAAAAAAACAACTCCAATTTGGTTAACAAGATGCTTGAATTGCTGCGGTGTGTACTTATTATATTGAATATTGAACGAAATCAATCAATATTGTGACTGCTGCAACTACTGTAGTCGAGAGTTAAAAACAATGGTGAACCGCGCATCTGAGCGAAATGATGGGGCAAATCGATTTTAACTGAGTTATATTGATGTTCAACCATATCGAGCGACGACGACGACGACGACGTCTCGTAGAAGCGACCATGGCTGGTTGAAATAATTAAAAGTAATCACTTTTAATTATGAGCTCCATGCGATGGATGTTAGTTGATTTCAATTAAAGATATAAATTAAAGTGCTTTGCTTGGCCACGAAGTAAACTCTCAATAAACATACAATGTTATAATAAATTTATATTTTAGAGCGAATTCAAGTTCGTAGATCAGCTCTTCTGTATTTTGATATTCTGTGAATGTGTGAAAGAGTTGTGATGCAATTAGGAATATAATTTTGAGTGATGCAGAAGGTTATCATAGTTAATTATAAGTTTGATAAGTAAGATATTTATTTATATTTAATATTTATATATTGATACGAATGGTTTATGGATGATCGATTTATAGGTTGAGTTAGAAATTATTAAAAGTAAGGAATTAATTCGTTTAAATCTTAATAGTCATGAAAAATAACTGCAATTCGATGGTATATATCATTAATATTTTCATAACGGAATGAAGAAAAATTGCAAAAACTACAAAAATAACAAAACACGTACGTAAAGAAAATTAAGAATTCAACAAAGTTTTAATTAATATGTGTAGTTGGTTAAATATATTTTGTGAAAATTTCATGTGATGGTATGCTAAAAATTCTTTGTAAAGTTAATTTATATTTTTTTAAACTCTTTAGCCGTTTTTTTTCAGATTGGTTATATTCTTTGATTCGCATTTTTTTATGAAAAGCTCCAATTTTCTTTTTGGCAAAATTTCATGAGAAGAAGAATAAAATGATTGGAAAGTATTTTCAGTTAATTTTAAACTCTTCAAATATACTTAAAAAAAACAGAAGCAGTAATAATTGTTCTGAAGCCCCAAGGATACACTATATCTGAAATTGTTTTTTCATGTGGTAGGTATATTCGTATCGTTAGATCAGCATGTAATCATAAATCTTTCCAGCAGTTTGCACTTGTACACTCCTTCCGCTTTGCAATTTCCTCTTCAAAATCGACCCTCTCTATTAGCTCCTGGAATCAGCAAAAAAAAACAAAAAAGAACAAGAAAAAACAAAGACCAAATAACTATTTTCTATACTCAGTATGCCAAGGAGCATTTAGGATAATTATTATTCTCCTGGATATAGGCAATTAATTCTGTTCCTAGTCTCCATGGTCCTCATCTCATCTCATCTTATTTTTTTTTGTATATTATTTTTATTTTGTCTAAGTTCAGTTTTACCCTTTAAAAAAAAAAACAAGTTGTGCAACAAAGCACTATACTCCTGTGTGCTGCTCTGTCCATGTTTTGTGTTCTTTTGAGTGCGCACCCTAGTCGCGTAATCAATCTTGTTAACAATCTCAATGAAGAAAAAAAATATATATATATCTAGCCGAGGCTTTTGTTTAGAGCTTGTTACCCGTTGCGAGCACCAGAGCCAGATCGATTGCATAGATAGATAGATTTATATATCGCCAGTGAGAAAGACTATGAAGTGCATTGCATAGAAACGCAACAAGTGCGCCTCAAGAGCACACTCTGATGAATGGGAAATAACTGGGCAGCAAACATATAACCTCTCTGAGAAAAGTGTCGCCTTTGCAGTGCAGCCGTATACTGATGGTGGTGTGGTAGTGATGGTGGCGCACATGTGGCTTAGATGGTATCGCTGACTTGAGATTGCTCTGATCGATGATTGTGCGACGGCAATGGCTCGTTGTTATGCATTATAATCTATAAGTGCGGCCGTGGATCGAATTATTTTATTAAGTATGCACCAGGCGATCAAACGGCAGCCACAACGATGTAGATCGCCCTATGACACTACAGTCAACGTAGAGATAGGACAGGCATACCATACAGAAGCAGAGAGGGCGTAGTTGTGTAGATTGACTTGGAGGACGCAACGTCAACGAAGCAATGGAACTAGATCGGACTATATCATGGCAATTAATTCGGGTGCAACTTGTAATTATTATTAAGCATAGAGATATAAAATTGAAAAATTATTCAAGAGGCCTTCACATCAGTACAAGCTCTACGCAGTATTGTCGTTTCTCCTAATGTTGGATTGGGAAATCAAAAATTTTGCTATCGGTAACGAGTCTTTATAACTTTAAACCCCTTATATATTTCTGTTGTGTGATCCCTTGGCAAATATATAAAATAAAGTTTTAACGAAACTTCTTCAGAAAATGAAGGTACAAAGTTTAATCAAAATCTTAAAAGCCGTTTTTGAGAAAAATAAAAAAATTCAAATCGATGTTTGACAACTGACGAGCTCAAACACACATTTGAATTTCTTAGCTGGGAAATTAAATAAAAATGCTCTGTACAAATTTTAAAACAAATCGGTTTACCCGTTTAGGTCCTAGCTGGATTAACCGTGCACAAACCGATTGACAAAAACCACTTGTTTGAGCTTCACCATAAGTATATGTACCATCAACTGGGTTTTTGGCCACTATCCTTATTTTCGGCACGAAAAAAAATTAAATACCTTCTGAAAACTCCGAAAAGCTTTCAGTTTTGTATTTATCAGCTCTACTGCTTTTGCTGCAGATGGGAAAAAAATTCTACTTTCACATGCTTTATAAACAAATTGTTCATCCTTAAATATCCTTTATTTTCGAAAAAAAAACTTATCAATTCCGTTCCTTTACTTCTCAATGGTCGAATACTTTATTCATTTCCAATTGATACAAATGTATTAACTTTAACCATCAGGTGACACCACTGGTATTTGACTGATCATGCGCACCTCAATGTGGTTGAACTTTTGGCCTCCCTTGTGGCCAATTTGGGTGCGCATGTGCACACAGTCTAAAGCAATTTTAAAGCAAATCAGAGAAGTGGAGCGGAAGAGAGGTTAAAACGATTTCAGCAGATGTGCATATTTTTCGAATGTGTGTCACGACCAATTGTTTCATACATTCCCACAAAACATCAACAACCAAGGTTCTGGGTGTCTTCATCTCCGCGCACCAAACTCAAAAACTGAAACTAAAACTCAAAAACACAAAAAAAAATAAAGGGGGCGAACGTGTAATTTCACAGAGGAAACAACGAAACGGTGCTTCGCACTGCCCTCGAAAGCAGGACAATTAGCAGTAAATACGAAAATTCATACCTCCAGGGGATAAGATTCATTGCTGGCATTGCCTTTACCTCCTCTGCCCGCTGCTTTAGGATTTTTCTGAAAAATCCTTTGTTTTACCAGAAAAATACGCATATCCTTTTGGTAATTGCAACAACGACGACGACGCACACAGCGTTCAAAACAACGAGTGTAGAGTAGGTTGATGGTACCTCCTCTTCTACGTTTGGGTTATGTAGAGGGAAACAATGCGCAGCGTTATCTGCCCAACTAAATCGGCGGCACAGAGGAGCAGCACTCGCTTCTTGCTTAATAATTTGTCGAATGTATGAAATAATCATCGTAATCAGAGGGCTTAATAACCAACAGCATAACAACGACCACAAAGACGACGAAGATGAAGTATCCATGGGAATTGGCTGCAGCAGGAGCAGCAGAAGAAATTACATGGTACTTTTGCACCATACAACCATCAGGGATATATATACATACTCTACAGTACATTGTTCATCTTTAGGTGCATTTTGGTGGGCATCTTTGCCACTTTGTTTGTCGATCGATTGATCGGTCGTGGTCGTGGTCATTTTCGTGGCAATTATGTCAATTTTTCATGTTCGGTTCGAGGGGGGATGCTGCTGTTGCTGTTCCTACACCGGCTGCTGCTTCATATATGCAAATTGCATATTGCTAACATAAATTAAAGGGATCGATTCTGTTAAAGCTCTTCGATCACATTCTTGTCTATCTTTTGTTTTATTTTGTGCGTTTTTTTTTAATTTTTTTAATCTTTTCTTCTGCTGTCCTCTAGGGACGCAATTAATCGAACAAGTGTCATTTGGCCGATAAATAACGAAAAGAAGAGGCTGCAGTGGGGATGATCAGTGTAGTAATCATTGAAATTGCTATGTAATTAACAGTGACAATATTATGTACAGTAATGGACTTATAAGGATTGGCTGTGGTTTTCCAACAAATAAACTCTTCTTTTTTTTTCCTGGCTAAGGAGTGGTAACGACTTGCTATATACAATTCGAATTCTGCAGGCATGACTGAAAGTAATAATAAGTATATTTCTTTATAATGAGGCAGCAATTAAGTTTTGTCCCAATAAGAAGAGAATTAATTGGTTAAGCTGGGAATTTGTTAAAACAAAAAAATCATAAAGAAGATGCCTGAACGCATTCTTAACGTTAAGTGTTTTTTATAATTTAAAGTAAATTAAAACACTAAAGATAATTCAAGTGAAAAAAAAAAAATTAATACAATTCTTTTGATTTTTTGAAGTTATTTTTTTTTTAATTTGGATTTATACATTATTTATAGTAACTCAAGGTAGCACGGCAGTCCGGTGTGAACCAAGGCATAACCCAAGAAGCTTCTTCCAGCCAGCTCAGTCCCTAGCTAGCTGTCTTCATTTTCGAAGTCTTCTTCCACTTAAAATATATTGCTAAAAATCTTCTCTAAATAGTTTTCTCGAAAAGACTTCAAGTTCAAATTAATAAGAATATGATATAATTATAAATCATTCGCGATGCTACTGCAAATCCAACCTTTTCGTTACTCCCATTCTGTAAACAAATAAATCTCATTATCTATAGACAATGTCATATACCTCCCACGTCCTGTCTTTGAATTTCAATACTCATTTCAATTGATTTTCTACATAGACGATGCAATGGGAATAAAAATAGGCTTATAATGTTCTGTTACTATCAATATCGTCAATCTTCGATTACAGAAGACCTAAATGTTCATTGTTCTATGTGCAAATTCCGTGCCGTACCAATTCTTGCTAGACAATAATTATTGACAAACAAATTTACCCACCACGACTGGAAAAAAGAAATATCAAACGAACAGAGACAATGCCACGAGACTTCATCATCAGGTGTCAAGTAAAGTGAAGTGAGATATGCGATGACATTGCGATTTTAAAGGTGGGAGAGAGACCTTCAAATTATTTGAAGATCGATATTTTATTTATTCTTAAGAAAACAAATTATACAGGGTGTATCGAATTTAAGAGAAACAAGGTTTATAATTTGGAGAAATTTTAAGACAACTTTTAAAACAAAAACGAATTTTATAACACTTTTGCAATTTATTAATATAATTAAAATTTAATGGAAAATTGCGAAATATTCAAAAGTACCAAATGAATGATATTTTTGTTTACAAATAATTTTGTTTTTAAATTTTCATATAATTATTACTTCGAAATACTTATGTCCACATTTTCAGCAAAATTGGTTAAGGTATTAATGTAGATATTAACCTATTTTCTTAATAACCTTCAGCTGAACACACCTAAAAAAGTGACAGTTCGTGCAAAAAAGTAATCAAACATACCACTTTCAACTTTTAGTAGTATCATACTAACTCTAAATGTCACTTTGACAATTAAAGTGACAGTTGGAGTTAGTAGAACACGATTCTAATCCGTTTAAAATTTGGAAAATAACTTGGTTAACCTAGCATCATACAAAAAATGCTTTAACATTGTACAAAATGGTCTAAAATGTTGCGCCTATATTTTTTAGTGCTCTGAATCCAATAAGAACTACGGGATCTTCGTCCGACATACATATAGAAGTCATTTTAGTTTTGGTATTTTATTTTTACCTTTATCAAACCTTAAAAACTATTATGTTGAAGAACTATATGTTTCCCATAAAATGTTTAAATTAATTTTCTTAAATATTTAATAGATACTGAAACAAACACCCTGTTTTACTTTAATATTGCGTCATTCTTCTTCTCCTCCCTCGCACAAATCAAATGCAAATTACAGCAATACATTTCGTATTTAAAGTCGGACACTAGGTCTCGCATTTGAAATCGAAAATCGAAATAATTGCTGTTGCATATCGACAAGGGTTCGCGGTTTTGCTCTCTTTCTAATGCCAACGAAACGATCATGAACTACTATCGCGAATTTTATCAACGTCAATATGCAATCTGACGAAGCTTATTGCATTTATACTATCTCAGTCTCAGATAAGTCTCTGAGGAATAAATGCAAGAAAGAGAGAGAGAGAGAGAGAGAGGAGGTCCCAGTGCAATGCAGCAGTGACTTTTAAGTGATGAAGTGGAGCATTAAAATGGCAACATTGAAGTCAGAGAGTATGGGACACCAAGCGAGACTTGCGGATCGCATTATTTCATCGTCGATCACGATTTAACTATTTTCCATCCATCGCTGTGCGATTATCTTTCGCGCGAAGAAAACAAAAAATGTTGTATATGAAAAGCTAACCGGCAAGCAGCAACCCCCGGTGGAATCCAATGCAATGATGACGATGATTGGGATCTGGAATTTACCTTGACTGGCGGTGGAATAAAATAAGGTGCCAGGTCCAGGACGCGACCAGGCTTGACTTCAGCTATACACGGTCTCTAGGTCAAATAAATTGGATGTGGCGGCTTTTTCTTTCCCTATTTATTTATATGAAAATGCATTTATGCAACGGCAGCATTTCGGTGTAATGTATCACGCCACGAAAAATGCATCCAAATCGAAGTGCATTTATATAGTGAGTGGTAAACCACCACCACCGTCACCGCACAGCCCCCATGCTATACCACCATAATTCTACATTGAGATATTTCCATCACGTGTGAACGATAAAGCGTTTTGTGCGCATTTTGTGGCCAAATGGGGAAGAAAGTGCATCATGGACGAGCGCAACTCGCAAAGTGAGATGTGTGATTTGCTAAGACGATAACTCAATTTGGTTGGACGTAAAAGATCGCATCGAATTATTTGACCGAGATTTCGTGATGCCGCTGCTGCAAATCTTAAACTGTTAATCTTTTGAGACCTAGATATTTCATTTCAGATAGAAAATAAAAGGTTTCTATAGGATTAAAGAGATTGGTTTTATTTATAAATACATAAGGTATATGTATGCAGAGGAAAAATCAATTCAATGTCTTTTGTTTTCGATATTCTAAAAGTTGATGAAATTCTTCTGCGTTTCGAAGAACAATAGACCATAATTGTATTTTAGCAATCTTCTCCAAAAAAATTCATTAAATTTAATACAAAAACTCGATATGATGGTTCCATTTAAAATCTGTTATTTAAAAAATAGAAAAATCTTTAATAAAGTTAAATATGAAAATATTAAAATAATTATGTTTGTGTAGGTCTGGGCGGTGTGCGAATGGTAAACTTCACATGCGTTGGTATATAGATTTATTTAAATGCAAGTGGGTTTTTCTAGAGATAAAGCACGGTATGGTGGAAAATATTTGGCGTGACTTACCCAGTTGGTGGGAATTTTAGATTCAAATTTTGGGGTAGAGTCCTTCACTGTTAAATTGCTTCTGTTTTAAATCAGGGTGATTCAAATCAATTCAAAACAATTGAATACTTTCCGATGATATTTGTCAAAAACATGGTTGCCATAGTGAATTTTTCACATGTTTATAATGAATTATCGAAATTATAGAACAAAAATTACGTCTTTATGCATTATATAGCTAATTCTTTTATTTTATTCTTTTTTTGGATTGTAGTAAACTTTTTTGGTCACAGGAATGTTTATTTTTTTTTATGTATGTATATGATGAATTATTAATTATTTTACAGAATTGATTGATTGTGACTTTCATTCATTGCAACTCACCTTCTCCGATTCCACCATGAGTCTAAAGTTCATATTAAAGTAGCCAGCCTAATACACTTAATAAATTCGCTTTATGAAAACTTGAGTCTTTTAAACGAAACACTTTATTAGATTTTTGTTTACTTAACTATTTTCAAATTGGTGGAAATGTGCGTTTATTTAACATTATTCACAGTTAAGACAATCTACTATTGTGTCTAAGTTAGGCAGCTATGTATAAGACAACAATAAACAATGGCGCAAAATTTTTAACGATTTAGTAAGATGTTAAAGCATTTTTAATATTATAAAAAATGCCTTAACATCTTACTAAATCGTTTAAAATTTTGCGCCAATGTTTTTAAACACATTTTCCAACGTTGAACAGTTGCCTAAAGTTAGACAACGTTTATAAATAAGACCTTTAGTGTATAGGACTCAATAATTTTTACTTTCTGCTGTGTTTACCCTTCAGTTTATGTCTAATGAATAGTATAAGACCAAAACACACAAATTTCTAATAATTCTTCTACTCACTGGTAAAAACTGGTCTTAACCAATTTTTTATTGAAGAAGGACTGTTTTGATAATTTTTATAAAATTTGTAAGTCTATAGTCTCTACAATTGCTATATCTGACATACAAAAAAAATATAATACTATACCAACTTATTTTATTTAAATCCGTTTGACTTTTTTTTAATAACTGCTTAACAACACATGTACAGGTACAGTGTATATATGTATATACAAAAAACGAAGCAGCTTATTAAAAAAAAATAAAATAATATGACATCTCGTTGTGGCAATTATTTTTATCTGCAATATCAACAGATTAAATCGAACGATGACGTGACTATTAAAGCTTTTACGACTCAAAATAACATCCTGAATCCGATATATTCAATAACGTTCAATTTCATTTATATTGTTTTTAACGATTCAAATCAAACGAAGATATTTTCGATCTTTATAGCTTTCGCATCAAAAAAAAAAAAAATAAATAAATAATGTATTTAAAGTAACCTTATAATAGCTATAAATTTTTTATGAGAGTTCTATACGAGTGATGTGTAGTTTAATAAAACAAAAAAAAAAAAAACCAACTTATATATGTACATCCCATTAGATATGATTTACTTATAATATGAAAAAATATTACATCAAAGTCAAAAGAAATATAAATTAAATTCACGGTCTCTTACAATTCCATTTAGCTAAGTAATCTATCAAATCTGCTCCCCAGAATGCAAAAAGGTCACACACCGACCGCGACGACCAACACACCTCCACCACCCTACCGCTGCCGCCATTCATGTCTTTCAATCTCAATCGAACACGATTTATCCTCGAAGAGCTGTCAAAATTTTAATGAGAATTTCTATATCAAGTCGCAAATCGCAATGCAAAATGGCTGACCGTTTGACATTTCATCGTGTATCGTGTATGAGATACAATTGAACACGGATTAATTAACTTTGCATATTGCTCCTCATTCGATGTTTAATAGCGCGCCATTTAAAAATTCCAATTTCAAAACGAACAACGAGCACCAAGCTTGGTTTGATAGTTAGTTATAGTTGGAATGGCAGAAATATAGCTAGGTACCTGATTAGATCGGTGGGTGGCAGTAGTGACGCCAGCAGCAGCAGCAGCAATGGCGTCGTTGTCGACGTCGACATCAACATCAACAACAACGAGATATTAATTAATCAACGCGGGGGTAAACAGTTTAAAATGCCTAAGCGATGTTAAACTACTCGCATGCATTTCAATCGACCATTTTATAGATCCATAATTATACACGGGGTCTTGAAGCCGACACAATTAGCACATTACCCACGCTTTCTGCAGGTACATATATGTAGATATTTTGTTGGTAGTCGCACCTCACACACAGGTGTCGCTCCTGCTCTCCAAACAAAACAACAATACCGCTGCTGCTGATTCAAAATGGGCGTAGATTATCAAAATATGTTCACTCTGATGGTTATCGTTTGTTTATCTTGTTTGAAATATTTCAAATTCATTGCGGTTTCACCTTTATGTGATTTCATGAAATGGATTCTTGTGTATCTCGCGTCGTCGTCGTGAGTCGGGGGCGCCATATACTCGCTCAATCTCACACAATAGCTATATGATGCGCGTCCATAAAGATGTTAAGTACTTTGGCTGGGCATCTATCTAAGCATATTGTTGCCACTAAAAGTTGCAATAACTTACGAGCCATCGCTCAATAATCAAGCGCACAAAAAAGTCTCGTAGCTTACATCAAGCAAACTATATAGCCCGCGCGCGCGGGCCTGCGCTCTCACTATGCGCAGACAGCTTAAACAGCCATTTATCAAATTTATTGACATTCATCCATCTATCCATCCATCGCATTGGATGTTGTAAGTGAGTCAATGATTTACAGTCGGTGGTATTTTTGTTGGTCTTTACGAATTTTTTATTGTTTATTGGAAATTTTCTGCCTCATTGTTGGTTATTTACTGTTTCTGGCGTTTGTTATGAAAACATGAGGTGGTTTGATGGCGAAGCGATGGAACGAAGTTTTGCTGGCCATTGTTATATAGCAGCGTGCAGCTTAGCTTTGCTTTTACAGTGGTAATAAGGCACTTAATTTTCACTTTGGGTGAGGGATTTTTTTTGTTTTTTAATCGGGAGATAAATCAATTGACAAATTGATTTAATGTTATTTTGAGATTTAAGCAAAATTTTTCTTGTATTAATATTTGTTACTAAATTTGAAGATAAGATAGCCTTAGGTGATGTTGCTGACATAAGTTTGAAGTGAAGTTAACATAATATTAAGGAAGTTTGGCTCGTTTTTAGCATTTTTTCTCATGTCATTGATTGTTTTTTAGTTAAAAAAAAAACAGAAATTTCAATAATATGTAATAATATATAATCAAAAAAATATATATATAATAAAAGTAAAAAATGTATTATCTCAGAACAAAACTCTTTAAATATTAGAATATCGCTTGGAACCAAAATCGCGCAAGTTGAATTTAGGTGCTATTAAAATGGCTAAGTGTAGTCATGAAGCTATTTGAAAAGACTCTCAGACTGAAAAAATACAAAAAAAACTCACAACGTGTAGGCAGAGAAGGTAAAACATGCGATGATAACTTTTTAAATTTTATAGGGTGCGTCTTAACAAATAAAATTTTAATCGCGTACCGTTGGGCGGAGAAAAATTGAATATTTCATAGTTTGTAGGTTTGTTGATAGAAAGTACATACCTGCCAAAAACATAACTAAATATATAAAAATAAATTGTTGTTTTTGCTTGTACGTGTATATGTTGATTTTTTGTTGGATTCGTATTGAACCAATATTTTAAATTTCGACTGAAAAAGGGAGAAAATCGTGAAAAGCCGAAATAGCATACTTTCAGGGATGGATGACGGCGACATCTAGAAATTCCGTTTTGTGTATGGGAAGGAGAAAATATTGATTCTAAGGAATGGTAAGCACTATGGAATTGGCAATTGTCCATAATTTTGTTCCTCACAAAAAAAGGATCACCAACAGATGGCGTTATTTTATTTTCTCTTTTTATAATGCTTAAATACCGTTCGAAGCCAGGTGGACCAAATTGTTTAACTATATAAATAGAAACAATTAATTGGAATCACATGATTGGTAATTTCCCAACCTACCGCTTCCAATTAAAGCGCCGTGATATTTTTTATGACAGATCTTTTAATAAGAAATAGCTATATATTTTTCAAAATTTTATTTTCTCAATTTAAAAAGCCTGTAAAACGCAGTTAATCAGTAACTATTTTGAATTTCTAATTTTTTCTGGCAGATCTACCTTAATAGAAGTTCGAAGTTTTTTTTTTTTTAAGAGCGTATATAAGAACTTAGTTATATACGGTCTTAAAAAAAACGACCAACTTGTTAGATCGAATTTTAATTATTGAAATTTTGATAAATAAATTGTTGATAAAAATTAAAAGCACTATATTACATACTCCTTCAAGAATTCAGACAGCAACCTTGCTCGAGGTTATTTTTTTTTTTTTATAAATTAAACAAAATTTTCGATATTTATGGGTTAAATTTAAAGCCACGAGCTTCTACTCTGTGTCTGGAACTTTAAATTTATGAATGACTATCGATAAGAGTTAACTTTTTTGGCAATTGAATAAATTAGCATAATACTAAATTTGGTCTTTAAAAATATGACATATTCATCCATAATACCCTTCAATTAAAATTTCAGACAACAAAGGTTTTGCAAACCCTTGTTTGTAAAAAAATAACAAAAAAAAAACAAAATATATAAACGACCTTATGACCGACCCCCTCCAACTATAGGTTATTGCCATTAAAAACACAAATCATCATATGTATATTTATCTATAAACAGATATTTTTCCCAATCAATTAAATGATTCTTACATAATTTTTCGATAAAACACAGAAATCACAATCAGAGACTATAGTTCCGCTTTTTTTTCTTTTTTTTTTCTCTGAAACTTGACATTAAGAAATTCCTTGTTGTCTCTCAGCTCAGCACACAATCAAATATTAAGCTCACAAAAATGGATGTTCCAAACAAACAAAAAAATTCATTAACATAAATCGATATTAAACAGAAATTTCTGAAAAATAAAAAAATAATAAAAAAAATCAATCCGCTAATGGCCTTGGGGCGCCTTCCGTGCGTCACATTTTCAAATCAGCAATTATAATGCGGATTCAATTAACATAAATTGTCAAAATTTGATAAATTTTCAAAAAAGATAAATATAAAACTGTTAGAAACTCAAAAAAAAAACACATAAAACCATCCGCCAACATATAACCAACAAAAGACCAAGACCATCAAAAGAGTCATAAATTTCCCGCATGTGCCTGAAGCTTTGAAAGCTATATAGTCAATTCACCATCGATCGCATCAACCAACCATAAGCAAAGCATAAGGACTAATAGTTTCACGTGCCTAAGGAATGGCCATTTTTGGGGGACAAGGCTCATGCCACAGCAATGAATATTTTCTCCCAAGCACGAGGATACCACCATCTTCATCTTCATCTCCATCATCGAATCATAGAGTGCCATTCTGGGGATGATGGTAGTAAGTCCATCTCTAAGTGCAATTTAATTGAAAGATACAAATACAGCGCGCGCTTCTTCTTCACCTTGTTTGAGTGTTGAGTGTTAGATGATGCGGTTTTCTTGCAAATGATGGCCTCAGCCAGAGTTGGGACAGAATGTTTGCTGTTGTGAGTTAGCTGATGGATATTGTTGATGGCATTATAAATGGTTTTGTCTACGAAGATGGTGCGATCGATTGGCTAGCATCTGGATGGATGATGGTCTGGCTGACCAAATTAGTTTGCTTCATCGCACCTTATTCGGAAAGTGTCTCATTATTCAAGCATCCGACGAGCAAATTAGGCAGAAGTATGTTTAGATGAACATTCTTTGCACCAGTTGGTCGTCACGTTGTCGCTGGTTGTCGTTCGTTGTTGTCTTCTTCGTCTTCATCTTCGTCTTTGTCGTCATCAGAATTGAGGAATGAATGAAGACGCGTTGATTGTGTGTTAGACTGGACACTGATAATGATGCTGTTGATTGCTGATGGCAATGTGATGGCATAAAGATGACCTCGCTGCTCTTCCATGATTCGAATGGGTCATCACAACATACTGCACTGACGATGATGATGATGATTGTGCGAGTATTTATTGGGTCCACAAGGAAATCCAAACAAATATCCAAAAAAAGGCAATTTGTGTGAAGTGGAAATTGTTAAGAACGTTAATTGGACAGGATATGGTTTTGAGAATCATCTTGCTTCGCGTCCTCAAATTTGGATTTATTAGGATTCTTGATATGGAAAGATTCTTTCCTACAGAATGAAGTGATTTGCTAAAATAAAAAAGAAAAACTCGTTAACATTGAATGATTGACAACAGTCTTTTATGGCAATATAGGTTGTTTTTAATTTTAAAAAAAATAATAACGGCTTATCAAATGATATGTTTCTTATCCTATTGATAAATTAACTCTTGTAGCAAATTTTCCAACTATCTGTTCAATTAAAAAATGCATATGCCAAGCATTAGTGATTTCTAAACTCGTGCTTTTTAAGGGCAGTAGAACCTACAAAATTTTATTAATTTAAAACTAGTTTACCGTTCGCCTCCGAATAAAATAGTGTTTTATTATTTATCTTGGTCAAAAATATAGAAGCACTAGAAATAGTTAATATTTTTTTTGCGTACAGAAAACAAAGAAATCTTGGGATGCAGTTATACTTGAAATAAACAAATTTAAGTTTTCAAATATTTTTTTTTTCAAAATCGGTTTACAAAAAATAATTGCTATTTAAAGGTTGATTTTAAAAAATTTCAGTAGAAATATTTGAAGCATTTTATGAATTTCTTACAAAAATGTGAAAAATTATGTTAAAATTCAATGAAATTTACGGTATTCTGGACAGTTTAATGTGAATGAATAAGTTTGCTTTCATTTTTACTTTTGTCTCATAATACAAAAATTACAGAAATGTGAATTTCTGTTATTGGACGAAAAATCACAGATACTGAAAGCAGGTGCTCTTTTCTGTGACAAACTTCGAATTTTGAAATTAATTAAAAATCACAGAGATTCACCAGTTTAGGAGTGTTCAGAAATCATGTCTGCTTTTGAACTCTTAAACTTTAAAAATTTCAAAACTTTTTTCAATTGAATTTTATTTATCAAATTGAAAAGCCAACCTTTTAAAACATAAAGTTCAAAGATCCCATCTTCATCCTCTCTGTTTCTTCATGCATATATATACATAACATAGATGCTATTATAGACCCATAATCATAATTGTTCAATCTAGTTCAAATGACCAGAAGGCGTATCTCGTGAATTACCATATTAATCCATGTCCAACTATTACGTTTATTCGTATACTCCAATTCCAAGTAAGGGCATCTATTAGAGATTCTAATTAACCATGACAGTGATATTCCCGCGATAATTTTTACCCCATTTATATTGATGTTGTCTTTCATCGTTTTCCTTAATTAAAAACAATCTTTCAACATCATTTTATACTTCTCTCTCCTCTTGCCATTGTTTGCCTTGGGGTTAAATTAAGGTGCATCGTCATAAATTTATTTTATTCGAGATTAAAAAAAAAATCTCCACCTCTTTTCGAATTTTGTTGTTTTTTTTTTTTGTATCCATAAGATACATACTTACTTTAGCCTGCCGGAGTTATGCTTTTGCTGTGTCCACCTGATTTCTTATCACCATTCAAAACAATCTTATACACTGACCATGATCACATGGAGTCTTCCTTTTTTGTTTTTGAAGCCTTCTAGCATCAACGGTTTTGTGTTCCACAAGTACAATGGCGGTGAGGCCGCTGTGCCGCCTTGTACAGTGTTCGACCGCTTAACCCGATTAACATATTTTCCACTTTTCGGATTTTATTTATTTTTTTTTTTTTTTTGTAGTCCATACCTTTGTTGTAACCTTTTTTTTAATAGGGCGTTGTTAATTTATTGGAGAGTTGACATCACACAGAATTAGGTAAGTTGATGGTAGAATTAGCTCGTTCAATTTCAATTACAGAATCATGAGTTTTAATGTTGAATTAAAGAAATTTGGAGGTTGGTGGCTTTTGCGATTGGTCATCAAATGGAAAGAAACGACATTGTTTCTGGATTTCACTTCAGAATCGAAGCCAGAAGCATTCACGCACGTGTAATTTCATTAATTGACATGTTGACCATAACCCGCTCTAAAATTTGTATCATTACATTTTTAATAAATTTCCATTTCCTTCGAGGTGAGTTTTAAGGAAAGAAAACGATATTCAAAAAACGAACTTAAAAGAGTACTAAATATCAAGTGCTTATATTATTTTAATATCGGACGAAATGTTTGTAAAAAATATGTCAAATCATATCATAGGGTACAACATAACAATATCCGTATAATATGTAGCTTTTCGGCGATGCTTCATGTTTCCTTAAGCCGACATTCAATATCTTAAGGGTGCGGGACAGTATTTATTACGTCCCGATCGGGCGTATTAAACGGATTTTCGATTGTTTGTCATTCAATAGTGGACCCAAGGCACGAAAGAGTTTAAAATCTAAAAATGAAAGTATGCATATTGCAGCCGTATATACAGAACACAACAAAATCCTTGAACAATCCCTGCGATGACACGGACACTTCGCACGCCCGACTGAGAAAGTGAAAGTCTAGAAATAAAAATCCTTCTCCGCATTATTCAGAAACCCCAAGTGAATATAATGGAGGAAGGCTTAAGAGATACGATAAACCTACCGACGGACGCGACACAACGAAGGTGATCTCCATTTAAGGTTTTTTTTTTCCATAACAAAAAAAAACAAAAAACATACATGTATGTAGGTATATATCTTTTTTATCCCTGATGATGATACTGCTTCAGGTAAAAATGGGAAAAATCAGACTTTTTCGGTTTTATTCTTTTCAAGACTTCATCCAGCAACTTTTACAGAGTCAATGTTGCTGTCGCAATTTATCACCTTCTTCTTCTTATTATTATTATTTTGCGGTATACAGTCGTCGGTGTGGTGAGTTTGTGTATTTTGATGGCACACCGCAGGAGGAGATGATGGGCACTTTGCTAATTGAGATCTTGTTAATAATGCGGTAATGATGTCGTGAATGATTACATTGTATGGTGACTTCAAGGCTGCTTATGATGACGACGACGACGACGAGCGATGGTGCATTTTCATAAGTTGTGATTCGAATGGTGCAGAATATGACGTTGTTGTGAATCATTTGTTTTGTTTTTTTATTTTTATTATTATTTTACCACAAAATCATTGAGTGTAAATAATATCAAATTTTTCCATCAGCTATATGTATAAATATATATGTGATATTGTCAATTTTTAATCAGTTATGACATTTCAAAGATAAAAATGGTATTATTTTCAAATTTTTGAAATGAATTTAGTCAATATATGCGAAGGATCAGTGCGATAATGGAAATTAAGTCAACTGAATTAATGCAGAAAAAAAAACTTTAAAGCGATTTAATTCTTATAAAAATTACATTAAAAATATTTAAGTACATCTATACATATTCCGGAAGCTGTACTACATTGCTCTTAAACTTTTGAAGACTACGGCTCTTCTGATCAGGTTCCTCCACACATTTATCCCTGAATTTTATGTTTTCTGGATATTATGAATATTTTTTAAAACAGCATTAACATAAAATTTTATCTTCATCAACTTCAAAGAGATATCTCGAAGAGCGGAACTTCTTATTGACAAGCAAAAGAAAGATTGATGATCTGATTGCTCTAAAGGTCGAACTATCTAAGCATATCATAAAGAGAAAGATTATTGTATTATTGATATTTTCCTTTGAGCAAAATTCCTATCAATTTCTCTTATCGAAAAAATGTGCGGATTTTCTTTCGTTGGGTTAGAAATCTACTTTCAGATTATTCAAAACAATTCAAAGAGTATTCTTGTCTAAAACTTGAAAAATAAATTTTGTACCGCAAGACATTAAAGGTATTTATGGACGGTAAGTCCTTCTTCTGTTGATGGATGATCACATTTTCTACGTTCATAAAAACTATGGCAGTGTTTAGGTTTCTTTTTGAAAATGCATGAAATGTTGGCCCTTATAATATGGTTTTGATCTGTACATTTACACTTTGAGTTTTAGTATAAATCTAGTATCCATAGTCAAAAGCTCGTACATAACTTTTATGGATAAATTGAGCTCTGAAAGTGATAGCTAAGGTTGAAAACATATACTGGAGCTGCAAGCAGAGCGTTATACTGAGGCGTCTAGCGGCGAGGTAACCTAATAAAACTATAATGACAATTTTGTCATCTCTCGTTCTTTAGGAGACCGACGCACGCACGGCGACTGGACGTAATATTTCATACATTGCTTCGCTGGAAAAACCGAAAAATATCTACCTAAAAAAATTCCACCGTTCTTCAATGGTCAATCCCTTTTCAAAATTAATAGTGAATTTTTTATATGTTTTATTAAAAATTAAAAAATAAGTTTGCGAAAATATTATGCTTATTGCTTGCTAATATCGAAGAGCTTCCTTTCAAAAATCGATAGAAAAAAAGAATAAACTGAATGCAAAAAAATGGAAATAAAAAATAAAAAACAGTTACTTTTTTGACTAATTAAAAAAAGAAATTATTTTTAGCAGTAACAAAATAAAATTATCAATATTTTGGGGAAAAGTTTTCGAGAAAATAAACATTTCCTTATATTTTAATTGGATTTTCTCTCAAATTCCTCAGGTGTTTGAAAACAGGTTTCTTTGTTTAAAATTATTGCATTCAAAGTTATTTAGTAAATAAAAATTTAAAAATTGCTCCTTGTTGTTAAAAAAAACGTAAATTATATTAATAAAACCCATGATCATCCCACGAGACGAAAAAAATGCCAGTCTCGTCTCGGGATACTGATACTGAAAATTAAAACGAGACCGAGATAAGACTTTAAAAAGTGTCGTCTTTTCGCGTCTCGTGACTGGCTATAGTTATTAATTTTAAAAATGTCTTCTTCTTTTAAATAACTGTTAAAGTGAAATTCTTAGGTCGTATAGGAGCTTGTTTGTTGAATCAAATTACTTCCAAAAGAACTTGTCTCATATAAGAAAGAAAATTCACATAATTTTGTATTCGAAGGAAATTAAAAAAAAAATAAAATTTTTTTTCCAATTAAACGAAGGTCATGGAAAAAATCACTTTGACCATTTGACCCCAGTTAATTTTGTTCGAATCACCACGCGCTTAATATTTTCTGAGAAGACAATTAAGGATTTTCTTAAGAAAAATTACCTTTGCCCTAATATCGCAAGCGATATGTCATCATATATAGCTAATTTCACCACTCTGCATTTCAGTATAAATAAAACCATATATTAGACTTTTGATGATAGACTTTACTTTAATAAAATACTGATCATATAAGATGTTGAAAAAACTACAATAATAATTCAATCATTTCAAATACCAAAATAAATTCATATATTAACAAATTATTAGTACAAGCATACTTTCCATGTCAAAATGAAATAACTGTCATTAAAAATCTAATAAATTCCTACCAAAAAGGATACAAAAATACCGTTTTTAATCTACGCAAATGGATTATTCACCTGTTGCACTTGTCAAAAAATTTACTACACCACCGCAGCTATCACCATCAGCATCAGCTTTCTTCAATCATATCTCGCAGCTTAACACGAGATTTCCCTCCATTTCTGTCTTCAACGATCTCCCAGCTTCCTCCTCCAACTATGGTCCATCATCTTACAAACTACAACATAAATGATATTCTCTCCTCCAGTTAGCATAGTAGTTGCTGAGTTCCATTCAAACTATCCCAAACAACATCGAACAAATCCCAATCGAACTCCAGCTTTTTAAAAATATAAAATAATAACAATAATAAAAATCCAATATCCCAATAGCGTTGCACTTTGCAGCACCAACAAATCAAACACACTTTAGTCGTCGTAGTTGTTGTTTTTGTAGTATGTATCTCACCTGTAAAACCGCCACGCCAAACCAAGCCAAGTCGTCGTTGTCGTCGTCGTCGCTCAGTCGTGCTGCTTGCTGTGATTCAAGATTCAATATATATTCCTCCGCGACGACCACTTCGGTCCTATACAAATTTCAAAGTTGTTTTCAGTTGATATCGGTTACTCACAAGGCTAACAACCCAGTGAATCACCTGCGTGTACCACTCTTTGAAGTTATACCTGTTCACTTGTCTTGAGATACTTTTTTTCTCTACTTCACCTGTTTAACTGAGGGAGAAAAAAATCAATGCGTGCGTGCGCGAAGTGCTGATATAAATACAATTTAATATAAAAATTGTATATCTTATAATAGAAAAAAAAAATACCTATACATTTTTTAAGGAGTGTTCTGTAGATAAATAGTTTTAGATACGCATCAATAGTGTAAGTTATACCTGCGCAAAAAAAAACAAACAAACACCAATTGATCGCAATTAATCCCGAAACGCGTAATTACCATTTTGAATTCGCATTACCTCTGGAAAAACAAAACCCGCAATTCCCAAAACAAAATAAAAAAGTATCTTTTCGCGGTTAATATGTATATCTTTTGGTAGATTTGATGAATGAATCTGAAGAATGCGTGTTCGGCTATGTTTAGAAGAATAACATAAACAAACCGATAAAAAAAGAAACAAGTTAATATCACACACTCTGACCGAAATTGAAAAGCAAAAAAGGGTTGACTCCGAAAACTAGTTACGACTCTTAACAATCAAGTTTAACGAGAATAACCCGGGAAGAGTTTTTGATACGCGGTGGTGTCTTCGTCGACTTTGCTGCTGGTGCTGCGCCGGCCGAGGGTTTTAGAACTAGTTGCGTCGCACTATACACTACTGGATATTTTGCCCTAGTTTTTTTTATTTATTTTGGTTTTTTTTTTTTGAAGTGCCGGTGTCATTAAAAAAATTGTGGTTAGGTCAGGTGTGATGGTGTAATATATATAGATACTTTTGTATCTTTAACATGGAATAAACTGGATTCGTCCCATATAAAAAAGGATTCAAATTGTTTTTTAATTGCCTGCGAATAAGCATTTCTATAATACGCGGCAAAGGATAATCATACAGCCTCAAACTGGATACAGGGGGAACATTTTCGATAGCCTATTCGGATTGGCTTACCGAACCACGGTAAATATTTAAGATATTTTTTCTTCGCATATAAAACTAAAAAGAAGAAAAAAAATACAAAACACACAAATTTTCTATTTAATTTGGCCAATTGATGTTGTAATGCCGTCGTCGTCGTCAACGCTGTCGTATAGTCAACACTGCGCCGCACCTTTTGCTTCACCTAAAAAAAAAATAATTCAAACGAATCATTTGATGGCAATTTTCCTTCGTCACCACTAACAGAGCATCATCATCATCATGGTTTCTCGGGAAGTTTTCGACTTCTATTTTTAATCTTAATGTGTAAATTAGCTTCTTTTTTTTTTTTTTTTTTATTATTATTTTTTTTTTTTTTTTTGAGAAATCTCACTTTTTTATTGTCATCAGGGTTTGATTAGCACCGTCCCGCAGGTAGACAGAGACAAATATTTAAAGCTTTCGCAATAAACCACATCACCGCCATCGCCTTGCCACCGTCATCATGATCAACTTTAACGCTTTCTGCAAAAAAGACTTAAGCAATTTTTGTTGGTTGATTTCTCTCGCTGCAAAATGAAGATAAATAGTGATTTTTAAATTTTGACACCCTTCTTTGGAAGTGTGATACTTTGTTGAACATTTTCTCATAACAACGGCATTCTAGACTACGGTCAGCTGAATTTGCATAGTTTTCAACCCTTTTTTTCATCGAGATCAGTGTGTTTGTCCTTCCATCAGCATAACAGCAAAAAAATCCTTGCATTGTTAAAATAAATCAGAGCACAAACTCAACGAACGTAAAACGTGATGATGATCTCAGTCGAGGATAAATCAGAACCAAAATAAAAAAAAATACGAAAACAAAATAATACCGAATCACTGATGTGAAATTTATGTGGTTTTTGTTCTACCTACCTGTGTCCAGGTAAGGACCGAAAGGATTTTTCACTTATTTAATATATACACGAAGATCGTCCACGAATTCAGCGATGTACGAAGATATGTTTATTTTTTTTTGTGAAAGGATGGGTCATTATCGTCCTTAAGGGATACTACTCACGGACGATGCATTAATGCGTAATGAGGCTAGACTATTTTGATGATGGTATATATTCTTTCACTTTTGTTATTGTTGTTCTTCCATATATTTATTCGCTGGCCGTTGTGTTGTATCTTGAACTTCTTTTGAATACGTATATCCTCTTGTGTCCTTTGGCCATTGCCATATCATTAATACAATTTTCATGCACATCATGCAAATGATTTTTTAAATGTCAGCTGTATTTATGTATTGTTTTGATCATGGTATATTGCGACGGACAGACGGACATTAGGCGCGAAATTATATTTTTATTTTTTTTTTGTTCGTGGTTGTTAAAAAAGTGTCTTTAAATGAAGGTCAAATGGATGGATGGATGGATTAACGACCGTTAGTGTGGATAATTAGGAAATGGAATTGGGTTCGTTATTATTATTATTTTTTTTTTTTTTTGAAAAAGGATTGTGTAATTTTGTGTGTGGAAGAGGCGTTAAGGATGATTTTTTTTTTAAGTTAAAGAAATGTTTGAGGAAATATTTTTAGTTCCCATGAAAATAAGAAGGATTTGTTTTTTTTTTATTATTAAAACGTCCAGCCAGATGCCGATTGATTTATTTGGGATGTTAATCATAAAATAAGCAATTTATTTTGAAAATCCCAAACAAAAATTTACAAGTGGTGGCTAATTAATAACACGAATAAAAATAAAAAAACAAATTAAGCCGTCGGGCCGCGTCACTCAGAACATGATAAATTTGGGTTTGCAATGCAGTTGTGTAGATGTTTCGTTTTTATTTGTAATATGTAAGTTCATTCAACAGAATTTAAAATTGGAAAAAAAAAATTAACTTAATACAATTTCTTTATGTATTTTTCGTTTATAATATGTCAGTCACGTCAATTCAGTTTTAAATTATCTTTAACATCAATTCATTTTCAAAGCTAAATTTTATGATAAAATTGTGGGAAGATTTAAGTCTATGTATATGTATTTTTTTCCTGGTTACAATTGTTTGCAAATTAGAACAAAATTTGCCTTAAAAATTTTGATAATATTATTATTTGAAGAAGATTGCAATTACGTACAGATTTGATATTTAGTTTAAGCTACAAGGAACGTACCCAATATTGAACGTATCCAATATACATCGACCTATCGCAACGTGTAACAGCACAACTTTATGTGCTACAGAAATTTCCACGTTTTTAATTTATCCTGCCGCTGGCATAGATGTTTACACATCAAAAATCCAGTATGATCTTAGGTCTAAAATTCATAAAGCAAAATCTGTCTCCGTCTATTTCATAAAAAGAACTTCAACTATAAAGAAATCATTTCCCTCTTTGAATAAGAAAATCATCAATATTTGCCGTTTCTCATTTGCTATTGATATTTCTATGACATATCTACCGTAATACTTGTAATGCACATTAGTTTACGTTGACCTGAACTTGGTGTGGTCTATTAAGTACAGTAAACTCTCTAATAGCTTGACACCGACGCACGGTACCTATCCAGAAATTTGTCTGCTTAAGTAAAAAAAAAAAATAAATCCGAATTGAGAAAACAAATAAGCATTTTTTTAATTTCAATTAGAATGCATTAAAAAAAAATTAAAAATAGAATTTCCAAATTTTGACTTTGTTTTTAAGTTTTGAAGCACTTAAAAAGCAAAATTAGTGATTATTTTGATGCCAATATAAAGTTGATGACCCAAATATTAATTCTTGCCAATTTTTTTTTCATTTTTGACATGAAATGAATTTCATTATTTCAATGATTAAACTAACTTACCATTGATAATTGAAAACTTAAAAGTCGTTTTACGTAAAAGGTTGGACCAAAATGAAATAGCTATGAATTTATGTCTCAGAAATTTTTTATGAATTTTCATTTACCAGCCTTTCAATCCTATAGCCTTCAAAATTCAACATATTCTGAGTTACCAGCCAAATAGTATACGTAACAATATGTATTTCATTGATTCCTGTTGGTAGAATATAAAATGTGTTAAAAAAAAATGTCGTCTTAGAATTTTTTGTATTTAAATTTTGGTTTTAAAATGATATCTAAGATAATATATATAGATATTTATAACATGTCATGGTTGTAATTAAATAAAAAAATAATAAAATAAATATAATGTCTTAAGTTTGACTTTGACTTGACTTTTCTTTACTTGACTTTTACTTATCTTGACTTTACTTTTCCGAATGAATCTTGGTTAGGTTAAGTTTTATCTATAGGCTTTAATATAATTTGTATAATTTGGAAATAAGGAACTAAAATGTGATAGTGTAAATGTTCAATGTTTGGTAATTTAATTTAGGATGTTTTGTATATTGTTAAATGTAGTCATCCTACATACATACATATATTCTGGCCAAAAAGTTGCAAATTTCTTAGTTTTCAGTTTGATTTTTATTAAAAAAAAATATATACCTTCTATATTTTTCTCTCTAAAAGGTCGGTTATTTTTTTTACTATTTTTGTGGGTTGTACTTGTTTGGTAAAAAAATCAATAAATGACTTAAAAATATATAAGTAATTTCTTAATTAAAAAGAAAAATAAAAAAACCCGTCGGCAAAATAGATTTTCACAGAAAATAATTTCGATTGTAAAATGACTTAAAACAATCGAAATAATTTACTGTGAATTTTGTACCGTTGCATTTTTATTTTTTTATTTTAGGAAAAAATATATTTATAATCCCTGCGAAGTTTGTAAGGCGCCATCAAAATGTGTACAAAGGGTTTGAAAATCTTTTCTGTAAAATCAAAATTTTAAAATGAGTATTAATAAAACAAATAAGTCGTCGTAGGTAAAAAAAAATACAATAACTTTTAAGAGAACATGGTGTTTAATTCAGAAAAAAATATTCACTTTCGAATTGTTCATTATTACCTTATTTTCAAGTAATTCACCTCCTTAATTGATTTTAATTAAGCTATAAAATCATTTATGTTTATTTATTTTTAGCTTTGAAATTGATTTTATCTTACGTTTAAATGACTAAAAGGTAGATAAATTTCAAGTAAAATAGCTACTCTAAACAAAAAACTATTCAAAATTATAATTTTTCCTTTACTGTGCGTGTTCTTGAAATAGACAAAAAGTGGTTTAACCTTGACAAAATCTTGTAAACAGAATTATAAAAAAAAACATTTTCTTACTTTCTGAAGTTGTCAAATCAAAGTGTGTTTAGAAGCGTGTCAAATTCTATTGCTACTTCTTTTGTCGCCCACATACTTTCCTAATCACGTTAAGTGTGCCGATTTTAACATTTTGTGCATACATAAAGTCTTTCCCAATTCCTATAGAATAATAATAAAAATATTTTTTGAATTTCTCTCGTCCACTTCAAAAAGCAACAAATTTTCTTAATTAACGAATGATAGGGTCATGGAAATTTATTACCTTCACCAATATACTAAACACTATAAAAACGACCATGATAATGTTATTTTTTTTCTCTCTTTCTCTCGACGATGTCTTCCAACAAACTCAACAGCAAGGTGCATTGTTAAGGGCTCTTTTCATGTGTGTTAAGGTCTTATATATAGAATTTCGTTTTCGTTCTTTTCTTTTTGTTGTCTTATTTATTGATACGACGACGAAGCCAAACCACGCAACATCACCTCTAATCAAAGTGCTTCGAAATTTTTTTAACACCAAAAATGCATCAGTTTTATGACCTCAATCTTTTTTTATTTTATTTTTTTATTAAAAAGCCCAAATGGTTTTAAAAAAAATATATACAGCTCCATTTATAGTATCTACCTACTCATTTGATTAAAAAAAAATCCTTTTCTCACACTTTAAACGAATCTAACACATACACACACAAATTGTGACGAAGAAATAAATAAAGTAAAAAAAAGAAACTGATCTAAGCAAACAAAGATCCATCCATGATGGTGTGTTTTGTGTCCATCATCTGGCCATGTCGTGAAGAGATATTTTAATCCTTATCCAACATGGAATACCCTTTGGCTGAATATTTATTTATTTTCCACATGGATATCTCTTGTAGGACCCTATATTGTTTTTTTTTTTACTTTTTTATTCTTCATCATATCGTCGTCGTCGTTGTCTTCGTCTTCAAATGGACATTGAAGATAAAGAAGGCACTTTGAAAGGATAAATGTTATTTGTAAGGGTTCGTTTCTTTGCTGCTACATGCTAGTCGATGACGATGAAGAACAACAAGAAGAAGATCCAAATAAATATCCTTTCGGACAAGGGTAAACAGAATTTTAACCCTCTGATGTAGGGCTTTGTTCTTTCTTTGCGCCGCACAATGTACCATCGGACATCATCACTACCCTTTGCGCATTCGATAGAATAGTCCGATCGGCCATCTTCATTGGACAGGTAAAGAAGAGTTGAAAAACAAATTAAATCCCTTTTTTATCGTTGCGCAATCGCATTTAAATCACTCAGTGTATGAGTGTATATGTGTGTTATTTAAGAAAAAGGGGTATCCCTATTATGACCGCATTAATTTGGACAGCGGAATAGGCGAGATGTCCAACCTCGCAGCACAATAGATGGGAACAATTGAATGGTCTTCTAACGTTCATATTTGAATGGCGCGACACAATAGGAACGCAGATTTGGAAAGGATCATTATTCAAATGAGCAGAATTGAGTTGACGCAAACAGGGGTGTTCTAGGACCAAAATTTATTTATATTTTTTTTTTTTTCGTTTGTTTGTCGTTCCTTAAGTCCGTCTTCAATATTTGAAAATGTGTACGAACGAAGAAGCGAAATGCCCGCAGGGGCAGGATAGTCGGAGATTTTTTTTTTTTTATTATGCATTATTATTTCTTTAAGATGATGATAGATTTTATGTGTCTTGTCATTGAGATTTAACGGTCGAAAAGATGCAGATGCAAATAAAGGAGAAGATGCACAATTTTGTTTGGTGATGAGTTCTTTTTTTTATTTTTTTTTTCTCACGCCAGCATTAGACAGATTTGAGAAAGTATTATTTTTTTTTTAAATAAAAAATTGTCCATACAGATGAAACCCGCGGTTACCAAAGAGATTGCTTAATCGAATTTAAATAATTTAACGAAATTTATAGTCAACAAATGTCAAATTTATAGACGAAAAAAATAGTTTCAGAGAAAACCTAATCTAACGCCTACTTGAATATTTTTACATTTTTTTTTTTGTGGTCATGGTTTTCAAAAAAATAAGGCCAATGCAGAGAGTTAAGAAAAAACCAATTTGGAATTTTTCTTTTAAGATTAATAGATAAGAGAGTTTGTTTTTTTTTTGGTTTTAAATTCAAAAGTGCTTCTGCTTAAAATGACAAATTATTATTATTCACAAATATGGATTGGTATTTGTTACGCTGAGCTGTGTCAGTTTGTTTATTAAATGAAGATACCCAAATATGAAATGATGGACCAGATGGTATCATACAAAAAATAAAGCTATGAGAAATGATTTATTGCATTGAGTATATAAAATTTTTGGATGATTAAAAATAATAATTGTCCGTGAAAAGTATTAAGTTAAGTATTTGGAGATTTGTATTAATCGTTTGCTTTTTATTTAAAAGATATCTATGACTTTTATGTCTTACAATGAGTGGCTTATCCGGATTTCTAGAGAAATAAATTTTAATGTTGGAATTGACACTTTTCGGCTCATAAATATGTTTAAATAAAAACAGAGATTAAAATCTTCCATTTAATGATATGTGTTCTAATTTTTTTCTGTCGTTCAGGGATGTGTGTCTTTGTTGCTCGTCCCTCATACTGCGTGACCTTGCCCTTAGTACTAATTTTGAGTTTTCTAAGCCGATTGACTTAACTTAATTCTATATACCTTGTCGAGATAAAATTCGGTTAAGATGGAAATTCAAATTATAGATCACAAAAATGAACTGATCATCGGTGTATAGTTAAAAATGTATCACTTACAAAAACCAGTACAATTATGCAAATTTCTTCGCTAATTCGCCAGAAACACAATTGATAAACCACACAAAATCTTTTAAAAACCACAATTGGAATTAATTTTAAAATATGTAAGTTGAAACATCTGTCTAAAATGTAGAATTAAACGATTATAAAAATGGAAATAAAAAATATTTAAACAAAATAAACTACTTCCAATAAACTGTAATTTAAATCAAATTTGGAATTAGAATAGCTATCTGAAATTTGAACACAAATCAAATTCACATAATGAAAAATGTAGAAACTTATTTATATAAACAAAAAACTTGCGAAATTTGAAATCCAAAATGTGATGGTCTTTAAATAAATATCTTATTGTAATAAAAACGTATTAAATTATTAAAAACATTTATCTACCATAAGAAAAATGAAAAGATTATTCCAGCATTATCATTTCACTTACTCAACTTTGTTTAATCAAGTTTTCACCGTTCGATTTTTTTTTTAATTTTAACTCATGCTATTCATTATTTTGTACGAAATTTCAGAAATTATACAAATTTTTTGAAGAATATTCATTGTACACTTTACGATTTAAATATCTCCATAGTTAAAAGAAAAAGTATAATTTTAATATTATATTGAAAAAAATTATCTAACATGGAAAAAAAAAAAACAATAATATTCGAGAATATTCCAACTTTATGATAAATCTAACTGTTTGACATTTTTTTCTTATTTCATATGCAATTCATTTGCATTTTATTGAATTATTCTTACTCGTGTTTATTTAAAAACACTTTAAAATAGCAATTTTATCACTTTAGGAAAACATAAATAAAACTTAACATCATCACTGAAGTGTTGTTGTTTATTGTACATTATTTAAAATAAAAAAAAAGAAGTCCTTGCTTAACGATATAAATGTTTTTGCTAAGAATATGCTAATTTCATAAATTTGTTGAAAAAAAAAATTAATAAATATAAAATGTTATTATAACTTTTATCTAAATGTTTCGGTCTATCTTTTTAAACAATCCACATCATAATAAACATTATCATAACAGAGTCTGCCACAAATTGACAAAAAATAGAACATTTCAAAATTAAATATTTTTTACTTAATTTTTGGCTAACACTTGGCTTGATTAAGTAAATTATTTCAATGGTGAATCATCATCATCAGCACACAATGACCTTGAATAAGATTATTTTATTTTCTCTCTCTCCTCTTTGTTTTTTTTTTTTTTTTTTTTTGTGTTTTAATAAAAATATCTCTGTCTTGAAATTATTATTTTCGAAATTTCATCTTTATTTCATCTTCGATTAGTTGATGAAAAAATTAAGTCAATGAGATTTTCAATAACTAATTTAACCTAATTAATTTAGTAGCCAAAGTTAAATAACAAAAAAGCAAAGATTTAAAAATGTAACTATGTATTTTTTGTTGTTGTATATTCAGAAAAAGAGAGTAAAACAAAAGAGCTGACGTATAAACTTGATTTTACGTTTTCATCGATTTTCGTTGTTTTGCATGGTCGACTTTTGTTTCACGTGATTATGACGCATGTTTCTAACAAGTCAACAATTATTGTTAACAATTTTATATCTGATTTGTCAATATATGCGTGGTTTGAATGAAATGACGTTTTATTGAGAAAAAAACACATTCTGTCGGCTAATTAATAAATTTATTTTTCTTTTTTAGTTTATAAGCGTTTCTTGTTGTCATTTACATACAACATTGTCTTTATTTTTCCTCATTTTTTACTAATTATTGAACAATTATATTATATATTTGAAAGGTTAATTTTCTCTTTGCGAATGGAGAAAAGATCGTGCGACCATGTTTTAATGCACCTCGAGCAACTTCAAATTTAATTCTCCACTAAGACTTACCACACAACCAACAGAGTAGTAATGCTTATGGTGTATTGTATGTGTTGTCAGTCGGTAGTCCGTAGCTGACGGCATGACAAATGTCAAATATTTAACTTCAAACGTGAGGTGCTAAGAATGTAAGCAAATATTGAAAGTGAAAGAGTCGAGACTGCGGATGGATTGTGTATGAGCAACAACTGGTGAGCAACAACCAACAGATATATGAAGTAGAAAGAAGTCATCGTGCTACCGAAGAGCATTTTGATGGGTCAGGCGTAGGAAGAAGCATATGCACAGAGCTATTATGTAGTCACATGTGTTTGCACAAGCAGAGTTTATTTGTTTGGTAAATTGTTTGATTAGAGTCATTAAAAAAGCTTTTGCCACCGTATTTTCTAATAATTTGTTTTTATTATGTTTTTTTTCTGTTCCCTTATCAGACTCTCTGTCTCTCTGGTTCTCTGTGCACATAGTTTTAAGTATTTGAATAAATATTGAAATTTTTATTTGTTATTGTTATTTGAAGACAACAGCTCAGCCCTGCGTGGTGAAAAATTTCACACTTAACCCAAATTGCTAATTAAAATTTTCCCATCGATTAGCTGAGAAATATTTATACAAAAATCATCGTCGTCGTCATCACGACCTTTAGCCAAGCATGCAAAGATAATTATAGGTTACGCATGCGCCCCAATTCAATTGCAAAAATTTCTCCTACCTAATATAAAGCAAAATTTAGCCCACCAATAGTTTTTGGCATTGTTGGATGGAATTGAAAATCGTAATTTTTTGGTTCTTGACCCCTATGATTACTTTATGGTTACACTTCCGTCAACACCCTTATTTTTGTTCGTTCTTCCTGGTTCTGTTGTTAAATTTTTGGCACAATACCCTCAATTATTCTTGTATGGGACTCCTTGCAACAAGTATGTATAATATTGTGCTACTGTATCGTTGGCACACCAAGGGGTGGAAATTGTTAGTAAATGTGAAAATTAGTTGAATACACTTGAGTGAGTGGCTTTTTTTTTTCTTGTCGGGATTGCGATGAGAAAAACATATGACTGGCTTCCGGCTATTACATTTCTTGATCACATGTTGTGTGTATGTGTCATGTGGTGCAGGTTTAGTTCGGTTAGGATGAAAGAGTCACACACAGGTCGCTGTGGGATGTTTTTTGTTTTTTTCCTTTTTCTTCCATTGATCGGCACGATAAATGGATGAAGGAATAAATTTAGTGCAGATGCAAAAAAAAAAATTCATGTCGAACTTCCATAAATTTTATTTATATTAAAAAAAAAAAACATTTTTATTTTCATTCAACATCACAAAGCAGACACAATAAAAAAAAAATGTTACAAAACTTTCGATTTCTATTTTGGTGGGTTGTATACCTCTCGCATCATTTATCGTGTCAACAAAAATCTTTATAATAAAATAATTCGCTTTTATGATGCAAATTTAGTGTGTGCTTCACAATGTATGCTAATTTTATTATATTTTATTTTTTATTTTTGTCTATCTTCAGTGTTATATATTTTAGATGAGATAACTTGATATACCCGCATCATATTAGGAGAATATCGATAGGCCTAATTTAATTAGTTGCAAATGACAACGAATTGTGATGCTAATCATGGTCTTTTTGAAATAAGACCATCACGATATGTTGTAGTGTATCATTGGATTTTAATGATTTTGTTTTTGTTTGGGTAGTAATTTAATAAAAACAAAAATAAAATAACATATTGGTTGACATTTTTATCGATTCACGGAAATCTTATGTATTACTCATTAAATTAAAAATGATATTAAGGGTGCTTGTGTAGAAAAATACATTATTTATTATAAATTTAGTGAAATTTTAGGTCTATCAAAAAAAATGGTCATATTTGGACGATTTAATGAAACCAAAATGTATTTAAAGTTAATTTTGTTTGTAAATTTTATGGGCTGCGGCCTTTATTGATTAAATAAATTTAATTAAGCAGTAGGTTGGGTAACTATAGAAAACATTTTTGTTTTAATATTGCGCAACCTTTTGTATGGATTTCGTGAAGAATCATATTCTCAAAGTCTTTACTTTTCGATGATTTCTAAAATATAATTTTAATATTTATATTCAAAGCATTTTTTTATATTTTACTTAGAACGGCTGTTTGAGGAAAAAATATGTTATTTAAATTTAACCATATCTCTATGAGATACTTATATTTGAAGGTCCCACTCAGTACCTACTTAATGTTAAACTTAAATTATTTATTAATTGATTTCTTATGAAACATTTAATTCATTTAAATCCTCTATAAATGTATCAATTAGAAGAAAAAATAATTTTTAATACTATTGAAATCTTAACATGTGTTAAATTTATTTATTTTTTCCAAAAATTAAAATAATACTCATCGGGGTATTTTTTTAAAAACAAATATGGTAAATTAGTACTAAATATCAACTTAAACACAAAAATATAAAAATCGAAAATAAAAATTCGAATTCCATTTCAAAGCTAACACTTAATTGATTCCATAAATCATCAATCCATTATTGAAATGTTTTGTATTTTACTCAAAATAAAAAAAATAAATTCGCTTCTTTTTTTTTAAATTAAAATGTATTTTGGCAAAGAGATAAAATAAAGCCAAACAAATATGGTTATTTATGATTATTTTTAAATTAGTTAAAATATCAATATATTAAAATTATAAATATTGAATTTTGATAGGGTAATTCATATTCCTTTCGAACAAAAATGTAATATTGACTTTTGTGATTAAGTTTAAAATTATATTAAAATTATATTACAGGTTGCAAGCATTTTATTTGAATAAAAATAATATCCTATCTTTTAAATACCATTTAACTATAATCTTATATATTCTGAAAAAGAATTACCATTATAAAAAAGACGAACGCAGGGACATAAGTTAATTTTGTCTGAATACATTCAGTCACCAACAGTTTTCAAATAGTCCTTGTAGAATAACGAATAGGTAAATAATTTGGGAGCTTCTACAACTATTCTATTCACAAACACAAAATTCTTTTGCTAATAAATTATTGTCGAATACAAAATACTTACAGATTAACATGATCATGATCATGAACAATAATCAATTTATGCTTACCTAACCAATTTTCAGAACAAATTTTCAACAAAGCTAGAAGAAATTCCAATGATTGATGTTTTTTCTAATTAAAAAATATGTTAATATATCGAAATCTATGAAAATTCTATAAGGCCAAATGAGATATCATGGCTTTTATTACACACTAATATATATTATACACTCTGTATGTTTTTATAAAACATATGTATCAGACATATTGATTAATATTATTATTTATTTAACAAATTGTTTTGAATTCACTGTATGTGATTTTTATTTTTTCTTTAATTAAACAATTTGTAATTAAATATGCAAATAATATGACCGCATGGTTATAATATTTTTCAAATAAAGTACCTACAAAGAGTCTCGAATCAATTTAAAAAAATAAAAACAATAATCATAAACCACGAAATAATTGCACTTAAGAGAAATTATACATAAAATATATCTATAAAGAGGGTATAGCGTCATTTAATTTAATTTTAAAACAGGTGAATTTTTTATATGTAGACATTTAAACAATCGTTTGAACTGTTCTTAAAATTGATGCTAAATATTCATTAAATTTAATCAATTGAATTCAAAAGAAAAACTTGAGTTATATTAATAATGAAACTAAATCAAATTTCTTTATCGTTAATCGTTAATACAAAAAAACTAAAATTCTTTATACGCAAATCATCAGACTTAACGTTAAAAAAAATTTACATTCTTAATCAAGACTCCAATGAAAGGGAAACCACTTAACAAATTATAATTTAAATTATCTAAACGCTTTTTTTTTCAAAAAAAAAAAACTAAATATTTATAAATAAGAAGAAGAAAATAAAAATAAAAATCTAAAACAATTTTATTTCAGTGGTTATAGTCATCAATTCAATTTTTTTTTTTTCATGTTATTTTTGTTATTATATCTTAACGACTACGATTAATTTGTGTAGCACATCAGTATATAGAAGAGACAAGATCTCGGTTAGCGTTTAATTTATGCAAATTCCAAAAGACATTCATACATTTATACAAAAATAAATTTAAACAAAAAAAAAAAAAAACAACACTAGAAAAGGTCAAAGTGAATTTCTGTCGCATTGTCATCATCTTTCTGCTGACGGGACAGTTATAATAATTATTATCTTATATGAACAAACAGAATGAAAGACAAATTAAAAAAAAAAAAATAATTAAATTAAGATAAACACGACTAAATTATAATAAAATTGTGTTGATTTTGAGTCGAAGGACGTGCATTGACTTTACAAAATGGATGAAGTATCAGCGAACAACACAGCAGCAGCTGCAACATCAACCAACATCGAACAGCAGAACGCTGAACCCATTCAAACTGTCGATGACTTTTGATATTGAAATTATGTTTGCTTTTTTATGTCCATACGTACTTATAATGCACAATTTTCATGCTTATTGCTGGTTGTTATATTGTTTTAGTTTTTTGTTTTAATTAAATCTTATTTTATTGCATTTACACGTTTGTTGTTAATAATCGCTATGGAACCTCCACTTTGATTTTATTACATACTTTGATTGCAAAAAGAATAAACCTAAATTAAAATGAAATGTAATCAAAATGAAATAAAAAATGGCACAAGCACAAAGGTTTGGACAGTCATCGAGTCTTCGTCCACCTTCTATAACCTCCTCCTTCTCCTTGTTGCGAATGACGCAGTTGTCAAGTGAAAAATACCCTTGAAAATTATTCTCATTCTTTTTTTTTTTTAAATCCATTTCAGGGTCAAATATGATGCCTAGCAATGTTAATTATATTGTTGTGAGAGGATTTATCATCACTTACCTATGTCCTTGAAGAAGGATGGTGAATAATTGTTTTGGCGTGGAAAATTTCACGACATTGTTTTTTTTTTTTTTTTCCTGCCCCAGTATCTTGTACATGTTGATTTGTTGTTAACTTACGACAGATTTCTTAAAATTAGCGATATAATTAATACAATGCGATAGCATATTATATACATACATATGTAGGTATGTATGTATTAATTGATGTTGACAGGGATAAGCGTGAAAAAGTGAGAGGAAATATAACACAACATCAGTTAAAAAGTAATATACCAACTTTAAAATTAAAACAATATATGTAATTAATTACACAGAGGAAAGAATGCACTGATTGCATTTCAAAAGGAAGGAGTTGAGTTGCGAACTTTAATTTGTGTCTGTTTTACAATTTTGTTTATTCTGTGAGCATTAATGTGTGGAAATGAATTAAAAAATATATGAATAGGGTGTCAAAAGGGAAAGGTTTGAGTGGCATTTCAAGGGAATTTTATTTTTCGCAAAAAAAAACAGAGCTCAAAACAAAGTATTAAGTGTAATCATCTCTAGGTAGGTTATTTATCCTTCCAGACTCCAACGATAAATCAATTGCTAACAGTTATAAATAGGGAAGTGACTAATTGAATTGAGTTAAGAGATCTTGATGAGTTGTATCACTTGAGCTAGGATTCGCACCTTATCGAAATTAAGCTTGGTTACAACATTTTCAGAATAAGAAATCGATAATGTTTTAGAAAATTTTGAGTTCACTATTATATAATAAAATATTTAAAAAGAAATTCCTTCCGGATTTTCCACTTAATCTTGATTATTTTAAATTAAAGCTTTGATGTTGTGTGAATAGAAAAGAGCGTTGATATAAATAACACTTGCTAGTGACCAGTCACGCTACCAAATTCATGACAAATTGCTACGATAAAATAGTGAGCGCATTTACGCATACAAATATTTTCTGTATAAAATTTAAAAGCAATGCTTATAAAAATTATTCACAAAAAAACGAAATTTTTCTGGACACGTTTGCTCAATATACTGAATTTTGCCCATTTCATCTCATAAAAAAAACCGTAGCTTATCATTAGGTACTTCTAAAGGTACTTCTGGCTAAAGACTTGAAAAAAAATCTCTGAAACAAAAATTCACCTTTGTCGGAATTTTTTTTAAATTTTAATGAGTTTGTTTAAAATTTTATTCCTTAGACTATCGAAAGATAAATTAAGAAGTATAAATCAATATATGAACAATGATAAAAATATGAAGAATAATACATAGCCTACAAAAACCTTGGCCCAAGTTTATATGTTTCAGAAGCAACAGTTTAGCTATCATTTATGAAACTTGAAGTAAAGATGAGAAGACTGCTAGCTTTTTTTTTAAATTTTTTTTTTCAAAATTAATGGCAATTTATATAGTTTTTTTTATTACTTCTTTGGCGCTATCAGTATGTTAAAATTAATTCGAATTGATTTCTCTTAGCTTTTGAACTTATAATGAGATATAAAATTGATTAGAATTCTTAAATGAAAAGACTTAAAGGGGAATAAATAAAACCTGTCTTTAAAAACATATAACGATTATTGGATAATCATTTGTTCTTCAAAATTATTTAAAAATAAAATTAAATGTTAAGATATTTATATAATTTGCATTTTTATTTAGTGAAATCAACTAAGTTAAAAATTAAATATCTTATAAATAAATGTCGATTCTGTAGTTAATTCAATGTACAAAAATTTAATAGAAATTATACGTTGCCAAATTTCAGCTAATTATTCAGAAGATATATGTTCATCATAACTGGAGACCAGAAAAAAAATATAAAAATTTAAACGAAATAATCTTTGACATGAAGTTATTTCCCATTAATTATTACTCTTTTATCACAGTTCACAATATAATTGTAATCATAATTCTAAACTAACAATATTGTCGCTAATAATTGAATTTAAATCTTATATCTTCAAATTTATTAATTATCTCAATTTGTAAGTTCGCTACTCAGCTCTTTTGTATTTCTTCTAATCACTGCATCTATTCTTTAAAATCCCCAAAATTGTTATTAAACTCAAATACTTTATCGCATCCATATGCCACAGAAAAATACCTCTGCCTATATTAATCCACATTAAATGTCTAAAAATAGACAATACTGTTCAGAAAACCAAAATATAAAATTAGACCTTCTTTAAAATTTATGTGAAAATTATGAAAATTTCATAAAGAAGAAAAAAAAATTCATCTGAGTCAATTATAATTCCCTTTCTTTCGAAGTCTATAATTTATTTCGTTGGCTTCATTTCTGTGGTGTGTTGTTGTCCTACTATATATGCGTTCGTTCTTCTTTAGTTTTTTTTTTTTTTTTTTAGTTGAAATTATCTTCAGGTGATTAAGCAGGAGCCAAAATATTGTAACATGTGCGTTATGTTTTTTTTTGTCTGTCTTATTTTGTGTATTTTGTCGATAGATGCAACTGAGAAAATGAATGTTTTGTACTGCCTGCTGTTGTTGCCATTTTACTCTTCGGATCAGATTTCACCCTTTTTTTTTATAAGGCACTACTGCATTAGGGGAAGGAAGAAGTCTACCTTATTGTTACCTTTTTTTTGGGATAGGTACTTCCTCTTCAAAGATGTTTTGCATAATATCAGACAAAAAGTGCACTTCCCTTTCCTTATTACCTACTCAGATACTTACGGAACTATATGTATGTTCACTTCGGATATATTTATGACACTTTTTTTTTGTTTGATATTCAAATTTGCTGCAAACATACTCGCACATACATACCAAGCGTGTGAAAGAAATATTTTCATATATTCTTTTTGAAATTTGAGTGTTGATTGGTAATTAAAAAATAACAAAACTTAAACTCAAACGGAAGGAAGTTACATCGATATTTGACAAAAATCGACATCAGGTGGCCAAATTAAATTAAGAAATTTGTGTTGTTTAACTTATTTTGCATAATTTTGATTTTCTCCTTTTTTTCAAAAACAAAAATTAAGGAGACGAACGGTATTAACAAGCCAAGCTGATTCACCACCACCATCATTGCCATCAGCACCACAGGCACTGCCAATGTCGCTGGCGACATCTAGCAGTCCTGATCAAGTGATTATCCAAAATCATAGCTACCTTCCCACGTCTTCTGCTTCAAGGTACTTTGAGCACCCGCTGAATATATCGCCTGGCCAAACGGTGCCGAACGACGATGATCACCACCAGCAGCAACAGCAACAGCAACAGCAGCAGCAACAGCAACAACAACAACAGCATCACCAACATCACCAGCAGCAGCAGCAGCAACAACATCCACATCAACAGCAGCATCATCATCATTTGGTATCATCGCCGACTTCGGTGAATTTGGGCGCACTGTCCAACTCACACCAAGTCCATCAGGTGCAGAATGCGAATGGTAGTACGTCGTTTGTTTACGAATACTACAAAGTATCGGACAAGGACAATGACGAATTGCATTGGAGGTGAGTTTAAAAAAAAAAAAAAAAATAGTGGGACCGAGAGAGTTGCATTTTGGAGTTTGTCTGTGTGTACTCTCAAACGACCCCCAGGTGGTATAATGGAAAAAATTTATTTGTTTCCAATTAAGTCCAGCAGCACCCGTATCGCCCGTCCATGTTGGAGTATAGAATATAGTTGAGTTATGAAATTCAGTGACAGGTTTTTTTAATGAACAAGTGCTGTACTGGTGCGCTGCGACGGCAGTGGCCCGGCGGTGGGAGTCTGAGAGTCTGATGCAGATGGGATGATAAATGTGGTCAAACGCGAGTATGCATGCATAAGTTTATTGTTTGCAACGCCAAAGTTAAAATTGAATTTTTAATGCAAATTTTCGATTGGCATGCAAGTCAAATTCTCATTCGAGGGGTGATTGTGTAAGATGACAAGATTTGTTAGCCTAAGGGTACAGATATTGATAATAGACATGGCATGTGAAAAGTATGCTTTTGAGGAAGATGGATGCAAGTGCGCACTTTTAGAAATATTACTGCAATTTGCAATATCATTTTCTGATCAATCTCCTTTTCCAAGTTCTAATTCATTTTTAAATTTGATCCAACATTTTTCAGTAATATTATTGTTGTAAAATAAAGAAATCTATGGAAAAAAATGTGTTAATGCCCACAAAATATGGTATGTTTGTAAAATCCACTGCAACCTGATCTCGCATTTTTAAGAAAAAAGATCAAAATTTAACATAAAAAATGTTCAGTCGTCTTTTCCATAACTATCTCGAATAATTCCAGGGCTTCCTAAATGAGATAATTTTTTATGACTTTCTTTCATTTCATATATGATCACAAAAATTTTAAAATAAAGGTTTTCAGTTCTACGATTTATTAGATCAAAGTTTGATAAAGATCCAAATATGTGTTCAAAAATTAAGAAATCAATTTTCTGCCCTGAGGTATTGCGATTTTAATCAACTTTGTGATTGTGAATATTTCTGTTAAGTTATATAAACACACACCATCAAACCGGAATCAATTTAAAAACTAAGAATTCCCCATCGCTTTAAGCACCTTTAAATAACATCCCATAATGTCTTTTCATTCAAAATTAAATTGAAACTTCAATTAGTTCTTGATTCCGAAAGTCAAACACTGCTATATAACAGACGACAACAAATTTTGTCGACTGTCACTGCCATTAAGACAAATTATTTATTTTCGCCAAACGCCACACCGTTGTCATTATCGTTGTCGTTGTTATTGCCGTTGCTGCCACCAACACCGCCTTCGATGGTCGGTCATGAGGATTCTCTTCATTACATTACACTTAAAAATCAATTTGATTGCAATCACCATGCAAAGGTATTTTCATTCCAACAAACCAACACGACAACGAACGATGAAGAAAATGAAGAAAATGAAGACTTTGTTGCACTAAGCCCACGGAATGTCATCAACTTTGTTGCCAACCAAAAGTTGAAGAGAAAAAGAAATCAACGTTATTTCATTTATCTATCAAAGGTATACAACATTCAATGTATGTACATCGGTTCGGAGTGTACACTTCACATTCATTTCTTTAATAATCCCGGATTAATGAAATTGATTCTAGCTCTCTGACGGAAAACTATAAAAATCCGATCAGCGTATGACATAGACATGATGTTGATGTTATTTTGAAAATAAAATTAAAAGTTACAAATAACAAAAAAAAAAAAAAAACATTTAAAGATCAAAACAGCAAATCTGAGAATTTCCTTGTGCTGTATCAAGTCGACTAACAGAAATATCCTTGGTTCATTTAAATATGTATGTGTAGGTATGTGTTGTTGAGCATAATGATATGATGATGGTGTCAACCCCTTATTCGGAAATAAATTATAAATCTGTCAGTTTGGATTAAAAAGAGCGGTACTCTCTGACTTGAATGTTTGTTTTGTTCTGATTTTGTCTACATTGCGTAGTCGTCGTTGTCGTCATCGTTGTTGTTGTCAACGTCGTCGTCGTCTTCATCGCCGCCGACTTAAGTTTTTCTTCTTATCGTCTCCTTACTATACCAGAACTTCAGTTGGTGCTTCATTGAATCGACGACGGAAACGATCTTCACATGGAAATTGAAAAAAAAAAATGTTATGCAAAATACCCTCAGAAGAGGTAAAGCGATATTTTTTTTATCTGAAATGCTGCTGCAGATCTTACACATATTTGTCACCAGATAAACATCAAAAAAAGCTAAAGAACCGAAAAGAGAGAGATTGCCACTTCATCAGATCAGATAAAGGAATTGTTTTTTTTTTTTTTTTTTAATTTTATTTTGGATCTGAATGAAAAGCAAAAACGATGATACTGTGTCGACATGAATCCTTAAGATAACAATCAACTAAATTTGTTACTTTAGCATGATGTGAGAAGAAGAATTATTATAGTCAGAAAATTGAAGATGGGGATGGTTGTATATATAACAACTCTTTTTTAATGAATGGGGTTTGAATCAAATATAAATTGATTTGAGTTTTCGTTCTTACATTTTATCCTCGTAGGTAAGTTTTAATTCTAGAATGAAGATCTCGGAATCAAAAAAGCCAAAATAACCGAACAATTAATGACAGAGTGTCAGTCTGTTGATAATGAAATTTAAAAAAAAAATAAAACCGTAGGTATTCTCTGAATTCTGTTAAAATAATTTCATAAGGTGTTTCGCAAACAGACATTTAAAGCCGTAATAATATATATTTTTAAAAAGGAAATTATTTTTTTTTTCTTTAAAATTGTTTAAGAAAATAATTAAAATTTTATCATTTACATAAAACAATTAATTCTATTCTTCTTATTCAACGTTGATAACTTGATTTTAATCAATTGTTTGTATCACAAAGTGGTAAGATTTTCAGACTAAACAGTTTTGTGTTTTGATGTTTTGAAATAATTTTGTATTTGATTCAAAAAAACATTCAACTCTGTTTTCTTGCAATCTGAATAGGTCATTTAGGAAAAGATTCCGAATCCTTGAAAAAATCAAAATTGAAAATATGCCTTAAATTGGAATGCAATTTTGTTTCCAAAAAATTTAAATGTAAAAATAAACAAAATTTATATATACAAATTTTAATAAAACTGTTCTTGTTATTTTTAAAATTTTGTTTACAGAAATTCAGAATGGCATTATGGCATTATTTTTAATTAAAAAACTCTCGATAGTAGTTTTCGTACTGCAACACAAAATTGTGAAGATAAAATTATTAAGATAAACAAAAAATATACTGAAAAGAATACTAAATTACAGATTTTCTTTATTTAAAATTGTCTACATATGTATAATAATTTATTTACGTTCCCTAACAAATTTTAACGGTTTTCATGTTTATAAATTAAATTAAATGTTATTTGCATTTGAATCAATTTATTATCTACAATTCATTGCAAGTTTAATTTTAATAAACTTTTCTGCAGGTGCAACTAGTGAATGCGAATACAAGTTTATTTATACTCATTAGATACGCTTAATTAAAGATTACTCTTGTAATATTCATTGACTTTAGAGTGATTTTAGATTGACATAAAAAAATTAAATAAAATTAAAAATTATCATTTATACATAGATCTGCATTACGACCATTTCAAATTTGATTGTTTAGTTACTGAACATTAAAAATTTAATTGCATACATTTAAATTATGTAATTTAAATTTTTATTTTGTCTTTCATTTTGTATACAAAATAACAAATACATTTTAAGACTTCAAACTGCACCTGCATTACGGATTTATCTCGTCCCAATTGTTTGTTTTTTTTTTTAATTTCAAAGGTTAAAAATGAACAAATTCTTAATCACCATTGACAAGACGAATAAAAAAAAACAGACACATACAATAGTATCATATCTTCATATTCCACACTCACTCTAAGGACAATAATTCGATTTGTTTAATTGCAATAAATTTTCAAATTATGACACTCGTTTCAAATTTCGATTATGTATAAACTATCATCCTATTATTTTCGTTTTTCACTTTTTTTCCCTTCTTTTTATTTGTTAAGTTCACCCTGTGACATTGATGTGAAGAAAAATAAAATAATAAAGGATCTTAACAGGGGGTCAGGTATATACACATAAGGAAGAGGTTCTCTATTACATCGAATGAACAGACTACGCATTACAAAATGTGCTAAGGAAAAAAAAAAAAAAAAAAAAACTCAACACACACAAAATTGGTATTAATTCCAATCCAAGCGTAAGTCTTTAATTTATTGACATGATCTTCAATCCGAGATACACTTTATATCTGAGATACAAACACACTTACATATACGTATGTACATATAACCATGCGCGCACTTCTTCCAATCCAATTGCCTTTTGTTAAATCTCTTTGGAGTTGATTTCCACATCGTCTTCTTCTTCTTCTTTTTCGTTTTAAACATTTTTTAATGGAATCGACACCTTTTGATTGGACTTCGATTGGTTGAATTGAATTTCATTTCACCCTGAACTGTAAAAAATAATGACGATGATTCACTCAGCCAATTCCCCCCAAAAAAATGATTATCATAAAATGAAAAATATTCAATCTGCACTCAGAAAAAGCACTCAAATCAGAATGTTTTTTTTTTTTTTTTGCCAAAAATAAAACTAAAATAAAAAGATAAAAAAAAAATACAAATCCGCAGACGAAAATATAAATTTCTACGAATAAACTTTTATTACCACTCCGAGAAGTAACATAAAATTAAAAAAAAAATTCAAGGTTACGTAATATATTTTTGTTTTGTGTAACTTTGTTCTTTTTGGATTTCAGATTTCTCGTCGCATATTGCTCGTGTCTGATATAAGAAACCAAAGAGAAGAATAATAATTGTTATTTGTGCTGTTGGATGTTGGATTGAAGTTCTAAGATAAAAAGAAAACCATTACTACCCAGTGGCGGATTAACTTGAGGAACCATATAAGTTCATGTTTGAGGATCTAGATTCTTTGAAGGGCGTATACAAAATTGTAACCGCTTTTTGTTTTGCTTTTTTATGTTTTTGTTGAAGATTTTGAACATGGAATATAAAAGAGCAATAAAACCGAGAATTTTGCATAAAATATAATTTTTAAGATTTCACTGAAATTGGAATTTTATTAAATTATATTTTTATGCTTGCAATTGTATCAAACCGATTAAGGCAATTTCTTTAGTTTTTTTTTTTCCAAGTACACTCCTACTACTTAAATTAAATATTTTATCTAAAATTGAAAAATTGAGAGTGAAATGCATTTTACTAGCCAAAAACAGTCCTTTTAAAAAATGTTCCATGATAAAAATTCATTTAACTTTTAAAGAAACTCCAAAACCTTAATGACTCATAATTTATAAGAAAATATTTTCCAAAAAATTAACTTTCTTAAATAAAATCAAAAGTAAATTAGGGGCCCACGAAATCCTTATTACGGCCCTGCAGAACATCATATATGAATAAGTATTTTAAACTTCACAGTTCACACTTCAAGCCAAGACCGTGTGGCGGTGTGATAATGTGTTACACACTATCCAAAACATCACGTATGGTTCAGTTTTTAGTGTCATAATAATGTGAATAAACAAAACAATGATGATTGTCAGTTTTAATTGACTTTGACACATGCACTCAAGGAATTAAGGAATGAAGGTAAAGGTATATTTTGCTTTTCATTTCCGTAAAGAAGCGATGCTAATATAAATGTAAAGTTATAAATGAAACAAATTTGAGAGTTTTTTTCGGAGAATATAGATGTATTTCCTGGAAGTCTAAAAGGTTATCTGAACTTTTATTGTCACCATAAGACTTAGATATATTCAATTTTACGAGCTTAAACAAATTAATATATTTTTTGAATCCCTAGTTTTTTTTCCTTATAATTTTTATATTAAAATCATCCCCATATATTCAAAGCTTCTTTCAAAGGCTATTAACCATTAAATCAAGTGGCAAAGCAACTCAAGTTTCTATGTAGATTATATCGTATATTATTATAATAACTTCAAGGATGATAAAGATCACATTCTTAGCAAATTGAAAGGTCCATTAGGAGGAAAGAAAAGTGATAATCTGCAATGGGCCCTTATTTTATTGACTAAATAAAATACAATAAATAAATAAATTTTATCCTGACTCTGATAAATTCCCAAAAATGCCTGTACATATGTAATTTGTAGAATAAGATGCAAAAATCATAGAATTAAGAACAAGTATTTGAAAATAATAAATTTTATTAATATAATCGTTGTCTAATTTGGATTTCAATTAATTTCGCTAATCATGTTTGTCGTTGATAAAATTTAGCAAAAATGTTTCATTGATCATTAGAAAATTAAGAGTTTATCCATTTAGTGAGAAAGTTTTCTGAGAAAGTGGATGGAAAAAATTTCAACTAAATAAAATTTCAAAAGGGTTAAAATTTAAGAAGATTATATTTTAGTAAAAAAAAAAGCTATCTAACAATAAAGGCTACAGCTCTTTTCTATAAACAGAAACAGATGTTAAATTTATAGACATAGAAATAAATTTTCTAACCATATCTAAGTTTTATTAAATTCCTGATTTAAATATGTTTTTCACGAATCCAAAAATTACCCTTTATTGTCTGTAACAAAACAACAAAATGTTAAAGATATTATAAGTATAAATTATGTATGGTATACATACACATAAATAATTTCTTTTTTATGTTTTTTTTTCAAAAATTTTTAATGAACTAGCCATTTATTTAAAATACACCTTCAATTAATGGATCGCATAAACATAAATGATTTCGATTAAAGATATATCGAAACAACAACAAAAAAAACATAGCGCTCTCTAGGTTTAATATATGTATATTGTGTGTACGACATATGCTTGAAAGTATGGCACAATCGAGATCCAAAATACTATAACTCCACCTCATATAGTAGGAAGTCCATTTGAATTTCAAATTTAAACTCAAATCGATTGGATCTTTTCGTGTATGGATCTTGTGGTGTATTATTTATGCAAAGGTGTATCGTAGAATTTACATGGCATTATGGCATCATTAGGTGTTGAATTCTTTGAACTGAGACAAATACTTTTTTCTGTTTTTAAATGCTACTTCACCCATTTGTTACATAGGTTGGAACAAGCACGTGCCAAAATTCACCGTCATCCTATAAAAATAAGCTATTTGTTCGGTGTCAATGCCAATTTCCTGTTGAGATTTTTTTTTTTCTCTCTTTTTTTTTTTGAAATATGACACCCATAAATGAGTTTGATAATTCGATTAAAATCAATTGATCTTGTTACGAATTTATTGCCGCACCCTTTTAACTTATTTTATCAGGCAGGTATTGGTTTCAAGTTAAAAAAATATATTAACATTTTTATTAAATCTTAAAAAAAAATTTAAATTTGATATTGTTTTAAAAAATATTAAAAAATTGAAGAGGATAGAATAATCATTTTTTATTTCAAAATTATAGAATAAACCTGATAAATGCTCAGCCATTTAAATTTTTTGAATTTTAAGTACCTACATTCATAGAAAAATATTGAATAATATACTCATAGACCAAATGTTGCACACATTGAAAAATTAAGTCAAAATATCTTGGCCATTTTCATACTTTTTATGAAGCTACTGAAATATTTAAAAATTAAATTTATTCTGAGAGAAAACTATAATTATTGTTATTTTTGATTTAAATCAATCATTGAAGATTTTTTTACAAAACCTGGAACCTAGGGTATCAAATATAGTTTACAATAATTATACACAATTATTTTTTTCTTTTTTTTTCAAAAAAGTGTAAAATTTATTCAGTTATTCTTCAGATTTCACGATTTTTCTATCCTATATATACATATATAGATAGCTTATCGACTAGCTATTAAACAAATACATACGACCAAGTATTCAACTTTATTTTTCCGATAAGCTTTTCATACAAATTACCTTTCGATGTTAAGTGATTTGTCTTGACAAAGTTTACAGTTTGCAGACCACGTGTGGCATGGCTAACTCTATCACCACTATCATGATCATAATGAGATTATAGAAACTTAATTGAAAAAAATTAAAAACACCTCCTTGAGCGACCTTGATGGGTTGGGAGCTTATGTTCAATTTATCTCAATCAGTATAAATCTTAATAATGTTTCCCAATGAAAATCAATAATAATCAAGCAGAAAAGTACTTCGATTATAATGTTTATCGGCCAAGAAAAAAAAACAGAAATAGTAGGGCACATCAGGGGGCAGTATTATATATACAAACAGTCAAGTGTATCTGTAGGACTTATGAAACGTATTTAAACAATCACGTCTTTGACTATAATATTTAATTAAATATAAATTGTGCATGCAAAAATGCCAATTTGGTGAATTTAATTCAAACATGCACTACAGAGACCCTGATATCGTTGAATAAAAACGGTAGTAAGTGGTTTTGCGGTAGCAGCGCTATAGCACAGCAACGATGGTGGTCTCTTAATGGCCAAAAATTCATAAAACAAAAATAAAAAAAAAAATAATTTCGCGTGAGATACTGGTCTACGAGATCAGGTGGTGGTGATTTTTTTTTGTTGTTTTGTTTTGTTTTAGTAAACGTAAATTAAATAACTTCCCGGGGCACTAACCTCCTACAATATACCTGGCTCCTAGATAATTCGCCAACTGATAAAACTCAACAAAACAATAATAATTGCAAACTGCACAATTGAAAGGTGCTGCCTGCAATAAGTTTTATTTCACTTTGGTAAATAATTTTAATTAGCTTCAGATATTTGCTGATATATTATTTTTTTTTTTATTTTATTTGTAAGCATTTTATTTATTTTATTTTTTTCAATTTGGATTGAAGTCATTGTGTGGTCGATTTAATTGCGAGAATAAAGACAGTAACTTTGATATGACTGGTTATGGTTTTTTAAAAGTTGTATATAGTAATTTTTTTTAGGGATAATGCAATAGTGGACTTTTTTATCTAGATGGAGTTGTTGTGGGCCTGTGCCACATGTTTTTATTTTTGGCCGAGATTGCGATAAGTTTGACTTCATTAAACCGCCATCCACCACCTGAGTTGTCATGCAAATTTTGAATGGCTGACTTAATGCATTTGTTTGTGGTAAGTTAAATGAGTGATAAAATTCAAATGAAAAACTTGTTAAAGATGATGATGATAAATCTTTAAAAATTATACTTTTTGACGAAAACTTTGGAAGATTATAACAAAACATTACAAATATCAAAGCTTAAGTTTGTTTTTTGAAATTCTAAAGGTTTTTTGCTGATAATTTAGAAAATTTTTCAGTGTCATGTTCATTGCTCATGCCATACAAATATGGGTAAGGTAAAGACATTTTATAAATAGGATTTAAGTTTATGCACAAGTGAAGTTTTGTTTGAAATTTATATACTTAATTAACTGCTTCTGAAATATTTAAAATTTTATTGGGACAACTTTCAGAACAAATTTTATCATTATGGTTTTTTGCACTTATTTATAAATGACGGACAAAGTGTTTCATGCTTTAAAAGTATTTAAAAATAAACCATCTCAACCAAATTTTATTTTATTTGAATGATAGAAATTAATGTAGATGATGATGGACCTTATTCTTGATGTCGGAAATGATTCTTTTGTACCTATTCGTTTTTCTTCCCATTAGTAAATTAATTCTTTTGAATATAAAATTGTTACATCCAAACACTTTTAAGAAATATTTATATTCCAAAAAAGAATCGATGTGTGTGTTCTCATGATCCAACAATCTTAGACCAAATTACTATTCTAATTAATTAGACAGGAACTACCTAAACATAAACTCGTAGCAAAATTTAATTTTTTATTTGTTCAATGAAGAATTTTGCGAACCATAAAATATAAATTGTTATATAAAAACATTTATTATTTTTCTGCGAAATATGAACTTAAAATATATTTTTTTATAGTATGTATAAGTTGGCAATTGGTCTGTTCATCCACTCAGTAAAACTGCCATTGTAAAAACAGTGATATTTTTCTCAAATTTATTGAAATCTCAAAAATAAAAATAAATTTAACAATTCACAAATAAAATAGAGAGTAACCCTTTGTTATTATAACTATACACAGCTTCTTAAATCATAAATTCGCTCTTCTATTATAAAGTTCATCAAATCAATAAGTAGCTCCCATCAAAGATAAAAATCACTGTGGTTAACCACAAAATCACACTCACTCGCTTCATGTATCATTGTTATTCGAATTCTATAGTTTGTTTTATAAAACCAAAACAATTACACCTGAACATTGAATGCAATGTAAAAGAGAAAAAAAATTCATCACCCTAAAGAAAAAAATTGTAGACACGCGTCAACAATTTAATACCTACAATCAACCTACTACCTGATATCAATTCACTTCTCTGCATCTGCAAACTCTCTATCTCTGTGGTCTATATTTACTGTTCTCCAATTCTGTGATGGTTTGTTCTTCTTTTTTACTTGAATCCTCATTTTAGAACCTGTATTTTGAATATATTTCTCTCCTCATCTATATTGGCAGCATAATAAACAAAAGAGCTGACGTCCAAACTTTATATATTGAACTTTTATTTTCATTTAACAATAATAATTCAATGGAATCATTTGACTTTTTAAATCAAAAATTGCATTTCGTGAGGTTATTTCTCTAAATAAACACCAAAGATATATATATACAGAAAACTACAAAAACAAACTGATTCATTCCACACGATCGGTACAACAACAACAATAACAATAACTACGACCGACCACGGCCGTGCCATCCATGTTTGGTGCTACTGCTAATATAATCATGAAACATAATTGAATTGCCAATTGGATATTTCTATTTTCGATGTGCACAAGTGCACCAAACCACAACAACAACAACAACAACAAAAATCCCCCTGACAGTTTTCTATTTACAAACATTAATAACAATTTTTTTTCATTTTATTTTATTTTTTTTTTTTTATTCATTCACAGTGCCCCCACTACATCAAACAAATTAAACGGACAGACCACACCTCTAGATGTATCTGGCCTATCGCAAAATGAAATACAAGGCCTATTGCTAGGTTCACACCCATCATCAACATCATCGGCGTCAACTACGACAACATCACAATCATCGGTAGCTGGCGCTGCAACAGCTGTTGTTGTAACCACCGATCAACATCGCCAACAACAGCAACAGCAGCATCAGGCAATTAGCATTAAACGTGAACCCGAAGATCTGCGAAAGGATCCCAAATGCGGCAATAACGGTGCTGGCAACAATAATAACAACAACAACAGTAGCAATGGCAACGGCGCTGGTGGACACAGTCAAAAGGTGAGTTCGATTGATAAACTTCTTTTTTTAAGTGTTTGTCTTCTTTTACTGAGATGCTTTTACCTGACTTACCACCTCCTTGTTGAATATAAAAGAATTGAAAAAACACGTACACACACAGCCAGTCACAGACACACTAATACTTAGCAAGAGTGAAAAGAGCATTGACGCAAAAAATTAAGAAAGAAAAAAAAACAAAAATGAACAAAATATTAATTGTCATATCCGGAGGGTTGTGGCATGTGTTGTCTTTTTTACTTCTATCCAACTGTCTTTTTGTTTCCCTCTAATTAACCACCAGACTCTCCTAAGTTCAGTTGCTCTTTTGCAAAAGATAGAAAACTGCATAGAAAGTTAGATGGTATTTGCTTTAATGCTGATAGTGTGAGTTGCAGTGCTCTTTCTATTGGCTGAACCAAGTTGTTTTAACTGTTATACCAAGTATGTGTTCGTTGCGCATGCGCAAGCAACTGAGAAATTATATTTATACCTCATTACCAGTGGCTAGCTCTGTCTCACTCGAGTAATGAGGGTCTCATTACGTCTCGTTGGTTGGTGGCTGCAATGTTTGTATCATTTTTCTTTTCCTTCCCTTATTACAATTTGTTGGTAGTAGTGTGTTTGAGTTGAAGTTACAAGTTCCTTCGAACATGTCGTAAATTTGTTCGAAGCTTGAATGTTCGATTGCCACTTCGAATGGGGTTTCCCCAAGATTTTGGGTAATTTTTCACAATTTTTTGAAACCAATACCATTCTTTCTTCCCTTAGCAGTTATTTATTCTCGAGAACTGCGCACTCTCTGTCCACTTAAAGTCTCATATTCGCCCTAATTCATTGCTTCCAAACAGATACAACCTTAAAAATTACCCTCGTTGGTCTTATGGTGGTTGTTGTTGTGCTTGAGCGCCCAAAGTGCGCAATCAAGTTCGTTCCAATAAAAAAAAAAACAGACAAGACAACAAGAAGAAAAAAAAAAGTGGTATACACCTCAAGATATAAACATTTCCATACCTGATTTTAGTCTGTCACAAAACGCTGACGGAACAAGGTCGGTCGACTGAATAAGAAAATATCTCGAAGAACAAAAAATAAATACGAACGTAGTAACTTGTCAGAAACAGACATTTCGAACTAGACGACGAGCAAACGTTATAATATGAAAAGCTTTTAATTTTTGTTTTTGGATTTCTTAAGTGTGCGGTTAGATTATCTTTTTCCTGTCTAACCTAATCAGTCGAATGTGATTTTGGATTACCACAGAGAACACACGACAGAAAATATTTATTTTGATCCAAAGATTTGTATACTTAGCGCCTACTACCAAAAAGAAAAAAAAATCAGACCAACACGTGTAGATTTATTTTTTTTTTATTTCGTTTCTATTTTTTATTTATTCAACAATCTCTTCGGTGATCGGTATTTTTTTTGTTTAATGATTTTTGGCGCGATTTATTTTTTTCAAAAATAATATCCCGGTTCTAGTGCAAAGTTCACAGTGATATTAAAATTATTTATTTATTTAAAAGAAAAAAAAAAAGAAATAACATACCAAGTTAAGTGTTCAATAAAAAAAATTATCTAACCACCAAAACGAGGAGTGTTAAAAAATATAAAATTTACAATCAAAATCTCCTGGATTACAAAAAATCAAACCGTTCAAAATTAATAGGATATATATGAAAGGTTAGTGGAAGTGAATACAACAACAACAAAAAAATAACATTTAGGATTATAAAAAGGTTTGCCGGATCCAAACAAATCTAAACAAAAAAAATACAAACATGATATCTAACTCTTGTGGGTGTGTTTGCCTCTCTGCCAAGTTCGTTGCTTAACTCTTTTGTTTTCTACAGGAAATTGCCTTTTTTTGTCTTTTCTTCTATTGTCGGTTAAATTTTGATTGATCGATTATATATATACGCATATAAAATAAGCTTACATTGTGATTAAGGAACTGTTTAGGTAATTGTTAGGTCATTTTGGATAGAAACATTGAGTAAAAATTCAAAGAGTTAGACAGTGAATTGGATTATGAATGGAACAGACAAATTATTTTGACTGCCATTTAAAAAAAAAAAAATAAAGAATGAATTTTATTAACCTTGTGAAGTTCAAATCAATTTGTTCGAGAATTTTAGAAACTTGTTAAAGTAAAAACAAATTATATTTTATACCTTTTTGCAATATTGCAAATCAATAGGAATATATTTATTTTTTAATTGTTTAAAAATTCTTGCATAAATATTATGGATTCCAATAATAAATTAATCAATTAACATTTTCTAACAGACTTGCATAGTTGATGAGTAATTTCATAAAAATATTATAAATATTTCATAGCTATATAATAACAAAAGAACTACAGTTATTTTTTGAGAATAATAAATTGTCATTATAGGATTTTTGAGTTTAAAAATTAAATATATCATAAATAATATATTGTTTAAAATGTCAAGGAGAGTCAACAACACAGTGGTATATTTTAATTTTAATTTTTTTTTTTTTTTTTTTTGGAAGGTGTCTGATTCAATGAGTCAGTAAGAGTCTATTAGTCATTAAAGTTTGATGTTTGTAGAAGTGTTAACCCATAAACTAACAAGCACTTGAGCTATAGTCTTACAAATTGCTACATCAATAAGCAATAATAATATTTTGATTTTGATGAAGTACACCTTAAAATTATAACGCATGAGATCACGAAATCATACAAAGCTTTTTTTTTATTAAAGTTTGTTAAGAAGTAATATAAAATTCAAGTAGAAATATAATGTATTGCAGATTTAAAGTAACGAAGTCAGTTTTTCGGAAGTTTTCAAAAGCTTTCATGTGTTTTTAAGTTTTTTGTTTTAATTTGTATGCAGGTAAAAATTGTGAAAGAACTTTTTGCAATTATTTTCTTCGAACACCATAGGTACTCATTATTCAAAAGATATTTCCATTTACAAAAAGGTTCAGTTTTTGTATTTTTAATAAGTACTTAAAATGTCAATCGCTTATATTTATAAAGTTTTTCAGTTTTTTTTAAAAGAAATGTCGATATCTTCTAATTTTTTATTCATACATAAATTTGAGTAAAATTGAGTTAATGGAAATATTTTCCGAAAAGTCTATACCTATCTCGAATTTGAAGTGGGTTATATTAGTTTCAAAATAGATTTTTTGTACATATAAATGATTTCAATACAAAATATTGACTAAGTATAATCGGTACCCCAAATTGTTAACTTTAAAACTAAGAAGCTTTTAGCAACCTCTTTAGTTGATTTATTTTACAACGACTTTTTGAAAAATATCAAAATAAAAAAACTTCATAGCCCAATTTATACATTTCTCATAATAAAATAGCTACTTCACTGAACTAAACTCAATCTTGGTATTCAGGACTTTATTTCTTTTCTCTGGCTCAGTATTAAAGATATTATAGTGGCTCATTCAAACAATGTCATAGTTTATGTTAATTTAAAAGTGTGAACAAAGTTCTTAAAAATTGATTTAGTTTTGTGATACCTTAAAACTACTAAGGAATAATTATTTACAAGAATTGAATAAAATCATTTTAGCGAATAATGAAAAGTACGGAAATAACGCAATATTTATTTAATTGTGATTTTCGCACCAAAAACCTGAATGTTATAAAATCTTGGGTAAATCATATTAATTGAATTATTTAGCAGTAGCTGATTGCAAATATGGATAACCTTTCAACAAAATATACGGGAATAACCCATATAATATAAACATATAAACACTTAGCAATTAATTTCAATCCAATATGTTGTTGTAGACATGAAATTCACTATGTAGTTAAATCATATAAATGTTGTCAAATATATTTTAGAATATATAATATGAATCTATCTTCACTGGTTTTTGAAATTATTTTGTAAACGTGTAAATTTTATTGACACATTTTTTCGAGATCTTAAAATATATGAAAATTACATTTTAAATTTTTTTTTACAACGCCAGACCATTTAGATAATCAAATAAACCCTCAAAAGTTTATATAATTTTTTTGAACGATTGCGATAAATTAACTAATTAGTATTTGCGTCATTGTTGACGTCTTTGGATTTGACATTAAAATTGAAACAAAAAATTAATAATCTTATCACTTATTCAGAACAAATATCAAGTGCCATTGTTTAAGCTTAGTTAAAATTTAAATATAAACAAAAATAATCTGTGTTACTAAGTCAAAAACCAAGAAAAAAAAAACCCTCAAAAATCCCAATCAAATAACAAATTAAAAATAAAATAATAAGTGTATTAAAATTTTAAACAATACTAAATAATTCTTTATGACAAAAGTGGGCGAGTTAAGAATTTAATTTACATTTTTGTATACAAATACACACACATATACAAAAAGAAACCAACACTAAAGTCAGATTATTCATTAACATTTTAAAAAAATTGAACATGAGGATATTGGATTTGATTTTGCTTAAAATGAGTGTTTTGTTGTTGTTTGTATTTAACTTAAAATGTCTCCGAAATTGAATAAATTTGTATTCAATATAGTTAAATGGCGAAAAGATTTCAATATTGATTCTTGTGATTGCCTCTGTTCGTCGACTGTGAATATTGATTTATGTAATTTTCCTTCTGTATTGTTTTTTTTTTCTATTTAAAGTCAAACTGCCTTTTTTGTATTTAAATCTACAAATACATATATAATTTTTGCGTGAAATAAAATTAATTCATTGCGTAAGGGGAATTCTGAATTAATAAAATAAATGCGTTTTACATATTAATTATTTCCTGGAAATTTTATAATGTTCTTTAGATTTTATTCACATTTTGATTAAACAAAAATTGATATTAATATTATATTGGAAAAAAAAAAACAAAAACATGAATCTAAAAGGTGTCAATAAGATTATTCAAGTTAATATATTTTTAAACTTGCGTCGTATTTTTTGTTTTCCTAGAACACCTATTAGAATCGACTACTTATACTGTAGGGAAATAGTTAGCTATTCATGAGTTGGTTGTTAATTTAAAAATATTTTAGTTACTCTTAAACTATAGGAAGAAATTAATGTTTGTCAACAGATCGTGGTTGTAGCACCACTTCGAATTCATTCATGGTCTAGGACTCTGATTGTTGGACCTATATGAACTATTCTTCTAGGTAGTTATGTATTTTCTTTATTGCCTAGTTTTGGTGCAACTCGTTATAATTTATTATAGTTTGCTTGGATTTTCTAAGGTGAAAATCTCGCCCAACTCAGTTAGTATTTGAATAGACTAGGTCACGATAATACTTCTTGTTGACTTAAGAAAAGTCACGTAGGATTTCGTAGACAAGCTGGTGACTGATTTTAATTTATTTTTATGAAAATATCAGCTTTTAAGGATTTTGTGTAAATGTTTTAGATTCATTCTAATATATCTTTTCACACAAAATATAATAAAAAAAGACCTATAGAACTTACCTAGGATTCAATTATTATTAAATTGAAAACGTCAAGGCAAAGGAATATCTAGTATAATATAATTATCTGTGAATTAGAATATGGGCAGCCAAGTTCCTTAATGGACAAAATGCTAGAATGAATATCAAGTCATAACGTTTGTTCAGGTTTACAATTAGAAATATATTATTTCCTCGCCGTTGAGTCTTCCCATACTTTAATGAAGACTTGACTGACTAATCGGCAGATATAATTCAATGTTTGTATAATGTTTATACACGCAATTGCCCTTTGAATAGTTATATTTTTTTTAAGAATTTTTTTTTCATACAAAATGATTATCTTAGCCCTACCTTAAGGTAAGCAACTATTTCAACCCTAGAAATGATCTTCATAATTCAAATCAGATAAATTCAACTACAAATAAGCCTCCTCCAATTAAATAATCACCATAAAAAAAATAAATATTAATTCTTTATTTTATTGTTCTGGAAAATGAAAAACATTTACATGAATAAAAAAAAATTAGATGATTAACATTTAATTTTACCCACTAACCTTATAAACCAGTTCCTATTATTATTTTTAATAACCAGTATAAATAGTCAAAAATGCCATATAAATGACTAACACTATAAATTTATTGATATTCTAAAAATCATCAGTGTGACATAATAACACTAAATACAAACAAAAAATTTCAGTTTCATTATTCTAATAACCAGAAATCACATTATATCTTAGTTTAAATATATAACGCATTTTTACATTTTATTGTCATGTTCTTACCAAATTACAAATCTAATTATATATAGCTCTAGGGTATAGTAATGATAATCTTAAAATAGAATCCACCTAAGGCCTATATTTTAATATAAACTTTCAAACAAAAATCAAGGTTCTGTGACGAAAACAAAAACGCATTCAAGATATAGCCGAATAGTTTAAAAGAATTAACCTCCAATTGCTACGATCACTAATTACTTTCAAAATACCTATATTTAGTCTTAAATACCTTTTTTTGAAACCGGAACCAATATCACCATTGCATTGTATTAGTTTTATTTTATTTAATTTCGTTTTATTATACATAGTGATTAACAATGTTAATTGAACTTTAATGTTTATTTGTTTTTTTTTTCAAAGAAATTGTTTGTATATTTTTTGAACATTTATATAAATATAAAAGTGACAACACCAAAAATGTAACAAATATAAATTTACATACAAAATTCGATGTGTTTATTTTTATTATTTTTTTTTTTGTTGAAACTTTGAAAACAAAAACAGAAAAATTCCAAGAAACACAGAAAACACCAAGGACATTTGAAATCTCCAAAATCTCTAAACTCTATCATTAAAGTCTGACGGAGTCTGCAAAATTTCCGTAAATTTGGTTAATTAATTTTTTTTGTGTTTGCCAAAAAACCATATCTCTCCTCTGTTTCTGTCTGTTCTTCTTCTTTTTGTTGTATTTTGTATTAAAAAGCTCCACTCAAGTAATAAAATTAAAGCAAAAAAAAAATACAATTTAATTCAGCTAATTTACACTTTTTGACCATTTCTCGATATATTGATGGTTTGCTGTAGCTTTTGACCAAATAAAAAATATACAAAAAAATATAGACAACAACAAAAAAAATTTAAACAATAAAACGGCGATGATGGGTTTTTGTGATTTCACTCTCTGTTTCTCGAGAGCCAATAAAAAAGATACCATATACCTTAAGATGTTATGCACATATACTCAGACAGATGTTTTATGTATATTATACATACATGATATGTATATGAATTGAACATCTTTATTGCACCCACTTGAAGATTTTATAACACTTTTTTTTATGTTTTTTTTTTTTTTGTATTCTTATTTTTATTTTTAACAGCCAGTAAGTTCCAAAATGCCTGACACACAAAATTAGCTGATAATTGAATTTTTTTAGGATATGGCTTCTAGTTCTTTTTGGTATTATTATTTTTTTTTTACTCTCTTCTGAGCCCCTTTTGACATTTAGTGTTTATTGTTATTTGCATAGTGATAAAATGCATTAATGTTGAAGCCACTGATGCATTTTTATTAAAACTTTGATACTTTGTCACATAATATTTGTAGATCATAAACATCTACCCACTAAAGTACTATTTCTATAATGATGTTGAAAGTTACGGTTGCTTAAAAGCCTGATGCTTAGTTTAATATAATTAGCATTATTTGTGTAAATTTTATGTATAGGCTAGGCACATTAAACAATAGGCAATATTGTATTTTGATAACAAACCAAATTTATAGATATAAGTGTTTTTTTGAATATGTATGGTAATTTTTTTGTTTGTGTATTTCTAAAGGTCAAATTGATTTTATTTATTTGATTATTTAGTTTGGAAATTTATAAAGACACGATACAAATTTGCATAGTGTTTATTCTTATACAGCTGTTCTATCACTAACAGATAAAATTATTAACATTTCCTGCATACCTTAGCAAAAAGTGTGGTTTTAATTAAAGTTCAAAGAACAAACAGAGGCGAGGGTCTTTGGTTTAAGGTTAATATTAAAATAAATACATTTTTTTCATAATCTGATATGTAATAGAAATTTCTATTTTTCTTATTATAATTCATTTTATTTTAAATCTTATCACGCCACTATTTGAAAGGAATAAGGAAGATAGAAAGGCATTTTTGTTGGCAATAAGCATTCAAGCTCAAATTAACCGATTAACAAAATATACCATTATCAAGTTTTACTATCCTCTCATTAATTTATTCGAATGTTTTTCTTCAATACACCATTTTTGTTTAACAGTTACTTATAAGCCTTTTATCAAGCAGCCACAATATTTTTCAGAGACAAAATTCATATAAAGTACTAAAACTTCTGCTTTCCTATTCATGTGAACTTACTTCATTTCCATTTATCTACAATAATTTATTAGCGGATTTCAGTAATTTTTCGTTCATCTTTTGCTTTAATTTTATGTTCCTGTCTTTTTTGCGAACATTTTTTTTCAATTTTTAACAATTTATTTAAAAAACTAAACTTTATTTAGCTTGTTTCAGTTTAATTTTATTTTATTTAATTTCATTCAGATTTATTTTATTCAATTTTATTTTATTTAATTTTGATTACGATACTTTTGATTTGATGATTTGATTTTTATTTAAAATTATTGTAATGACTTTGACCTATAGCCCACTATAAGCACCTACCTTTTCCTTTTCCTAACAAAAAAGTAAAAATATTTATAAAATTTTATTTTAAAATATTTTATTTTGTTTTTTTTATTTAAATTTATTTAATCTTATTTTTTAATTTTATTTTATATTTTAATATTTAATGTAATTTCATTTAATTTTTTTATTCTGTTTCAAAAGTTAAACTAAATTCTCTTTTGCTTACGATTTTTTGATGAAGCATAAATAACCTTTTACTTGAAAGTTTTAATAAAACAATTACAATACATAAAAGTTTGCTTTCACTAATTTAGACTGTTTTACTTATTGCACCGAGACCAATCTAATTACCAGGCACCTTAAGTGGTCTACTAGAATGTTTATTTTTAATTGAATTTTTATTTTCATTAACAACCTGCTACCGACGTCATCAACTTCATCCCAAATTCGATTTTATTGTTTATCAATTACACTAAAGCGACCATCATTTTTACTAGCCCACACAAGTTTAAGTTTGTTGTTGTTCATTTTGTTTCTTCCCTTTTTTTTTCCTCCGTACTCGATATGTAACGATTTTAATTTAACGCAAATCTATAGCTGCTTCAAAATGGTGTGTTTCAGTGCCATTAACAGTAAGAATTTTGAACTTATTTTTGCTCATTAAAATACTTTATTGTTATTTTAACGACTTCGAAATTAAAAAAAAAATTAATAAACTAACATTTCATTGATTTGTTTTTATTTTTTTGATTGTATAATTTTCTTCAACAACACTTTTTCCGAACGAACAATCAATTTTATTGAGTTTTATTTTTGTCTTTTATATCAGACATTATTATTCCTATTAAAAAGTTTATTTACTTTAAGATGCCAATTTTATTCCTGGTCCAAGGCTACACACCTGCAAATTAAGCTCACAAAATCTCAAATAAAAATAATAAATATCAAACCACAAATTATGTAGTGCCAAAAAAAATCAATCAAGTTTGCAACTCAGCTCTTTTGTTTAATTTTTCATCATAATAATTCATTGAATTTTGAATTACTTTCAAAAGTCTCTAATACATTAAATAACAATTTGTAATAAAATTTCAACATTCTAAGGTAGGTACATATATTTTGGGGAGAAATCTATAAATAAAAAAAAAATCTAACAAAGGTCAATTATCAAAAAAATTTAAAGTCTGTCTAAAATAATTGGCACGTGATAATGTATTGGCAGATCACAATCTTTGACCCTCAATAACATTAAACTTTATGACTTTTTGTCTTTCTCATTTACTTATAATTCAATTAGCTACCTGAATTAACATTCATTGACAGACAATTCACTCTTGGTAAGGAGGCAAACTATAAAATCATAAAAATAAAAACCTCTTAAGAAGTCACAATTTGTTTTGTTTGTTTAAATATGAGAAATCAATACATATTTTTATTTTAGGTATTAGTTGTACAATCACCCACGCCATCAATACAAATTAAAGATCCACCACCCAGTCCTGGAAGTCCAACAAACGAAACCATGTACGCTGCCGGTGGCAGCACCCAAATTTACCTCCAGGTAAGTTTCAAACACATTAAAACAGCATTTCTGATTTAACTTCAGCTTAATTGCTCACAAAAAAATTTGCACATACAAAAAAAGAAGAATCCGAATTTCAATGTAAAAACAAATAAAATCAAATAAATTAAAGAGCCATATATACGTTAAAACACGCATATGTTGTGTGTAAGTAAAACAGATTGTGATGGTGGTGGAATTTTGCTGACCAATATTTTCAAAATTTGGTTACCAAAAATTCTCTTAACATCTCATTAGTAAATCATTTCACTTTTCATATAATAACCAGATTTATAAAGTTTTTTATTTTGTTTTTGTATATTTTAATTTCACTGTCTCTCTTTTGTATGTGTTTTTTGTTATTATTTGTGTCTTCTTATTTTGTGACGTGTTTAAAAAAAAAAAAACAAATTCCTTCCTTTCCCCCAATTCTTCCATCATTCAGGGTCCACACCAGACAGGTTCTTCTGTAACAGGTGGATCAAATGTTAACACACACAGTCCCAGCCCTGGACCATATATCTCACCGGATAGCTATGGAATGTACACAACCCGACTTGCCACCACTGGACCCAATTCCACATTCATCTCAGAGCCATATTATCGTGAATACTTTGCTTCCGATGGACAAGGTGGCTATGCGCCCGCAACACGCACCGTCTATGGCGATAGTGAGGGTCCACAACCGGGTACAACCTACGAGGGCCGTTTCACTACATCACACACTAAGAATGGTACACCTGTCTATGCAAAAACTGTTACAGCAGCCGGCCTCACAGTCGATTTACCAAGTCCCGATTCAGGAATTGGTGCTGATGCTATTACGCCGAGGGATCAAACTAATCTACAACAGGTGCGTGTGTATTGAGTGTAGATTGTTGAGTTCAACTTTCATTCATCCCCTTCAATGTCCCGTCTTAGAGCTTGTAATTTTTTTTATTTTATTTTATTTTAAATCCAAATTGTAGTTAAATTAACAACAACAAAAAACCAACAATAAATATTCATTCCAATTGATTTCGTGTTTGAATGTTTAAAATTTAAAAAAATAAAAAAACTTAACAAAATTTCACCACTATATTCGCAATTGAACAAAAAAGAATTGTAATTTGTGTTATTTGTGTGTGCTTATTTATGTTTTTGCTGAGTAGAGTGGAGATTTAAATCATATAATTATCGAAGAAGACGGCGACTACCACCACACCCTCTTCTAATATAGTAGTTTGCCAATTAGTTAACCTTTCTCCTCTTTTAGTGCCTTTTAGATCTTTTAATTGATTTTTGTATTTTCTATTTATTCGATCAATCTCTTATTTTCTTATTTATAAACCTCCTATTTTTTCTTTATTTGTTTTTTATTTTTTATTTTTTTTGTTGCTCCTCTACAGTCATTCGATTACACGGAACTATGTCAGCCTGGTACATTATTAGACAGCAGCGGTGCAATACCAGTTTCAGTAACGAGCATGCAACGTGCTGTTAGTATTCATGGTGGTCAAAATAGTCCAACAACATCGTTGAATGGTGGTACACCAGGGACACCAGGAACGACACGATCAAGGCCATGGCATGATTTTGGTCGGCAAAGTGATGCGGATAAAATTCAAATACCAAAAATGTAAGTTTCTTTGAATTTTATTTGTTTTAAATTTTTGCTTGTTTTTGATGGCATTAAAAAGAAATGGGGGGTAGGGGGATTATATCTCTAATCGAAATCCAAATTGAGACTTTTTTTAGCTGAAAGGTATCAACTAATAAATGTTTCTATTTGTTTTTAAACTATACAAATCAGGCAGAAAAGAAGAAGAATCGCTAATGCAGTTTAGAAGTGAGCCAAGTTCTTAAAATAGCTGTTTTAATTAAACAAAAAGTATTTTAGAAAAATATATATCTAAAGTCATTTTACCGCGAGATATAAATTGACTGAAAAACATGCTCCAGGAGTATATTCCATTTCAACCCAACGCTATATACGACGGTTAATTAACTCTAGAAAAAAAAAGAAATGCTGTTCAAGTCTTTTTCTCTATCAATATAAATGACCAACTATTTGTCGTGCTTCGATATTATGAGCTTAATTTATATGTCTTCTGATTACTAGATCAGAATATCATTAAAAATATACAATACAAATAAGAATAGTATTTATCAATGTTTCCATTTCTATCAAGTTCGAAGCTCAACTCTTTTGTTTTGATTAAAATCGCAAAAACAAAAACGATGGAAATAGTGAAACAGGACTTCCGGATGAGAGATTAATTTACACAAAAAAAAAAAAAAACAAACACAAGATTCTGTGATACAAAAAAGACATTGCTTCTATCCAAACTGATTGTTCATCAAAAACTAAGAAACAAAAAAAAACTAAAGCACCGCACATGCAATCAGTGATCTAAGAGGGCAAACACCAAATATATACATAAAACTTTGCAAAATATATATTCTCCTTTACAAATCTATTCCAACCGAGATGCGCAACGGTAGAATTGTGATCGCCAATCGTTTGCAGTATAACGTTTGTCTCTCCATCTATCAGTCTTTGCAAAGACTCTTTATTTATTTTTTTGCAATTTGAAACTGATTTCCTGGACACAAATGACAGCCAAGTTGAGGCTGAGTAGATAACGTTCATCCTACTTGTTATAGTGTATACACATAATAAGTATGTATGTATAAATAGATGTATAGTGGTCGGTGCTCCCATCTCTCTACCTACTCACGTCACATAAATTGAATTTTCTTCTTCCAACTGCTGGATTTTGTTGGATGCACTGTAGTCTGCCTCTGCCAAATGTTATCTTTCTGTTCGACGAACAAAACAACAACAAAAAATCGACCGTACGACATGTGACATGCATTATATTAATAATGTATATGATTCGATTTCCTTCTAATAATAATGCGCGTCATCCCGCGAACCAGCCACCCAACCAACTAACCAACCAGCATATTTCTGGTTTCTTATTCATAACTTATTTTTTTTTTTTTTTTTTTTGAAAGGTGCTCGCTTGTACTCGTATTTGCTCTGATACTTGTCAGCAAAAATGAAGAATCGGTGGCCAAACCACACCTTGTAATGGAATTTAATCTAACACTAAAGTTGTCTCTTTTATATTTTGTTTTTTTTGTCTTTCTTACGATTGGAAAAGTGACATTTTCAGAATGCAATTCTTTTGTTTTCGATGGAATTTCAGACATTCGGACTATTAAAGTAATAAATCCCCAATTACAACCTTGGTCTTGATTTAACGGATTTTTGTTGCGCCTATACACACTGAGCCAATCAGGTATTTTTGTCAATTTTCTAGGAATCTGCATTCTTTTTTGTCAATAACAAAAAAAAAAAAACAACATTACATACTTAAACAGTTCAGTCGAGATAATTTAAGAGATTGTCTCTAGATCGAGTCGAGAGTTGAATGGTTTGTAAAGAGGGTGGTTTGAGCTTCAAATATATAAACATTTAACTACTTGAGATTGTGTACTCGCACTAAATCACGTGTGGTGCTCGTTTAAGTGTGTTTAAGTGTGTGCGCACCCGATTCTAAACTTGATATATAAATTACCAATAACATTCGAGACGAAAGCGCATGCGCGTTTTAACAATCCACCACCCCACCAATTGAAATGCTCTGTCTTAAAATGTCTGCCTGTTCGTCTATCTGTCTTTCGGTTGAAATGTGACCACGACTGCGACGACGACGCTGACGATGGAGGAGAGACACGCGTGAACATGGTGCGCCGACAAGACGAAGAGACAGTGGTAGGCAAAAGTTCGATAAAACAAAAAACAAAAAAACAAAATAGGTACCTACTACTATTGATTTTTTTTTTATTTTGTGAAATTGTATATGGGAGTGTGGTGCGCACACGCGCGACACAGAAAACAAAATGAAAAACACACTTTTGTGGCAATACACAGAGTGCTATAAGAGTCAATCAATTTTATGTGAAAACCATATTGAATTGTACGTACACACAGGCTTTGGGGGGTATATGATTGGTGCAGCTAGCTAAGGCAGGCCTTATAGTGTCTGTCCTGGTTTGAGGTGTATTTTATTTGAATTGAAACATGAAACTTCAATCGAATTGTGATGTATGGTCAGTATAGTATAAATTCTATATGCACGAGGTGAACTACTTGTGAGATTCGATAAACAGTGCGTAGAATTCTATGAAGCATGCTTTTTATATTCCATGTAAAATGGAATATCGTGTCACAAGTCACAAAATATGCTATAAGTTGAGATATTATAGTGCAATTTGCGTTTACGTTCCTGCAAGAAAAATTCAATCAAGTATCGTTATAGTTTATGGTAATGTTGGTTACAATTTTAAAGCAGTAGAAATCCTACACATTTCTGATGTGAGCTAATTGTTGCTTCCGGAAATCTCTTTCAACAAAGAATCCGAAATGACTTTGGAAATTGAAAGGTGTCGCTTTGTTAAATGTCAAAACTCCCACAAACAAGGAACATTTTTCTTCTTGGTTTGGGTTTGCCTTCAGTAATTAATTATTTTTCAGAAATATATTGAAGCTGGATGTGGCTTCTGTTATTCCTTGTGATATGAATATTTATAAAGAAAAAATCAATCATTGCATGGTTTATCAGAAAAGAATCGTAAATTTGACTTTGTTGACCAACTTTTACTCTTCAAGGTCTAAGAAGAAGATTCAGTTTCAGGATCCAAAATAAAAAAAAAAAAATCAAGGTTTTGGGGCTTTTTACAAAATGTAAGAATTTAATTCTACGTTTCAAACCTACAAAACATATCATTAAACTTTTATAAATTATTGTTTGTTTGCGAATTATCTCATGAGCTAATTTGGTAAGCCTATAGACGAGACATGATAGTGGGGGTCAAAGTAAGGTGTTTCTTTAGCACTTTTTCACAACCTAGAATAAAATTTGAACACCATTTTGGCTCCTTTTAGTTCAAACTCACAAAATGATTTCCTCTAAAATAAAAATTCGTAAGCTTAAGATTTTAAAGATGTGCTTTCAAACAGTCTTGAGAGTTATCTCTTCTAGGGGAAACATTTTTATTTAAAAAAGTTCATTGTTAAAATTTGAATTTAAATTGAATTTTAGTCACGGCTCAGAGTTATGACATTTCTAATATTTATAAAGACGCCAAGTTCACTAAAACAAAACAAAAAAACATAAATTCATTTTCTTAATTTTTTTTCACTGCCATCTATCCTCATATGTCCTCGTTTTATATCATACATATTTGTGTTATGACTGAACTGACATGACGTGCAGTAGCATTCAATTAAAAATAATTGCATATTTAATTATGAAAATTATTGGTTAGCTTTAATCTTTTTCAGGATTAAGGTGGATCATTAAAACCTCAATTTACAAGGCTTATCAAATTAGAAAATCTCAATCGGATTTATGACACATAATTCTATAGTAACGTCATGAATATAAAAAAAAACATTTACCTCTCCATTTAAAATTAACTAAGTGTTTAAACTAAATTTAATCCTATCCTATGGAGACTGGTTTTTGTTGTTTTATTTAGAAACCCACTCAAAATTAAAAACAAAAAATTAAAAAAAAAATCTGCCATTTAATTGCTAGATGCAATAAAATCCGAGTAGAAAAAAATGAATTAAATGTAAATTTAGTCTCTGTTAACGAGTTAAATTATGATATTAAAAATTTTGGTATGTTAACTTGAAATAATATTTCTTATTTTTTTTTTATTTTTTTCCAGATTCGTAAATGTAGGATTTAGATATCATCTAGAAAGTCCGATTAGTTCGTCACAACGACGAGAAGACGATCGAATAACATACATCAATAAAGGACAATTTTATGGCATCACATTGGAATACATTCCAGACCAAGATAAACCAATCAAAAATACAATAGTTAAGGTGAGTCTATAATACTACAACAACAACAGCAAAAAATCATAAAATCAGTTAGAAATTTGTCATGGACTCGTTTTCTTTTTTTTTTTTTTGTTGGAATTTTCAAATGACACAGAAAAAAAATAAAATCTACAACAATTTGTTACGTACATTCAAATCCTTAAAACTCATCAATCACCTTGATTCGACAAAATTTGCATACGACCATACGTTACAAGAAAATTCTGCCCAAGATGCTTACGACGATGATTATGACGATGATGACGATCCTTTTGCGCGCAGATGCTCTAAAACAAACAAAGATTCGCCCGAGTGTAACACGTAACCCTTTCGCATGGATTGTACCTTTTTTCAAGCCTTTGCTATATAATCATTCATTATTATATTTATATTTCGAAAAGATCGCCGAAACAGAAATATCTGGGAGCACAGGAAAAAAAAATCTTTTTAATGTTGAATCATTTTCTTCTTGCTTTTGATGAATCGTTTGCATAATCAAAAAAGACAAAACGCACTTATCATCGTCACAAGATCATCAACGTCATTCTTTCTTCTTTCTGAAGAATTCATACGACGATGTTGATGATGATGGTGATCATTGTGTGGTAAGAAGAATACGTCTTGTGTTGTGCTGTATATGCGATGGCCCCTCAGGACTCTTCCTTCCGGGTATACCTCTTTCTATAACTACAAGGATTTACTTGCTCCTGTATTTAGTTCTTGTGTGTTCAGTTCCTGTCATGTAATTCGACTCACCCTCAATTTAACCAAACCAAAGTAAAAAATGACAGTCGTTGATACAAGAAGGAAATTATTCTTCAAATAGGATTTATTTTATTTGATTGTTTCTGGATTTCTAGAGTACTATGCTCCCGTTTCAAAAACGGGAAATGAGATGAGTGATGAAAGATAAGAAGCAAAAAGAATGAAAGATCTCTTGTATCAATTCTTTTTTTCAGTAGTGATGTTGTTTTGTTAGAATATTTTTGTTTGGATAAGAATCTTATTTAGATACAGAGGGGGCTTCTTATGATTCCTAGGGCGCCTGAGGAATTTTATGCTTTTATTTCTATGCAAATGAATTTCCGATTTTATAATCATTTCAACAAATATGTAACGCGGAATTGTTTGCTTTTGCAATTTTCACATGCAATGCGTATGAATAAATTTACCTTTTACAGAATTTCAATTGGATGGGAAAATTATGTAAAAAGTAAATAATAAATATTCTTTTTGGCATTTCATTTTTTTCTTCTTCTTTTTCTGTTAAGAATAAAAGTACGATAGCTCAGTATTTTTGAATGTTTGCTTTGGTTTCTTGAATTTTTAATTTTAAAAGCTTCATAACATCATAACTAATTTTTTTTTTATTAAAAAAATCAATACACAATTATTAAGGATAAAATTAAATAATTCTTTTATATTTGTAGAGTTTTCTCTATTTTGTGTGATTTATGATAAATTGTGAAACAAACACTGTTTTATTTTATATCCTAAGTAAAGGGTGGCCTCACGGAAGTAAAAGTTCAAACTAAAGTTGAAAAAAAAAATTCAATTAAAGAAAAATGACTTTTCTTGTGTTTAAAATCATTTCACTTAAAAGTTTTTCTTAAATTTCCCACTTCTAATTTTAAACAACAACTTAAACTGTAAATCAAATGAAACTTTAATTATAAGACTCAAAGCCTTAAAATAATTCATGTAGATACTGCGCAAATATACCGTAATTATAAAACTCTTAAAAAATTTCGAAATATCAACGGATTAAGAAAACAACGTAATAAACTATTAAAACAGCAAAACGCATTACATTATTATTACAACATCAGTTCTCATGAAGATGAGTTATAACAACCAAATAAAAATTCAAAAAAAAAAACTAAACGTATGCCAGACTTATAATCATAAGACACAGTAATAAACTCTTCGCGCTCATATTTTTGAATGGCAATTAAGAAGCTTTAACCGTGAAGGCTTGAATACTTTTTTTCACACATTTTTCTCTTTTTTTTTTTGTTCATGTTGGTTGTGAATTTTAACAATAAAAATGGTTTTAATTACAAAAAAAAACTATAAAGCACGGTCTCTGCTAGAACATTAAATGAATAGAAATACAATGAAAACAAAAAACAAAATCCTTTTTGTTCCAGTTTTTATGTTGTATGAAATATAAAACTCCGCCGATTCCCCTATTTTTTTCAAGTTCTAGCGTTTGACTGTTTTATGGTCCAACGCCCTTTTGCTTGACTTTGAGAAGAAAAAAAACAATTTTTTTTTATTGAAGGCCAAAAATAAGAAGCCAACTGCATCACGTCAGATTCGCAGCAGCATCTTTCGATGTATCCTTTTTATTTCTTAAAGTACTCGTCCTTTTTTTGCATAAAAATATTCTTCTTCATTTTTCGTTACACCGTTTAATGATTTATGCAAAGTCTCCGTGAAAAAAGGGTCCACAATGACTTCGTCTATACGTTAAATCACAAGCATCATAGGGATAAGAGATACAAGAAGAAGAATAAGTGAAGAAAAAAAATATAAGGATCATATCCAAGGTTGATGATCCTTTTGTTCGATGCAGTGTGGAAGGCGCATTCGAAAACAAATATAAATTAATCTTGACACAGTTTCGGGACCATAGTGTAATTAATTAGATTTTTATGTTAACAAGGTTTCTTGCTGCAACATCCACTACCATCATCCTCATCGTCGTCGTCTTAGTTGAAGGGGGAGAGAGGGAAAGAGTCACCCAGACAGACGCTCATATACTCGTATTGTACATAGCTGCGCTTGCTTGAAAGTCAAAGAAAACTAAAAAGAAAGTCTGCTGAAACTATTTTATTTATTTATTTAAAGGAATTTCATAGAGTAGAGAATTATTTTTAAGGCGTATGCTATACTTAGTTTTTTTTATATTATTGTTTTGTTTTTTTTCTTTTTTTGTTCATCTTCGTATAAAGAGCTCAGTGTGATACCATTTCGCGCACTACCAAATGAGCTCCTCTGAGACCTCGTTGCTTGCTGAGCACTTGAATCAGGTTTCTTCTATTAAGCTTTTTTGTTGTTTGCCTTTTTGTCGTCTTTAAACACGAAAGAAAAGTGATGCGAAAAGATGTGTACCAAAACGCAAGAAAAATAAGTTTAACATGTTAACAAGGTGTTCCGATGCCGATATAAATCTTAATTAAAATTGCCAAGCGTAACACAGCTCAGCACAACAACCTAAGCCAGCTCGCTTTAGTGGTAGATCAAAGAGTTTATATAGACCTGATCTATTACTTAGCGCTTACAAAAAGATACAAGATAGAGAGCGAGAAAGGGAGCTGCAAGCAGTGAAATTATAAATGCATAGCATTCCTTTTGTTTTTATTATTTTTTTATTATATATTTATTTTTTTTTTATAAAATAATCATGGCTATGTGCTTGAATGTCTCGCGCCTTAAAATGGCAAACACTTTACCGTTAAAGGTTATTACTAACAGAAGCTGTTTTCTAAAGCCAATCATGGAGAAAATAATAAAACAAATAACTTTGATAGGTTTAAGGAATGCCATCATGTATATGTATGAAAGGAGGTAAGACGGAGGGAGGTTGAAAAATTGTGAGCTTCACTGAATAGTTTTTTTTTTTGGACATTAAAATTGGCGCGGAATGAATATTAAAAAGAAAATAAAAAACAAAAAAAATAAAGCGGTAAAACTTTGAAATTTTACAATGTTGCTTGATTAAATTGACTGATTGGGATTTGTTAGATATCTTGATATTTAAGGCATTTTGTAATTGATATAAATTTTGTACAAATATGTTGAGGTCTTAAAATAATTAAGCATTAAACAGAATAGATAAGATTGGCAAAACGAGTATCAGTCTGAAAACATTATAAAGCTCCATTTGTGTGTAAAATTATTCAATTTGTGTTTATCAACACTTCTTTACTATTAATACTGTAACTATTCTCCTCTATAGAAAATCAGAATAAATTCACTTACAGTGAACTATATATTTTAAACATTTTTCTTTTCATTCATTTGTATAAAAGCTCGTTTTTATGTAAATTAATAATTTTGATATAAATAGTTTTACTATAGAACTCACCACATTAATAACTACAAAAGAAAAAAGCTGAAATCAAAACTTGATTTATACAGCATTTGTTAATGTAAAATCCGCTTTCTTTCTTTTTTTGTAAATACATAAATGTTCAAAAAGCAAATAATTTTGTTCATTTATATTCGTCATAGAATCATGAGAATAAAAGAAGTTCAGCTTTAAATTTAAAATAAAAATATCATAATTCTATCACAATTTACATCGAAGTTTCTTTGAATAATTTATTTTATAAATCTCAACTATATTAATAGAAATTCTTGATAATAAGAACTAAATAACTAAATTTAAAAATCTAAAATTCTTTTCGCTGGCGTACTTCTCAAAGAAAATTGCAACGTAATATATTTATATTGTAATCTTTTATTAAGTAGATAATGAGATATGTGTGTTGCCCACTTTTAAATTTCCTCACACTTCAATTAGTTATAACTTAACCGACTTCCTGTTCAACTATTCCAATTAAGATGGTCTTTCTTTGCTATGATTATTAATTTATTTTTTTTTCTGTTTTTCTTATGCCTCTATTACTAGAAGTGGTAATTATTTAGATTGTGACCAAAAATTAACAAGTCGGAAAATCGCATCACTTTTCACTATTTTCCCACTTGATTCGAATTCTCCGTGCATTTTATTTTTATCTATTTTTTATTTTCTCTAACACACATACCTAATATACATATATATATATGTGTAATTCATACTATAAATATATACTGGTAATCTAATGTGTTATGAATGACTGCAATTGCGTTACCAAAGCAAGAGATCGAAGTAATTTTCTCTAAATGACCCTTATCTTATAAAATTGTTAGCAACAAAAAAAAGAAGTTTTTTCTCCTATTGGTCTCTTTGAAAATAGACATTTTTAATGCCGTACATTGGATAAGGTATTTAACTCACTGCTATGGATCAACTATGATTGGCACTGAGATGAAACTGAAAACAGCAGCAATAGCAACTTTGCACCTGTTTTTGTTTTAAGAGTTTTATTATAATTGCATCTCTCTTAGTATTTTGCTCTCATTTGAAGTCCAATAATATCATAGAGATAAGAATTTGATATTATTTATGTGAAAATAATCAACCTACTCAATCTTGTGAGTTAAGAAACGAAATTAATAACGTTTTTCTTTTTTTTCTTTCATTTACAGAGTGTAATCATGTTAATGTTCCGAGAAGAAAAAAGTCCCGAAGATGAAATCAAAGCCTGGCAATTTTGGCATAGTAGACAACATTCTGTTAAACAGAGAATACTAGATGCTGGTAAGTAATATTTTTTTTTTTTAATTGAACTAGTTGATTTGGAATTATTTTGTTAAGCTTTTATTATATTTTTGAATTCATTTTTTTGTTCACATTATTTAAATTATATGGTAGTTTTAAATATGGAACCCTAAAAATATGTTTGTATTTTAATTAAAAACATGACGTATTTTTAACTTTTTAAGGCGTCCAATCCAATTTGTTTAGAAAACCTGATTTTCTTAAAATCTATAATTTTATAGTTTAGATTTGTTTAACTTCGACATAATGACATGGGCATATTTAACAGTAAAAGACTAAGTTTCCAATTAATTTTATCATTACAGTAGATTCAAATCTTTGAAATTATATATGAATTTCATCGGTAGAAATGCCTTTTATATATTCATAGAAATAAGAAAGTTATAAACGTCGATTATTACAAATTTTTAGATGCTTTATTTTTCTTAGCCGCAGTTGTTATAAAGTCTCCTGCTATAAACCTAACTAAAATAAAGATAAAAATGATCATGTCCGGAACAAACCTTTGAAATATTGTTCTTATCATATAAGTTTTTTTCATCAATGCCCATGAGAAAAACAAAGCGAGTTGATATTTAAATTAACACTAATTTATTTAATTTTGTCTTTGAGATATCATTCGATTTTTTTTTTCAAATTTAAATAAAAAATTTGACTTTTCTGCTGATAAATATATCTAATTGCAAATAAAACCACCTCAAACTAAATCTTTGTAACGCTAATGATTGCTTTTAGTTTCCTTTTAATTTATTTCATAAATCCCACCCAATCAAAAATACTTCAATTTTCAAGGCCATAAATATAAATCACGCCATATCATCAGTTAATTTAATTTCCATTCATCTTTTTTTTTTTTTAATGTTTAAGTATTTAATTCATGTTCTTTATTTTATTTTTTATTGTTTGGTTTTTATAAAAATCTTTATTTCTCTTAGAAAGACTATTAATTTGCTTATTTACATATCGAAAAATCAATGTAATTAAGATTTGATTTTGATGTTTCGTTGACCATTTTTTTTTTTAATTGAACACTCTCATTAAAAACCAAAAACTGTCAAGCAACGCACACCTCAACATTAACATCCATTGAAAATAACTTCTTTCATTATAATCACGCTTTCAACTAATGGCTAAGCATTGAAATAGTAACATAATTCGAATCTTTTGTCCCATCAACATCATCATCATCATTATTATCGTGTGGCCATTATACAAAGTTAGTTTATCTAACATTTCGATCCAAAGAACCCTTTGAATCTAAAATCTCTATAACAAAAGATACACATCTCTAGTTCAGACATTCATATAGGTACGAATATAAAATGACATTTTCACAGGTGAAACGACTATGAATGGAATCTTAAAATAGACAAAATAGTGTTCATTCATTTCAGATAGTCAGTGCCAAGCTGAGCTGTCTATGATGCAATATTTTAATCGAATAAAAGTCATAATTTCAAAACAAAAAAGAATTGATGACATTAAAAAAAAAACTTTCAATAGTTTTGGATGTTGCAGTAACAAGTGTTTGTTATGGTGCTCTTCAAACAACGAAATATGAAACTGTTAGTTTTTGTTACAATATTATTTCTTCAATGACTCTTATTGTAATTCTATACCTACTCTCTTTCTCTCCAGCTGCTTTGTATAATAATAACAATAAAAACTCACACAAGTTCTTCCATTATACTACGAGTATTATATAGATGCGGTTCAAGAAAACTAGAGCGATTTCCGACTTTGAAAAACCGATGGCGCATAGCCCCGTGTCTTTTCTGTCCGTCCGCTTTGAATTTATCCAACAAAAGTATAATGTGACAGAATGTTGCAAATTGTCCGATAACCATCGCAACATGCTAGCGTTTGCTATGCAACTATGTGACAATTTTATCTCCAAAAAAAAAAAAACGCTGCAATTTCACGAAATTGATTTCACCTGTTATATTAATGCCTTGGGCGCACACACTCCTTGTGGTCATCGTTTGGTATGTCTTCCTTTTTTTGTTGTTGTTGATGTTGTTCTTCAGATTCTAAACCTCTGAGAAAGGAAGAAAAAATCACCACGCCAAAGGACATTTAATGTTCAATCTACAGACGAGATACATTCGATGCGATAAGTAATTAGTTGGATGTCGTGTTTAACGGCAAACGGCACAAAAAGATACACAAGAACTACTATTAACAAAACAAAACAGAAAAAAAAACTAACCACGCGTTACTGAGTTTATAAATTTATATATATACACAAATATATTATATGCAAATGAACCTTGAGGGGGAGAGAATTCTTTATAGAGACAGATAGGACTTGTTTGTAGAGATTTTCGTTTTGTTTTTCATTTTAAATTTATATCAAAAGACAATTTATCTTGTAATTATTGAACGAAATATGCAGGTACCCGGGATATACATAGGTGCGCATTGAAGTAATAAATTTTATACTTTTGTTTTTATTTTATTTTTTTGGATATATGATACTTATATATAGCTTGAGAGTTCAAGATTTTTGTGTGAAATCTAAATTTATTGGTGGTATTAATTTTCTGATTCTTTTTTTGATTTATTAATTAATTTGTTTTTTTTTTTTTGCTTATTTTAGATACAAAAAATTCCGTTGGTCTTGTAGGATGTATTGAAGAAGTTTCACATAATGCTATTGCAGTTTATTGGAATCCTTTGGAAAGTTCTGCAAAGGTAAGTAAAAAAATATTATTTCAAACGAGTTAAGTTTACTAACATTTAAAAAAGGATGAACTGATGAGTAAGCTTAATTGTTTTTCGAAGGGATTGCAAAGGAATCTTGAATTAAAATTTACATAAACATACATACATACATATGTACTTGGTTCATTCTCCAAAGCATGAACTTTCAAATACGTTCAAGAAACCCTGATGTCCAATTCAAGAGATTAAATTCAGGTTAAATTATTCAAGTTATCTTAGATTTTCATGTTATTATTATTTTTTTTTAATAAATCAATCCAAATAACGGGTGATTTTTTAGCTGGTTTGGTTTTGGCAACACTGGTTTTGACAGCTGACGTGTGTTTAGTACCTTGTGTCACTGTCAAACAGCTTCAGTTTGGTTTGCAATTTAACCATGAATCGTCTTACAAATGAACAACGCTTGCAAATTATTGAATTTTACTATCAAAATTCGTGCTCGGTTCGAAATGTTCATCGCCGCGCTGCTTCCATTTTATGGTCGGCATTCTCGACCTTCTGAGCAGTCTATTCGGAAGATTGTGACCAATTGGTCAATTGGCCGCCTAGATCGTGCGATTTGACACCATTAGATTATTTTTTGTGGGGGTATGTCAAGGCTAATGTCTATAGGGACAAGCCCGCTTCGATTGACGCACTGGAAGCCAACATCCATGCATTCATTCGTGAGATACCGGCCGATATGTATTGTATTTGGAAATAAACGGTAATGGATTTTGAAACTGTACTCATTTCTGGAAACAACTAAGCTTTCCTAAACCTATAGAAAAATTTCAATTAAGCGCTTTCCTCCATCAGAATTCGTTGAAAAAAACCCTTCATACCAACAATTTATGAGAACAAAAGATCTGAAGTCCAAATTTGATTTTGTAGATAGATGTGTTTTGATCAATTTTTATGATAATTTTATGATAATTTTAACAAAGTAATGCGTAACCTTTTACAATGCCTGCATATGTTCAATAAATTGTAGTTTCTCTTCTCAATAATTACATCCTGTTGTGCAATTTACATATTTTACAATCCTCCCCATTGACCACTATACACGGGTTAACAAAAAAAAAAAAAACAAATGCAAATCTGTCACTGTCGTTTAAAAAGTTAATAACTAACTTACTTAATACATCAAATTACCTTTTACAAACAAAACAACAGACACCTTACCATACTTTGGAAAAAAATAAATACAACACAACACAACACAACACTGGCGCTGGCGTTGGACTAGATTAATTTTTGTTCCCCTATAGTTTGCAGTCAATGAATTTAATGATAATGAAAACTCATAAATATCAAAAACCGATTAAACCTAATCAAGCTTAATTGCAATTTGCAAAAAAACCGATTGGCTAGGACAACGACGAACGCAACCACTATGCAGTTAGTTGAATAATATTTCTTTCTCGCTTATTCTCCTTTAAGAGAATACACTCCCCAAGGCGGTAGCACTACATCAACAACTTCAAAATAAATACAAAAACAAAACAAAAAAAATGAGAGGAAAAAAAATGGTTTCGGATGGAAATTTATTATGCATACCCACATGTGCGCCTAAGTTATGAAAAATATCTCAATTTCCGTTTCTGGAATTACGTAGATCGAAAAAATACTCTTTATAAGTAACAGTTCTCTATATCTAGATGTAAAGTTATTGAGAGCCTCTTATATTAAATATAACTCTTTGACTGGAAGGTATTTTTTTTTTGTATTTTTATTCTTTGCTGCAATGTGCACCTGGAGACTATAAAACACATTTTTCATTTTTATGTAGAACATATCTTTTGGTGGGCAAAAGGATACATTTTGTGTCGCTTTCAGTGATATTTTTGTTGTTGTATAAGTTCTGGTGGACCAAAATTGTTATTTTAGATGAATAATTAGCCACTAGGCTTGAAGCTAAGCAAATATGTGTTTCATTACGTCCTACTGAAATTACCAATTCATTTGCTCTTGCAACTTGTGGAAATAACTGACTTAATGTATCTCAGTTCAAAGTATCTCAGAAAATCATAAAGTGCTTCCAGGTGTCATGGAGGCGTCACACGACAGTATGCTGTAAAATGTATATGTGTTGTTATCAAACCAACTGATCAAAATTAAGTTTGTATTGTTCTCGTGCTAAGTATCAATTCAAAAATTATGTTTTTTTTAAGATTTATGTTTCAAAAAAAAAAATAACAAACTCTGTAGGACGTTGAACCCCTGAAGGTAATTGGTTATAGCTACCCATTTACAGCTTATTCGTATTACCATTTCAATTTTTTTTTTTAATCCATAAAAAGATTGTGTCAGTCTAAGGTTGTTTGTTGGTTGTTGTTTTTTTTATGGTCAGTGCCCGGAAATATACTTAAAAGACACTGTGAACAGATTTCAGCTTATTAACCCATTAGTTGGTTGTTCATATAGACTGAGACAGTCAAAGACACAGACTTGAGAAAAACAACATTTTGATACATACCTACTCATAGACATCTATATGAATGTTTGTTGTCTGTGAATTAATTAATAAATTGTGGACAGAAATTAATCGCGAATAGCTGTGTAATTGCTACCTCATGTCAATAATTGCATTTCATCGTTGCTCTCTGTCGTTGTCATCGTCATCGCCGTTGTAGGTTTGTTAAATTTGTGTCGCTCTAAAGCCGCACACTAAATAAATATATGAGAATTAAAAAGAAAGAAAAAATTAAACTGTGTTGCATAAATTATTAATCACTCTATAATATAGCAACTTGAACAGTTTGTAAATCATTTTACCTAGATATATGCATGTAATATTTTTTTTTCCTTATTCATATGCCAAAGTAAAGTGTATCTATTTCCCACAGACTCTATTCCAAGTACTTTACACTGGTCAAGAGTTAGAGTGCTTGTTTGTTTGTTTTTTGTTTTTTATTTCTTTATAATTTCAAATAAAATACATTTTTATAGAATTTAAATATTTAATGCAAATATCCAATGTCTTGTGTTTGAGACGTATATAAATTCAATTTGTTTTAACTTTTTTTTAAATTTTTATTTACATTATCTTTGATTGGACTTAATGACTTATTTAATTTTTTTTTTATTATTATTTTGTTGTTATTGATTTGTTCAGTTTTTTTTCTTTATCATTTTAACTTATGCACACAGAATGTATGTAGAAATTTACATATTGATTGGCTAGTTAAAGGAGATATATATTAAGTTCCATCCCATTGGAAGCAAATAAACAACTAAATCACTAAATAATTACGATTTGGCATGGACATTTTTAGTGTTGTACTTGATTTTGTATAGGGTGTTTTTTTTTTTTTAACTCGGTATAGGTATAACTTTTACTTTTAAGTTTTTGACAAAAGAAAAATAAAATAAATTATTAAGAAAAGTATAGTCGCTATAAGACCTAAAAATTAAAATCTTCCTTAATAGATCAAAACTATCAAATATTCGATTTTAATAATTACAAATGACTTAAAGTTGTATAAAAATCTCTGAAGCATATTGAATTAACCGTTAATAATAGTTAATTTAAATGGACAAAGAAATTTTTAAAAAATTCGACTGAAGTAGAATTAAATAAAAAATTTTATTAGAACAAACAAAACACTCCTTTTAAAGTACATAAATGTAATTTTTTTTAATTAAAATCATATCACTTTTATTCCAAAATGTCCGTATTCCGAAATAAATAATTTTGAAACAAAAGATTTAAATCAACGTGGTTCTTTGATTTTACATTTTTTCTTTCAGTGTATATTTAATTTGTATATACCTCCCTATAACGTTATTTCAATGTTGCAAATAGGCAATTAAAAGCTGGTTATAATTAAGTCCTTATAATTTACAAAACAAAAGAGTTGATATACAAACTCGTTTTTTTTAAAAGAAATTATCGATTTTAAAATTAAAATTAAAATAATTATATTTCAAGATTAAATAAATAGCGGAAAAAATCTGTTTTTTTCAAAAAATAGGTTTTAATTCAATCAACTAATTATACAGTTTATGGATAACACACAAAGTCACTTAAAAATCTTCTCACTTTTACGACACCCCATCTTGCTGTTTTCAAGGCAAATCACCTGATATATTGTAAATTTATTATAAAGTTTCACATTTAAGCCAAATTTTTGCTCGTTATAAGGACAATATAAGTGCTCAACTTTAATTGAGTGACAAATCCGATTTAAAGGAATATTTATCGTTTCGAATTTTTAAAAATTAAATACTTAAAAACTGATTTAATCTTCGTTTTCAAAAATAAATTTGTAATAGTATTAGCTTATTTTTGTTAAACCATTTATTTTCATTTATTTTATTTCTTATTTCTTTAATCATTAAAAATAAACATAAGCCACATGAAATGCTTAAAGTAAATATTCCCAGTTGGAATAGACCAAAAATCATATCAAAATATCAAAAAATTGATACGTATTTTATATTAAAATACATAATGTATTAGATTCCTACAACATTATTGATTTAATCAAATCAAAATCTTAATTATGTTTAAATTTTCATAAAAAAAAACCGCAGATCAAGATAACAAATAAAAATACCAACAAAAACCTAAAAATACCAGATACATAGTAAAAAAAAAATTAATTTACAATTCTTTGCCCACATGTTCTGTTTTAATCTCTTATCAAATTACATTCACCAATATTTATCACAAAATTATTGCAATAAATAACAACATTGATTCCATTTCGAGAGTAAAACCAAATGCAACAGATGTAAATTGCCATAATAATGTAACACACCACCACCTACCATCCACCACCTCTTTTGTACCATTAGAAGAGAAGAAAAAAATATCTCACTAATAAAGTATCGATTTAAAATTCACAATCCACGTGCATTCATTTATTTATTCAAATTTCAAAAAGAAAAGAAAATATCTCAAAATGTTATAAAAAAATAGTTTATAAGCAACAAGAGTGTTGGTGTTAAGTTATTTAATTTACCATATCCACCACTATTAGACACACAAATACAACAACAACAAAAAAATAAAAATAAAAGCTCTCAGATAGTATCAACATATTTCAACAATCGAATGCGATAAATCTCGAATTATAGGAAAAACTGCTTAGCCAACGAGCAGCAGCAGCCAGCCATTATCTAATCTGAAGGAGAATACATATATAGATAGAGTATAGGTAGATATTTATATTTACATTTATGTTAAAAAAGAGAGACCTCAAAACTTACGCGCGTTTCAACCAATATTTCGAAATCATATAACACACACAAAAATTTCATTAAATGCCAATAAATTTCCTATCAAATATTCAAATATATCTACACACTTATATGTATGTATGTAGTTTGTATACAACAAAAAAAAATATCCACCTGGTAAATGTCATACATTAGCAACAACAAGATGTATTCAAATTAGACACTCAATTCCATGGCGATTTCAATAAATTTATTTCTGTATTTTTGTATACATATTTTTTTTCTTTTTTTTTTGACAAAGAGAAAATGAGACTTCTCAAAAGGGCTATTCTACATAAGAAGATAGATAGATACACTAACAATACGATGCGCACCTGAGCATCATCATCATCATCATCATCAGCAACATAATCATCGAAGAGGAAGTGATTTTTATTCAAAACTAAAAAAAATCTTTAAAAAAAAAAAACAGCCTGTCTCATCTTTGATTCAGAATTCGGAATCAATACGAAATAAATGCTGGAGTATCTATAAATGTGTTGTGTATATCTTTGTATCTATTGTGGGTTTTGCGTTAATAGCTACGCACGTATACCATACCCTGATGGTAAACCATCTCAGACGCAGCATCTCAGCATCATTTTGATAAAAATCTCTGGATCTGGAAATTTATACAGCGAGCATTTTCTTACTGTTTCGTGATGCTGATAGCTGATGGTGGTGCTGCTTCCATTTCCATCGATGGCCTCTTAGTTTAAGTCTCAGAATGTATTTGCCTAAATACCTAGGCACAAACGTTTTGCGGATTGAAAAATCTCTCGATAGATAGAAATCAATTGGCCGTTTTCCATGGCTGCCTAGATGTATATACACCAATAGAAGAGATATCTTTTAGCTCGAAGAATAAAATATCTATCCATACGCAATTGATTACCACAATTTGATGTTGCTGCTCCTCCAGCACAGTATAGTGTGGTGTGGTAGCATCATCGATCAGAGAGTTTACTTGCACTACAGTGGGCTATAGAACAGCAGGCTGTGTTGTGGTATTTTTGTGCAGAAATTGCACAAAAATGCCTTAAACATTATTCCCATTTGGCGCTCTGCAAGAGCTCCTGAGGAGACAGCATCAGCTAGCTGATCCATACGACGACCATAGTCATCGTTGTTGAAATTCCTTCGAGAGTTTTCTTTTTTTCCAATTTTATTGCATTTTATTTTTTTTTCTATTTTGTGTCGTTTTTGTTTGATTTCTTTGTAATCGAATGCAGTTGTAACTGCCTGATGCAACAGCAGCAGCATCAACAATGGCTTAGCTACCACCATTAGACATATGTTTCGCATTATTTAAAACAAAAGACTTTTGCCCATCTACAGGTGTGGTATGTTGTGGTTTGTTTTGGTTTGGCTGCTGCTGCTGCTGCCGAAGATTTTCTTCATTGCGAAAGCAGCGCGATGCGTGATTATCATCATCATCCACATGGACACATCGTCGTCGTCGTCACATCCACATGACAACGAAGACAATTGTCCAACAACCAGAGAGAGAGAAACATTTTGTTGAGGCTCCTCCTTGCGTATATCGCCGTCATCTCATAGCCGCTGCTCTTGATGATGGTGGAGTTCTTCTCGGAATGAACAATTGCGATATATGTGTTTCCCTGTTTATTTGTATTTATTTTTTTATTTTTTTTTGCTGTTCGCAATTTCATTGTTGGTCACATGGAATGTAATCGATTGTGAGAAGAATAGCAGATTCAATTTCGTGTTAATTACAGATTTTTTTTTTTCTTATTAATTTTATTGTTTAAGGGAATCTCAAAGCAAATTCTTTCATTGGTAAATCATCAAAATGCATTCCATGTTATGTATAAAACATTTTTGCTAACATCTAAGTGACTGTATCTTGTTTATAGTGCGAAAATTGATGCAAGGAATGTTATAGATCTCTAGGCACATATTATACACATATCCAAGTAAGGTATAAACAATAACAAAATGTTGCCTTTTCTCGTGGGTTTTATCAATTTTTCAGAATCACAAACAACTTTTAGTAAATTCAGTAAATTCTTCATTGGAGGGGAAGAATATTTTAAATTGTTTGTATTTTTTAAAGAAAACATTATTTTACAAAAAAAAGCAAAAGCTACAGTTGACAAAAATAAATCTAGAAACACTTCAAGCTTGTGTAAATTTTGCAGGTCTTGACAAAATTCAATAAAATTAATTTTTTTTAATTTTGAAAAATAAAATGGTTATCTATTTGAACTTTCTGCTAATTCCTTAAAGATACCATCAATGGCACTTTATCATGAAAAAGATACTCTTTTTCACTTCCTCGCAGTCTCCTTCAAAAAAAACCATCAGTTAATTTTGTTTTTATTTTTTACTGCAATTCGAATGCATAAGAACATTTCATACTAAATTAAAATTGATCCCCAATGTTTATGAAAATTTTTGTATGTAATTTTATATAAAGTTTTCGTTTCCTTGTAGTCAATACTGGAAGACTTTTGCCTACGTTGCTTGGCTTAATTTTTAAAGTAAAGAACCTGAATGTTTAAATCTTGATTTTCTTATAATAAAGTAGAAAATATATCTTTTCTCCAAATTTTATTTATATTTGATTTCCTTTCAGTAGTCATTATTAGTTATGTCTACTGATTTTTCACAAAGAAATAACAAAAAAAAGAACACATCTCAATTCTTCCAACAGTTTGCTTGATGATGTCTGGACTCGACAGACACAAAGATAGTTCAGATTTTACTTACATTGAAGGTTTAAATTTTATTATCAGTTGAATAAATAATTAAATTATGTAAATATGTATCAATCTTTATGACAAAGTGGTGTTTTTTTTAGGAAAAATATAAAACTGATTTTTTACAAATCAAAAAAATAAAAAAAAAACCTACCCACTTAAAAAGTTCCCTTTTTCTATCATTAAAAAAAATAATCGATTATTCTGCTTTTTTCAGATCAATATTGCCGTTCAGTGCCTGAGTACGGATTTCAGTAGCCAGAAAGGTGTAAAGGTAAGTCAAACAATAATAAATAAACAAAAAAAAATATTTTCAATTCAGTAACAGTCTTTTGATAAGAAAAAAAAGCCAAAACCTATCTAAAAGAGCCCTACGCACAAAATCTAACACACCAGCTACAGCAACACAAATTCCAATCAATGGACCATTACGAAGAGAAAAGAATTAAATTTATAATTGTCATTTTCTATCATTCGCTCTATCCAATTTCCACCCATGTGATTGTATAAGATTGAAATCCCAACAGAAAGAACATATAAAAAGTTACATCCTTCCATTATCCTTTTTCATATCAAAAGAATCCACCGTCACCTTCGTCTACCATAGATAAATAAGTATCTACGTACGCTCATATATATAGTTCTCATTTTTAGTGCTATTTGGTGTTTCGATCACCTCTGCGTTTATAAATATCCCCACACTTATTTATGTTTTTTTTTTTTTTTTTTTTTTTTGTTACGATTGATCAACAGACAAAAAATATAAGGTATATATCTTAATGTGGGAAGAATGAAAATAATAAAAAAAAATCAAACAAACACCCTGCACGCATTTATAACTCCTTTGATTGAGTAAGAACGCAACGAAACACCTGTGTGCTCTCTCGCATAGAATGGACCATATACCAAACTCGCTGTTATTCTTTATTCCAATGCAGTTTACTTAAATAAGATTTATTACCACAGAATGTGGTAATAAATAAAAAGAATTCACGCGGCAGGTCATGATGGAGGTGCCTTGTGGGGAATGTGTTTACTTTTTATATATTTTATTTTTTTTTCTGTTTATCACACAGCCATAGAAGCTAAAGAGGCTGCTAAAAATTCTTGACTTTTATTTAAAAGTTATTTCTTAAGGTTAGCAATATTTTTGTATTTTTTTTTTTAAGTATTGTAAATGTTAATGATTTTATTTTCTTGACTTAAATTTCAAAATATACATAATATTCTATTTTAACTTGTGTTTCTGTGGAGTTATATTAAATTTGATGAAAACAAGAACCTAGGGTAAATGATAATAACTTTGAATGATTTTTTGATGAAAATGTAAGCAACGTTTGTTAACTATAATAATCAACAGTTCAATATTAGAAACCAAAGCAATCTATATAGGAACTCAAAAGATATTATTTTATAATTTTAAGTACTGTAACTTTCTCCGCTTAATAGTACGTTAAAAATTTCCAATTAATAACACCCGTTATGGTTCCAACTTCAGACTTCTTAAGTCTTCCATTTAAATGATAAAAATCAAAAACCACACAAAATAAATACATATATAATTCATTGTTTGTCCTTTTCAATGATGTATAATTTATGCCACTTTTCCTTTACATAAACTTAAAAAATAGTGTCGAAAGGTTCACGAAATTTTTATGTAGAATTTTGGCCTCAAGACTTCATAACTGAGTATTTTGCGCATGTACTCTGTGTTGTTTTATTACTTTTCAAATTTGTAAACTAAAATTTTAGTAGCATTTCTGGTGGAAATCAAAAACACAGTTTGTCCACTGTGGGTTAAATCTGTCTTTAACAGATTCTAAGTGACGCTATAATTGAATTCCTTGATAAAAATCATTTTTCTAAATTGTTAATTTCTTATGATAGACGACCTCTGTCAAAAGTATTCTTTGGCACAAAATGAAGCTTGATTAATAATAAGATATAAACTGCATTCTTAAAATTTATTATTATTATTATTATTTACTAATCCAAAACATAAATGTACAGATTAATCTTAAAAACTAACAGCACTAGCTCTATGGCTTTAGGCTGGTATTCTTAAAATCATGATTATATTGCATAGCTAGATCTAGATGATTATTCAAATTGAAAAAGTAAAAAAGCTTACAAAGCCTTCCAAAACCATATTTCAACATCGTTTAATTTGACTATTAAATCAATATCTAAATTTTGAATTAGGAGAAATCATTATTATTATTAATTCTTAAGCACAATATGGTTATATCATTGATTTGCTTTAAATTCAACAATTCCGATTGTATTGCATTATATAATGAAAACCATTAACTTTGATATAAAAAATATTCCAAATTCTTGATAAAAATAAATAAAACAAAAAATAATCACCAATAGCAATGGAACTAATCGTCCATCACACCTGTCCCAAATTTTAGTTACAATATATATGCCAAAGTTAACCATGAAATCGATTCCGCTTGTTTATGGAATAAAATTCAATTTACATGTCTTAGCAATAAAACTATTTTTGTGTTGTTGTTGTTATAATTTATGAAATAGGAATGTACTATAAAAGCCTTTCAACACACACAAAAATTTGATTTTTAATTAGAAGATAAAATTTGTTCCCACCCAAAAAGGCCTATTACGAGCTGCCAACAGCCCTATATGTAGAAAGTATGCGAGACACTTTTGTTTCTTAAACCAAAAAAAAAATGTTACCTTTATTTTAATTAACATATACATGATATGCATAGCACCATCATTATCAGATACATTATAGCTAAGCTACTATAGCTCAATACCATAGTATGCGCCCACGTAAAACATAGACTTCTGTTGTGATGGTTGGTGCCTATAATCATCTATACAACACCGTTCAGCCAACGAGTGTCGCCTTCGATACCCACTAGCTATTAATAATAATGAGGGTTTTTGTATTTATTTATTTTTATTTTTATTGCGACATGCAAAATTGAATAGGATTTTTTTAAACAAAAATAGTTTGTCCCATGGAAAAAAACAACCTCGTAGATAACCTACGAACAGATCGATTTATAAAATATAACAAAAAAAAATATATATATAAAACGTTGACAGTGTTAAGATACTTGGACTTAAGGCTTACTTTGGAGAGTTTGTTGTCCATTTCCTAGACCACATTATTCATCATAATTCTCTCTTTTTTTTGTGTTGCCTCTTTGCACTGAACAGACGATTTTGCAGACAAAAATAAAAATTAAAATTACAAATAAAAATAAATCTCAAGATTAATGCACGCAATAGAGTTGACATGTTTTCATGTTATTTTGCGAATAAATTAATTTTCATTTTCGTTTCGCACGCACCTCTTCATGATATTATACTCCACTCGTAGTATAAGCCAACCAACGCAATAACTCGCGCAGCGAGAGAGAGAGTCCTGCCAACGCATTAGGGTGAGAGACAACCGTATCTATGATTGATGGATAGTGATTTAATTAAAATCTATAATTGTCCACTACCACGGATACAAATTCGATGGTCAACAATTTTCATCTTATCGATATGAAAATAAACATTTTCTCATTTAAAGTTGTGTGATTTGAAATTGGCAAAAAACAAGACCCCGCGCAGAAATTAAAAAAAAAAAAAAAAAACTGTCTCAAGTATGACCGTCTGTCTGCTTGAGTGTTCAATTAATGTTAAATACGCCTAATTTTAAATATAAGAAAAAAAAAAGAAAAATATTAGCATTTAATTGATTTGCTCTGATCGTGCTGTGTGGAGATTTCTTTGAGAGTAATTTTTTGTCTGTAATTTTGATTTACGAGTACAGTTAATTGCCGTGCAATAGTAACCCCGCATAACTTGCGAAATTAATTTCAATCGAATTTGCGTATTTAGATTGCGCACATTGCTCTTATTTTTGTATTCGTTATTAGTTGGTGTGTAATTCTTGTTGCTTTTAATCTATTAATTGGACTTGTAAGGTTGTTTTTATATTTTTTTTTTTATTTTCTTTAGAATATAATTATGATTTTGTTTTTATTTAATTTCAGGGTCTACCACTGCATGTACAAATTGACACATTTGAGGATCCACGGGATACACAAATTTTCCATCGAGGCTATTGCCAAATAAAAGTTTTCTGCGATAAGGTAAGTGCATTTGTAGATTTTTAGTTCGTTTTTTTTTATCATTTCAATGCAATTAAAAAATATTCAAAAACAAAATAAAAATAAAACCATAATTATATACCACTCAAAAAGATAGAGGTAGGCGTCAATCAATGACAGCCTACTTTAAGAGAGTCTCCATCAAAATAAACATACAGCATTATAAGCCAGGTGTTTTTTTTTTTTTTGTATGTATGTTAGCGAATCCTTAATTAGTAACACCACAAATCGTACTCGCAAATGGAGAGAGAAAATATAAATTAAATTGGTTTTAAGCATTACATTAAAAGAGAAAAAAAAAGATCCAAAAACAGAAATACCAACTTCAATCTTCAACTGTCAGCTTATGGGGGGATTACTCTCGCTGTATACCAATATAAATTCCTTCTCTGTCAGAGACTTTGTCTTTTTTGTTGTTGTGTTGTTAATCTATACATACTTCTTAATGTAATGGCAATTTGCTTTTAATTTTTCAATTAAAATTTCTGAATATTCGATTTGATATTTATTTTTAATCTAAAAATAAAAAAATAGGTAGTTGTGTGATATGTTTTTCTTCGTTACTCATAATTTTGTCTTTATCTCTCGCTTTGTTTTTGCAGTTAGTTTTTTTATATTTATCAAGAAATTTATTGGTGTTTTTTTTTTTAAGTTATATTATGGCATTCATTTGACAACCGTTATACGGGTTAATTAAAATGTATTTATTTTTATTTTATTTACTTTTTTTTTTTATAAATAATAATTGCTTCAATCAGAAGTGTAAACAATTTGTGATGTAATTTCTTGAAATAGTCAATTGAAATACAGAAAGCCATGACAGAATAATGAAATTCAATGAGTCAGACTAATCGGTTTATAAGACATTTTTATATATTATCTGGGAAAAATAACTTTGTTTATTGCGTGTGAAGCGATTTTGTTTTATACATAATTTTGTGAAACGAAAGAGCTGATATATATAAACGTACTTGTCTGTTTTTTTACTTCAAAGTTTGAGTGAATATAACTCAGCTTTAGTAAATCTAAGATACCGTTTAATATTTTAGAAATGTTTATAAATTATTCTTTTAATATCCCGAGATTTCAAGTTGTTGCATTGACAATAAATTTTACACAGACTCTTAGGGTCAGTTTGTTCACAGTTGATTATCTTTAGTCAAGGATTACTGCAACTGGTAAATCCTCGAATGTGCATGTTTACCAAATTTTTTATAAGGAATCCAAAATTTAAGTTCTTAAACAACCAATTTCTATTGATTAGCGCCATTTAATTAGAGCATGTTAAAATGAATATGCAGTTTAATTAACCCACTGTGAACAAACTGGCTCTTAATCATTTTTGACCTGTTACTAAATTGACAGTAAATTAAATTCACCTTTTCTGGGATCAAGTTAATAATGAGTATAAGTAATACAAAAGATAAAAACAAAGGAGCTGGTGTACAAACTTGAATTTTGTTTATATCGTTTTGGATAATTATATAGATTTAAAATAACAGTTCTTTTATTCATTTATTATTTTTGTTTTCAATTTGATACATAAATTTACTTCTCTTCAGACCCCAAATTTAAATAATTCAAAAATGCTATAATATTAATTCCATTTGTTGATTCTAAAATTTTAACAATGTTTTTACATTCAATGTTGTTAATCATGAGTAGAAAAAGGATTTATTTGTTTATGAATTGAATTTTTCGTTGACACTTTTATAAAATAAATCGTCAATCTTGTTTGTTTGCAGGATTAACCTATAACAATCTTAAAACAAAAAGAATCCATACATACGCCACCACACTATCCCAAATATGTTCATGTTAAGTTCATGTTCATTTTTTATTTTTTATTTTGTTCCTATTTAATGCCGCTAGCACGCTTCAAAATAGTTCCAATGATAATTTTTTTTATTTCAAAGAAAAACAAAAAAACAAAATATAAGACAACAAAAACCAAAAAGGCTATACAAAACAAGCAAAGAAGTTGTAGCCGGCATGTAACAACATCTTTCCGATAGTTCCTCCAGTGTGTCTACACTTTACGTATACACCCTATATAGTATATGTAGTAGAGCTCTTACAAGACTTTTCCGTTTAAGATGGTTGTTGTGCTGTTGTTTTTGTTGGTTGTGTTGTTTGTTTGCGTTTTTTTTTTTTTTTTTTCGTTGTCTAAGTCAATGTTAATCCTTTTTGTTTAATCGCAAATTTATGTGCGACTAGGTCATTGAGCGAACGAACATATATATATATACAAAACACCTTCCACTGCATTTTTATATCGTGAAACTCAAACGAGACGCAAAAAGATGACTTTACCGACACTTCTCTTTGGGGCGCTAAGAAAAACGACAAAACTTCCTTTTAGAAAGTTTTCATCATCATTTAAAATATATACATATAAGTGCATATATATAATAAATCCATTAGCGACACGAAAAAGAGGTTATTTTTTACCTCCATTTGGATTAATATGCGGTGGGGTGGACTTTAACAACCCAACCGACATGATGATGGTGAAAAACTCATTTTTTTTTTTATGAATCGAGCCCGATATTGAAAGATCGATAAAGGTCAGAGTGGGTGGCTGACGGTGCTGGTGCTGGTAGAAACGTAATATTTCTCTTCCTAGAGAGCATACAACAAAATGCATCATATTTCCATTGGTTAATGTGTGTTATTCGTTGCGAATTAGACACTAAAAACCTTAGCAAGAGTTGAAAAGAAGGATTTGTGGTGTTATAGTGTTACCCTCTATCCAATGTTTGACTTTGATCTTTGCGCGATTAAAGTTGAAATTTTTGCTGTTTTTTTTAAAGTCGTGTTACATGTAGTTGAGTTAAAGTAGTATTATTTTTCACACTCTTTGTGATTCATGCGATGTGTTAAAGTTCAAGCGGAGGAAATTACATCGTCTCAGAGACTCCTTTAGGCATTCCAAAAAGCAAAAAGTATGTAAGTAGCAACATAAATGTTTTAAAGTTTTCTTCAAAGTCCTTTATGTCTTAAATTCTCTTGTTTCCCATAACATCAATTCAATCAATTAACGAAATTTCAATACATTCAGTATTCTGTGATTTTTACCAGTTCCTTCTTTATTTTTATTTTATTGCAAATCCGCTACACTTTATCTTTTCGCTTCATTGCTCAAAACCTGGACTTTCTAATTAAATTGAATTGATAATATCTTTGGACATACAAAAATGCACATACACACATACATACAATTTACAGTATCTGATAAACTTTGACTAACCCGCGCAATCGTAATTCGACACGCTCCAAAAATTCATCTCGATAAATTTCTCTTGATTGGATTCATTGCACCACCGCTACAAAAAAAAAAAAAAAAAAGAATTAAAAAAATAAGACAAGATTGCAAACGAATGGGATCTGAAACATTTTTAAGCGGTCAGAGCGCGTATCACAAGAACAAAATTACGATTAAGATCAAAAACTTGTACACACACTTCAGTCAATGGGGTTAGGTTCATATTCGCATGTATGTATAAATTATTTTTTTAAATGGATTTATTCCTTCATTTTGTCGTATATCTGTTTAAAGTTTTCATTCGCATCATTTTACTGATCGATTTAACAAATATATATGTGTACATATATTAAAAGATAGGAAGGGCAACAGTTTAATGGTTGAATATCCTATAAAACACTCCCAGATCAGCAAGAAAAAATAATAATAATAAAAAAAAAACTACTACCAAAACTAAGGAAGAAAAAAATAAACCTTAATGATGTGAAATACCCACGAAATAATTTATTAAAAGCGATTTTAAATTTTCTCCAAAAACTCGAAACAAAAAATTCCCTCTTCGATAAGGAACAACCAGGCCAGGCGGATAAAAACAAAAAATATCCATTGAAAATGAAAAAGTGAGTGTAAAAGTGAAGGGCAGTGATGTATGTGATGCCAATTTACAGAATAACAAGGGCATAAGGGTGTAGGCTTTTATTCGCACAGATACAAATACATCAGATATACGCATGCGTAAAATAAAGTTATGACCAAAACACAAACCCGCTATCATTTTACATAAGATCAATGAGGTTCTGAGGATTTTTAGTTCTCAGTTGTTGTTTTTTTTTTGTAACTTGTCGTTGTAACGCAACTTATACAATTCACAAGTAAGACATCGGGTAGTGTGGTCGAAGAATGGACTCTTTCAAAAGATGGAGGGAAGGAAGAAAAACACAGCACAACAAGTGCGCGCGGCTTTTGATGCAATCGAAACTTTTTCGCAAAGTAATATGTCTTAAATTATGCTACGGTAGATTGGTTTTCTTATTCGGATAGTAGGCACACACACACACAAACAAAAAATACACTCATGCCTACTCTTTATCTTGACAGTTTTTAAAATATTTTTTTTTTCTTTTTATTTTTTGTCCCTCAAAGAAGACCATAATGATGAAGAAAATGTAGTGTGTATTACCACAGGGGACACTACTTCTACTCTGTTCGCATGTTTTTTGTCCCTCTTTCATAATATACAAATAAAAACCAAAGAATAGGAAAAATATATATTGGGTGCAGATGGGATAAGTATTATGCGACAGAAAACCCTTTTTTACACCTCCGGATTAAAAGAAGTTGCTGTTTAAGTAAAATTAAAAAAAAAAATAATTACTAACAAGATACCTGTTGACAGTGTTCGATCATCATACAAAATAATATACTGGTACAAAACAACAGCAAAGTGCATGCACAAGGGTGTTTTGCATAATACGATGCGGCATATATACACGATTACGCATTTTATAATAACATCTATACATAGTCTGATTGGGGGTATAAGATGACGGTATTATAGCATCATTGTAATGCAGTCAATCGTATCGATTTCATAATAATAATACCATCGTTATATTTGTGTGCAAGATGACGATGATTATGACGAAGATGCTTTGGCTGACTAGCTTACCTTTGAGCTGAGATGATGTTGACAATCTCAAATGGGCTGTAAAGAAAATTGAAAGTAAAGAAGTCACAATTGATTTATTTTTCAGGAAGGTACGAAGGTACGTTTTTTTAGACATGGAAGATTAACTTTGCAAGAGAGACAACAATAAAATTCATAAACAAAAGATTTAAGAGAAAATCCTTCTTTTTATAAATTATGGAATGATTATTTTCAAAAAATATTGGAAATAAAATTTACCGAAGACTAAAATCCGTTTAAACAAGTCTTGTATTTTATCTCGATCCCAATTCATTTGATCAAAGACAACATATTATTAGTAACTCTTTTGATTAACTTTGGTTACCGTTATGATGACAATAATATAATAATAGAATTTTATTCTATTTTTGAACCGAAAAATTCACTCAGATACATACATATGTGACGAAAACATGTTTTTGAAATTATTTTGTTTTATGAAAAATATTATGGCCTAATTTGTTTCTTTCTTTCCATATTTTTAATCAATTGTTTTATACATTTTTTTCAAATTTCTACAAGTAGTTGTTAGTATTTGAAATAATATTGCATACTAAAATTTTTAAAAAGAGTATTTTTTTCTTTTAAATTAAATTCAGAAAATAAATAAAAGACCTGAGTAGCAAACCTGATTTTATTAAAACTGTCCTTCTAGGTAAATATTTTGATACAACAACAATCGATTTATGAAAAACCTCTTAATGATGACATTACTTGACCACTCTAAAAAATTATTTTTAGGTGATTTGTTTTTAATTTTCAATTTGATTTTTTAAATCAAATATTTTAAAACCTACAACTTCATCTTATTTAAAAGGGACTGCATTTTTTTTTTCAAATCACCACAGGATACATCTCTAAATTTTATGACATTTTAAAATGCCCACCTAAATGCCTGTATTAATAAAACCCACTCAAACCATAAAAAAATCAATTTGTCCTACCAATCGATAAATACCCTTTTTTTGCTCAAAATATACAACATCCCACCATATACTTCCATGGATATTAAAAATCAATAAAATATTGAACAGAAAACAAAACAAAACAAAAACTTCATCATCATCTTACTTTTTATTTGTAGTTTCATGCCAAAGAAATATTTCCTTTAGGGCAATTAGATACTTTTATACGTGACTTATTTAACCCTGTGCCTGGAACATCTGTGTTATTTAGTGTATTTCTTTCACTTAAACAGTTAGCAACACTGCCACTTATTGCTTCTAAGATGGTCAGATAATTTGCAATAAGGCTCCACTAATACATCCTTTTTACATACCTATATGTATATCGTCGTTATCGCTAAATTGACATGTTCTCCACACGTAAATTCATAGTGTTTTTCTACTGCTGTAATATGCCGGATAAAATTGTTAATGATAATCTGACATGTGATGGATATCCTCCACACACTGTAAGCCGAAAAGAAAAAAAATTATCCATTGAAATAAATAATAACAGCGATTCATCCATAAAAAGAGGGAATAAAGTGTAACATATATAGATGTAGCACGTTGTATCTATCACCATGATCACCACTATATTATATATGTAGATACCACCTTCTAACGAAAAGAAAGATAGAAGATATTTTTCCGCTTTTTATTGGCGATAGTAAATAATTCAAAATTAGATTTATTATCCATGGTAAAGTATCTCTTTCTCTGCATATGCAGATAGATGTGTGGATTGTCTGCTCTAATTGCATTTAATTGAACAGACATATACACCACACATTTATGTGTATACGAGTGTATATATATTTATATGCAAAGGCACACAACAATTGTTTGAAACGGATTGATGATGAGATGTAATCTTCATTTTTTCACATTAGATAGATGGACTTCCGTCTTGGCCATCGGTATCTTGGCATCTAATTACAAGGATCTGTCTTAATCTCCACATGATATAGACATAGATATACATTTACTCCTGTAGACCCACAAATGAAGATGAAATTCAAGAGAACGTACATACATACACATATATAGGTAGATGCAGAAGCTACAGCAGTAAAACTATAACAGTCAGTGACAGTATAATTTGCACTCTCCAAACCATCACCTAACATCTGTATCTGTATCTTTTTATTCGCTAGAGTACTTCGAATTCTAGGAAGTTGCATCTATCTTCATGGTAATTACAAACTATTGTCAATCAGTTGGCACGCGATATACCAATTTTCGTTTTTTATAAAAGCTATAGTTTAATTTTCTATGATGGAATGCATTAGATGTGTGCAATAGAAAAGTATGTTTGTCTATACAAATTTAAGAGATGTGCAGCAATCGACTAAGTGCCATTTGAACTTTACTTGGAAGTGAGAGGCGCGTAGTAAATTGACCCCGTGACATTAGAAGAGTCGTTACAACCTCTTCGATTAGATTTTAATATTTTTTTTCTAAATTATCTAACTACCCCATCGCCCATCGGGGAATTTTACATCCATATAGACAGATGATGATAATGTTGCCAAACACACACGTGTATAATCGAATAACAAAATGAAGGAAGTTGAAAAACCAGGCATATTTTGATTGATTGAAATTCCTATGCAAATTCAATGTAACTGTGACTAACTCAGCTTGAGACTGTTGCAATTTTAATACAAAAAATTTCCACACTACTCAGCAATAAACTATAAAAATATGAATATTCAATTGCTTCGATTATATACTATACCAATTAATTTATTGGCTGTATTTTTGTATATATAATTTTTTTTTCACTTAATTTTAATCTCATTCCTTCCTCGTCTTCTTTCTAAGATAATTTTTCTTTTTTTACTTAATTGAAATACGAACGCCTTTATTTTTATTTTTGCTTCGACAGCGACTCTGCGTATAGATACTGTATCTAGAACAGGATATGAATCATCTGTGTTTTGTATCTACAAATGCTATGTTACAGTTAAATGTGCATAAATGGAATTTTCTTGCCCCACTATTTAAGTGCACACTGTAGTGACGTCGAGGAATATAACATGTCGAACATGGTGGTTAATACTTCAAAAGAATTGCTCTTCTCTCCAGTTGCGAGTCAGTAAAAGTTAAACGAAAAATAAAAAAAAAAAACAAAAAAAAACAGAAATCAAATTGAAGAAAGAAGTTCATCGAATGGTAATAAAATTGTCTATTAACGAGAAGTATCATGCAACTTATGTTATGCAGCGGCGAGGATATATAGTATGGTGGGATATATAATGTGGCAACCTGTCGTTTATCATGTTTTACGTGGGCACATTAACATTATCGGCGTGTCTGTCTTAACAATTCATGGTTTGGCGTTTTCAACTCTTTTCTATGTGTTTATCCCCAGCACAGCACAGCAACTGGCACTTTACTTTCCACAAGCGAACTACCTTCTCTAGAGTTACTTATACATATATATCGTCTAACACAACACCTCTTCGGTACATTTCTGACACCTTACTGCATTTTTTTTTCTTCTGCATTTGCAAAACTCTCTGTCCCCTTGTGGGATTTTTATTGGATGTAAAAAAAAAAAACGATACGAATCCTAGATTTATTACAATTTCTTCACTCGCATTTAATTCCACACACTTTCATCTTTGCAATTTTTTTTATTTTAATTTATTTATTATTAATTTTATCGCATCAATTTCCTTCTTAATGAGTTTTTACTTAATCTCTTGGTTGTCTTTATGGATAAAACCTTTTTGTAATGGGTATCTTGTTTGCAAAGAGTTAATTTTTTTTTATTCACGCACGCCTATTAGGCCTTTCATTAAAGTGATTTTGTTTTTGCGCCAGAGTGATGATAATTATGAGATACTTCCAGGAGAAACTTATAGTATATCTGCAATTTTAATTACACTCTTTGGCAGCCTCTTTGTAAATAAATATTCATATTTTGTTTTCTTGCTATTGCACAATGTAATATTTTATACTGTGGATTTGTATTAAGTTAACAAACACATAGCTAGAGTTGCAGGAAATATTATAAATGCTTTCATAAGAAACAAAAGAGTTGAAATGCGAACTCTATTTTAGGTATGTATTATACAAATTATGTACATATAGTAAAATCTAAACCGAGTTTAATATAGGTATGAACTTCCAATATATCGCACTAACTTGTTTTTTTCATTCATTTATACATTTGTTATTCTTAATTGGTATTTTTTGGAGACATTGGTTTAAATATTTTGTTTAGGTCGATAGAAATTAAAAAGTTTTATTTTATTTTATTTGCTTATGCTAAAATGACCTGAAAATCATATGGAATCTTGCTTTTTTATATCCTTCCGAAGTTTAATAGAAGGTTTATGGAAACTGTGTAAATTTTACGCTCCATTTAACTTCTTTTAAAATGATTATAAGAAAGCCGTTATGTACATAATTTTATTTAACAAAACATTGGCTATATTTTAAACATAATCAAATACATATTACAATATTAAGTTAATAGAAAACATAAAAACGTTTAATTCCGCATCATTCAAAATCATGAGTATTTTTTTTTTAATATAAATCTTTAACGTATACATAATTTCTTACCACTTACAACCCATCCATCCATCACTATCATCTTCAAACAAATATACAAACCATACATTAAATGATCAGTTAATTACGGAAGTGACTACTTGATTAAAATCAGATAACCACCCAATAAACTCTTTTAAGAGAAGCTCTTCCCATTAAAGACGTCTTCTTTTCATATTTTGTTTTTTTTTTTTTTTTTTTTTTTTAATCCCAACTGCGAGTGTCCATTTCTGGATATGACATGCCAACATAATAACGCAACTTACAGCCTATGTTGTACCTTTATAGTTATTAATTAATGAATACTTTGACCAATCAATCAATTAAGAATGATAGAAGAAGTATTCACATCATACAAAAAAATTTATAGATAAACATTCATACATACATACATTTATATTCGATAAATAAAATTACATTATTATTGTGAGTTTAACAAAAAAAAAAGTAGTCAAGTCATTAGATTTGATGAATTGTTTACGCACGCAATAACAAACTCAATTCATTTTGTTTGTTTGTATATATGATGATGGGTTGTTTGCCATTTTGTTCGTTAATGATGACGCTGATGTTGAAGGGGACTTTCGTCATATATTTTCATCGGCTTGTTTGATCAATTTATGGATAATTTTTCAATCAATGTATATATTTTCCAATGTAGGGCAAAATAATAAAAAATATTAATTTTACTTTTCATCTTAAAATCATGACCTTGAATTTTTAGAAATACATACATATAACAAAAAAACCTTGGTGAAGCACTGAAAATCAATCATTTGACTTTAAAAAAAAAAAATGATCAAAAGCTTCTGTGTTGTGGTTGAATTTTATTTTTTTTTTCCTGTGACAATAATTCAATGCCTCATTATGAAATATCCATTCTTTAACAAACACCAAACACCCATGGACTATGATGGAGTGTTTTTGATTTCTATTGATATGATCAGTGATTTACAAAAAAACAAAGTGAGTGGCAGTGGTGTTAAGAATAGTGGAGGTGGAATGCGTGGGCTTTTTTTTAGATAAAGGAACATTAGGCGACATAAAAATCTATGATTTTCAAAAATAAAAAGATTAATCAGTTTGACCGAAGAATTAGTTAAGTTATAGGTAATTTTTTTATTAGAAGTTATAAAAAATTAATTCGAATGGAATTTTATCACAGCAGGCTTTTCATTATCGAAATCTATTAAAATAAAAATTATTAATTTTATGATTTCAAGATTTTACTTAAACTTGTAATTTCTCAAAAATTCAAAAAAATCATATTTGAATGTTAACTTTCTCATAATAAATCTTTGTAATAATTTCTTTTAATAAAACCATATTTTTTGCATTGACAATGATTTTGTTAATCTAATTCATAATTTTTATATTTTCTAATTTATTTTCACTATTTCTAGGGTGCTGAGCGCAAAACACGAGATGAAGAAAGAAGAGCGGCCAAACGTAAAATGACCGCAACAGGAAGGAAAAAGCTCGATGAGCTCTACCATCCTGTAACAGATCGTTCAGAATTTTATGCAATGCAAGACATAAGCAAACCGCCTGTACTATTTACCCCCGCCGATGACATGGAAAAGGTAAATGAACAGAATTTTAATTTTAATTTTAATTTCCTTTTAGACACAATTTTTTTTAATCAAAAACAAATTTCTAGCAGACCTTCTATGGCCATGAGACTGATTCATTATCTGGAACACCAGATCTTAAAGGTGCTTCACCGTTTCTACTACATGGACAAAAAGTCGGAACCCCAACATTAAAATTCCACAATCATTTTCCGCCCGATGTGCAGACGTGAGTATAGTAAAAATCGAATTTCCAAAATAAACGAAAACTAATATTTGATTTATTTAAAAAATTATAAAAAAAATTTAAACATTATTAGCAAATTTAATTTTTTTTTATATCTATAATTTTAGTGATAAAAAAGACCACATTCTTGAACAAAGTTTAGTTTCTGGTTCAATGTCTGAATTTGGCCCACCAATTAAACGGGGCCGTATGTCACCGCCGATAAGTGAACGTGTGATGCTTTATGTGCGACAAGAAAACGAAGATGTTTATACGCCATTGCATGTTGTGCCACCGACGACAATCGGACTTTTAAATGCGGTAAGTCAAAATTCAAAAAAACACCGACAGAAACAAACAAAAAAAAATCCTCCCAAATCCCAGCATTCCCCTTCTATTCCTCTAATATTAAAAATAAACAAATTCATTTTACATTATTTTCATCTATTTAACTACTTTTTTTTGTTCATTTTGGAAAAAAATAGAATTTAAATTTAATTGGTTAAAACCAAAATAGAAAAAAATTAATTTCATTATTCTTAATTTAATATTTTTTTTTAAACTTAATTTACAAAAGAAAGAACTTCTGCGCCAATAACAAACATCTTCAGACTATTATTATTTAAAAATATATATTATTTATTATATTTTTAGTTTAAAATTTACAATTTGGAATTAATTATTTTTTGTATAAGCAGCAATATGGAACTTTTTTTTAAACGTTATTTAATAAGCATGAAAAGAGGTATTTATTGTGTGTGATTAATGCATTAAGTGCTTATATAATTTAATAAACAACAAATTTAAAATTCATACATTTATAACGCTTAAAACAATTAAAATTGAAATTCATTATCCCAGACAAGAAATTCACTCATTTTTTTCACAAGTTCTATAACTAATTTGATAATCAATTTTTTTTTATATTATTTGGATTGGTTGTATATTTTTTAAATGATATTAATAATTTTAACGGGATTTTGTTGACTTTATTTAAATAATTTTGTGTGGTCATTTTGATTGAACGAATTCCAGCCTGAAAAACAATACAACAAGACTTTTTTGGGTCCAGGTCTTAATTTATAAGGTTTTTGATGAACTAGACACTATAGTAGATTTTTTTCAATAAAATATAATAAAAGTTATCAAGTACGTTTCAAGGTCTATTAAACCTTTGGGATTGAAAATAATAATAAATGACATTCGTTTACCCAAATTGAATTTATTTTGAGCTAGCTTTTTTTAATTAATATAAACCTATAAGACTATAGATTTGGAAAAAAAAATCTTCCTGCTCTAGAACTGTTTTAAATTCGGCCAGTGAGTAGGATGTGGATTGCATTTTGTTTAAAGGCGAGTTGACAAATTAAAAAAAAATATATATTTTCCTAGGACTATTTAAATTTCTATATTTTGGATGAAATAAGAGTAGCCTTATAGAGATCTTTGAAGTCAAGAATATAACATTGTTCAATGTTCATAAAAGGTCTTTCATAAAAAAAAGCTTTTTTCAAATACATAATATATTACACTTTTTTGTTATTTGTTGCTTATAATTTTAGGTTATATTTTGTGTAAGGAATGAATTTCTTATTTTTTTATAACTGAAACAATTTTCTTAAGCTAAAAAATTGCTTTCCGCTCTTTTGTATTCATTGTTTGTCATAAAATACGACGATGACCATAAATGTTTCAAATATGGCAAACATATTGACATTTTGTATTTCGTTTAAATCAAGCATTTCTTCTTAAATATTTGTTTTAAAATAAGGCTTCATTCATTCTAAATTAAAAGCTCATAACTTAATATTGACATTTAAAACTGAAGTGACAACTTATTAAAACTGCATAATCATCATCTAAATATCTTATCTAATACACCCGCATTTAATTAACATAATCCATCCAAATTAGTCCAAATTTAATCACGCCCCCATAGAGCACAATCGGTCTTTTCTTTAAGATTTTATTTTAATGTGTGTCTCGTCTTTCATCGCCCAAACTTATTTAAGTTCAAAATGATTCGATTTATATTCGACAGACAAAATATTACTCAACTCATAAGATACAATTTATGAAGCTTGGACAAAACTTCAAAAGAAAAATGATCAGCTTATCTTATTAAAAAAAAATGAAGTAATAAGTTTGGAGAAAAAATGTAATTCAATTCAAATTTAAACATATTCATTGCATTTTATTATTTTGTCATTTTGATTTTTTTTTGTTCAATGTCATTCGAATAATCATACAGAAAAATAAACACAAATACACACACACACACAAACACTCTTTATTCCACCACCAATAAATGTGAATAAAAGAAATTAACAAAAAATAAAATTAATAAACATTTCAAAGAATAACCAATTGATATGGATAATAAATTAATGCTTTTTCGAAAAAAAAAAAACAAAATGGTGACAAATATGCAGCGAAAAGCAACAAAGACAGACAAAATGTTACGAAGAAAAAAAATTCAATCAGAGAATTAAGTTTATACAATTTTGTTGTTACATATAGATATTATATTTGTTTGTTTTTTTATTATTATTGGCACAAAAGTTTTTTTTTTTATTTTTTTTTAAATTTTGTAAAAACAAATTTTAATCTGATGAACAGAAAGAAAAAGATAAATTAGATGAAATTTATTTATATTAAAAAAAAAGAAAGAAAAAAATGAAAGGGAACAAAAAACAACATTGTGTTTATCTTAATTGCAGATCGAAAATAAATACAAAATCTCCACATCAAGTATAAATAATATTTATCGTACAAATAAAAAGGGGTAAGTACTAACAAAAAGAACAAAATACACATAAAACTTATTTAGACTAAGGAATATTTAAATTTTCTGATTTTGTAAACATCTTAAGTAAAATATTTAATACACAAAGAACACAGAACACCGCATTTGCATCTGCACGATTCAATTTAACCCCTCAATCCTAGCATTATTTAGGTTTTATTAAAAAAAAAAACGATACTAATGCGTTGTTAAGTGCTTTTAATGTTTTTAATATTTAAATAAAACTAACATTAACTTTTAACAAAATTTAATTTTAAAAGTTGTCAAGAAATATCTACATTTTTAAGAAAATCAATCTTTTAAATTTTTTTAAAACCTTTATATTATTTATGGAACGTCGTAAAATTGTAAAGTTTATGAGTCAATTCAATTTTAGTGCTTGCGTAAATTATGTAGTAAACAAATAAGCTGATCGAGCGGACGGAACGCCGTCTATTTATTTTATTTTGCTCGAGGTTCTGAAAAAAAAAATAATATGTTTTCAATTTTAATGTTCTCACTTAAACCATTTTAACAACAAATATACTTCTGTTATTGACGCTCTTCATTTTTATTAATTTTTTTAATTTGAAATGATTTTCAAATTTTTACACACAAAATGTCACTGGACCATTAGAAAAATTTGTCCATGTTTATAAAAGCATTTACGATACAAATTCTTGTTCTTTTACGATCACAACATCGTAAATTTTCCGAATGTTTATACTTACGCTTTTTACAATATGGTTTTTCGAAGTTGCTAGAGAGTATTTTTACAACTCATTAGGAAATATTAGAAAAAAAGAATATTTTATTTTAAGATGAACTGAAGAGATATATTTTGAAAAAATCCGTAATTTAATCTAAATTGTCACGAACAAAACTTACTGAAATAATTACCCCATATCACCGATTCCACAGTTTTTCATAATCGGTATGATTTAAATCTCCAAAAAAACAACAGCTCAGCTGAGGTTGTTTAGTTCTACTTAATTATTCTTAGATTTAAGACAGACTATTCATATTTTAAACTCATCATATAGCAAATATTTGTACCTGATATATTACGTACATGGTTAGCGACCAAAATTTTGATTTCACATCGTAGCAGTAGGTACTCTAGGGCTCTCTTGTTTCGAATACAATAGACTGAACAATCATTCTTACTCAACTATACTCTCCACGACTGTTATATTGAATTTCAAAATATTATTATACATTTAGGTATAGCTTTGTTAACTTTTTATTTAAATAAATATTTAATTTTTCTTTAATCTCGCATCTTGGCTAATTTTCAAATATTTAATTAAGAGACTGTTTTCTCATTTATTTTTTATTTTCAAATTTCGTGCTAATTGCGTTATTTTTTTTAGTCAGTGCTTGGGAAATATTTGTTGAAAATCTTAACAAACAATTTCGCATTTTTTACTTCGTCTCCCATCTGATTTAACCAAATCCATTGAAATTAAATTTGTTACTCCTTTGATTTGAAAAATAGATATAATAATAAATTATTTCTTCTTTAAAAATTCTTGTCGATTAATTTTTTTTTAATTTACATCATAAAAGCTAACTAATTTCACAATATTTTTTCGTATTTTGCATTCCTATAATTTTCAATTTTTTATTTTTATAAATTATATTTAAAAAATTATTGTCGCATTAATATATTATTAGATTTAAGCTTTAAATTCAGGTAGGTATTTGCTATTTCGTATGAATAAAATTCATAGATTCGCAAAGATTTATGTTATGATTTCGAACTTTGTCTTATTGTACGCACACTTTCCTTTTTGTAAGTTTTTCCGCATTATAGCGAACAGCATTTTTCAAAATCGCAAAAATTAGCAAAACCAAGTACCTATGAACAGAATAGATTAAAAGACAAAATCTATATAGATTTTGAAATGAAATGCCTACTTAGTTAATTTGCATGGATTATTTCCGAAGCGTTCTTGCGGAAACCTGTTGCTTAGCAAGAGACCACATTCAAGTGTGATTGTATGTGTAGTGTGTACCATTAGGATTAATTTGTCTTTTGATACGATATTTATACAAAAAGAATTGTTGGCACGTTGCAAATCCATACAATCGAATTAATTTCTTACCCAAATCAAATATTTGCATAAATAATTATCTACCATTATCATTTTAAATAAAAATAAAAGTTCTAAAATCTTATTGTTTTATCAATTTTTAATGCATTTTAATATTATTTCTATTTTATGCAGTTTATGCATTATTTTTGTCTGATTGAATTAAATAACCAACGCCATTTAGTCTATATGAGTTATTTATGCAAATTATATATTTTTTTCGTTTTTATTTAAAAATATGCATTAAAGAATTAATTTTAGCAATAAATATTTTTTAACAAAACAAAAACAAGTTTCTTTTTAATTTATTTTTAGGTATAAATTTAAAATGATTATTTTTAAATACTTATCGATTTTATTTTAATTCTTATAATTTCAGGATTACTGCGAAAATTGATGACGATATGTTATCATATTACTGCAACGAAGACATATTCCTGCTAGAAGTGCAACAAGTTGAAGATGACCTATATGATATAACCTTGACCGAGCTTCCAAATCATTGATGCAAAGCCATGACTTTTTTTTAAATGAATTTTCCTCCAAGATGTATCACAAGATTTAATTTACGACAACACAACAGAACAAATCATATACAACAACAAAAGCATAACATATAAGTGTTACTTAAGACCACACAAAAAAGAAATAATTTTATATAATTATATATACAATACATATATCTATTTTTACTTTATTTAAAAAAAAAAATAAACAATAATAATTTTATATAAAAAAAAATAATTAAACTATAAATAATAATATATATTTTGCGCTACAAGTGGACGTTTTAAAAGAAAACAAAAATATACTCTTTAAGTTAAAAATTTTGATTTAATTTTTTTTTTAATTATATAAATTTCTAAATGTTTTAAATATGTAATATTATTTTCGTAGTAAGAAGAAAAATAGTAAAGCAATGTGTATGTTTTACGAGAGATTACATTCTTTATACATAAACAACAACAACAAAAAACATTAAGTGCCTAGTTTTAAGTGTAAAAATAAAAAAGAAAACAAATTCTTAAATATAATGAAATTATAAAACTTTTAAAACCCATACAAATTAGCTATTTAAGAATGAAAAAAAAAATAAATTGTTAATCGTTAAATATTATGTATGCTCCACTTTAAGGCTCTTTCTTTTCTGTATAATTTAATTTTCAAAAACAAAAAAAAATTAATATTAAATAATAATATTTAAAAAAAAAACATTAATGTTATGTTTGGCTTGTAATTTTGTTTAAATAAAAAGAAAATCTTTCAAATTAAAAGAAAAAAATTCAAAATTTATCTTTTTTTTATTTTTATTGCAAATAGAGAGATCTCAACAAAATTCTCTTTTTCACAAAATAAGACAACAACAAAAGAAATTAATTTTATATGAACATAACTGTCATAAAATGAAGATTATTATATTTGTTTTATATTTTTACTTATTTTTTTTTATTTAATTTTTTTTTTTTATTTTTTTTTATTTTATAATAAAGTTGACACAAAAAGCAATAACAATTCTAAATACTTATATTTAAAATAATGAGATGACGTGATGAAGATGAATTAATTAAATGGATTTGCTGTCAAACACAACAATCAACAAAGCCGTTGATGAAAAATAAAAATAAAATTGGAAACATTTAACAAAACATCATGTGATTTAAAACAAAACAAAAAAAAATTAAAATAACTTATTTCTGTAGTGAAGTTGTAAATAAAAATAAAAATCCGCTTCGAGAGCATTCCAACAGCAGAACATAAATAATTTAAGTTAAAATTAATGAAAAAAATGCATCTTCCGTAATTTTAAATTACAAAACAAAAGTAAAATATATTTTTTTAACTTTATTGTCTTAGATTTTAATGCTCATTTTCTTAAATTAAAAAAAAATTAAATAAATAGTTTTTTATTTGTATTTCTTTAAGATTCATAGTTTGATAAATTTTTGCTGCTAAATATTATTGTTTTTTTTTTGCAACTTTTTACTTAAAAAAAAATACACGCACACATACATTTATTTTATTTTTTTATACGTTTTTAGTTTTAAACTTAATATTTTGTATGTTATTTTCTAATTTTATTTTATTAAAAAATATTATTGCTATGTTAAATTTTGTTTTGTTAGATTTAATCGGAAATTGATGTTTCTTAGTAAGATTATTATTATTATTAATATTATTATTATTATTTCTATAGTTTCTAAGGACAATAACGTTTTTATCTTGCCGAACAATTTTTATATATACATACTCATATACAATCGAATACATTTATATTGAAAACTTTTTTTACAAGTAGATAAATGTTGTAAGAGAGATAGAAAAGGAGTAACGATTTAAAAAGAAAATACATTTTTAAAAATGGAAAGTTTATTTTTAAACGTACCTATTTTGTAATGAAAACGAACAAAATATTTTTATATAGATATATATACATATATATACATATATATACATATACATATTTATATATATGTATATATATATATATTTTATTATTATTTTATTATGAGAGTAAAATAAATGTTTTATTCAAATGAAAAATCTTTTATTTTTTGTTAGAAGATAATATCAACATTTTATAGATACCTCTCGTCCAAAGAGAATCCAGAGCGGAAATATCATGGATTTATTTTGTTTCTCATTATTTCGCAGTCTGAACCATTTGGTGGCAGTTCAATTCTCCATAAAAATAAATTACTTTAGCATTTAATTCCCCAAACTTTTCGTTGTTCTATTTAACATGTACATTTTTTAGCACCTAGCTTTTTTTTTTGGCTCAATTCCCTTAAGAAATCAGGCTATCACTATTACCGGTCACAAAAGTATAATAATCCAAAGTAATTGGGTTATTCATTGAGGTAATGATTGGATAAATTTTACCTCGGGCATGCAACGGATACAGTTTTGGTTCTTTGAATCTTCCGGATGTCGTTGGTAATGGATTTTCTACACCACATAAAAAAAGATCTTTCTTGCTTAAACATCAAATTTATATTCAATATAATTTAGTAATATTTCAGATTTTTTTTTTATCTACAACAAATGCTAAATAAATAGTTTATGCCAATTGAGTCGCCAGATCGTATCTGACAAACTTATTCATTTGGAATGATTCATCTTCGTGATAATCGGAGTCGACAACAAAAACCTGCACCACATCGTCATATTCATAGGTCCGTTTCAGGACGACATTCGTAAGAATCAAGTTAGTGACTTTTACTAGGCCCAATTTAGCTGGACACACAGTCAAGGGAAACTCTTTTCCCTGGCCTGGATCGAGATTTCCCAAATTGAATTCGGCCGAACCAGTATAATCACAACCGAAACTGGTTTTTGTATCCAATTTGGCCATCAGTTCCATTGGTCGATCCGAAGTGTTTGTCACTCGGCAGATAAATGTGAATGGTTCACCGATTTTGACGATGTTCTTGGCTTCCACAACGTCCATTCGGACATCGGTGTATTCGAAGGGCTAGGCAATGGAAAACAGAGTTAAGAGAGGTCTGCTAAAGAGATATGAACTTACGATTCTTTGAAGTTGGCTAGTCTGCAAGCGGCCTTTCTCTCCCAAATTAGATCTCCAGACTATGTCGAGCTTCCCAATTGTGTTGGCAGCACGAAGGGCTTTGATGTCCTTGGCTATTTCAGGAATTGGCTTCAAAATAGAAAGACGTTATCAGTGGCAGAAGGATAAAATGATTTATGTTACCTTGATGCAGTAAAGGAACTGGCAACTGTTATTGGGCTGCAGCATGTTCTTCGAAGAGAACACAGACTCACCATTGGGTAGGGTGTTCAGAGGCGTCACTGTATACTGCTCCGAGCTGTCCAACTCAACCTTCTCTAAGCAGAACGGTCCAGTGGTGATATTTTGTATCTATGTCAATACATCTTTTATTACCTAACTGCATCAGAATATTGTAATTAGATTACTCAACCTGAGCTTCCAAATAGATCTCATCCATTTCAACGTTATAAAACTTTGTTTTCACGTCCAAAGGCTTTAAGACTTGGAACTTAAAATACTTCCGAAAATATTGCTGAAACCCAGCTGGAGTTGAATAGTTTACTTCACAGACTAATCTAAACATACAATTGTTACAGTGAATTTGACTTTACAGGCAAACCGACTTACATATGGGCCCCAATCTCTTTGACTTCATAGTGAATCACATCGTCAAGAGTGTCGTCGGCGTTCAAAGTAGTTGGCTTATCATGCATTGGCAAATTAATCCTTGTTGTAATCGATTGTAGGTCCGCCTTCACTGTTACCCCTTCCACCGGATGTGTTGTACAATTATGTACACAAATGTAGCTAGAGAAAGTCTCGCCAAGATAGATATTGCCAAAACTCTGTGGCAACAACATAAACTGGCCGGCAGCAAGTGTCTCTGAACCAGCAACTGCTGCCCCATCATTTTCTAAGACTTTTTGGAAACTATTCTGAGGAAGGTCTCGAGATTCACTGGTTATAATTTGGGGACTCACCAAAGTGGGTCGAGTAAGACGCATCACTGAAAGGAAAATTTTTGCTTAATGTAACTGGCAATGAATTGTTAAGATTTTTTACCTTTAAGAGCAAGAAGGTGCTCAGTTGGTTCTGGTACATTCATTGTTGTCACTTTATTCACTTTACTGGAGATAAAGGGAAGATTTAACGTAATTTTTCATAAAAAAAACAAGCGTACTTTATAACTTTTTGTTGGGTGAAATTATTTGGAATTTGACAGTTGTTTTGTTCACATGACAGTTCTTTTATGCCCTAACATTTTAAGGCTGAGCGTGCACCGTTTCTTTCTTTTTAACTAGGTCAGTTCAAAAAATAAAATGCCTGTTTGGTTACATTTTTTTAACAAATTTCACAAAACTGTGCCTACGTTCTGTAACTCTCGCATCGATTTAAATCGGTCAATAAACGTTGAGAAATGGAACAAAACTCATAGGATTTGTTTCAATTTTCATCATTTTTCGACTAATTTAGTCGATGCGAGAAATACATAAATGAATGCATTGAGTTATTTTCCTATTGGTTTTGACAGCATATTCTGAAAATTTGTGCAAATTTGCCGTTATCAAACAGACCTAAAATCTCAAGACCTGCAATCTCTATTTTTAAAGGATTTTTCGTCAAAACTTCTCAAAAACTAAAAATTTATATTTTCAATAATTCATCAATATTAATTAAAATAACCTTGTTGAAAAATGATAAAAAAGTTTATGTTTTTAAAGAAAAAAATCATTTTTTTGCACGAAAATACTTTTTTAAGAAAATTGTGTAAAACCTTTCAAACTTTGAAAGAAGGAGAAAAACCGAAATGAAGTTTTTTTAATATTTGTAGCGGACGGGGTGAAATTATTTGCTCTCGTTTTTGTGCTCTCTCGTTGCAATTATATTGGGTTAGCATAACAAACACGAATTTTAGAGAATTAGTGACAATTTGTGAAAATTGTCATAAGCCGGTACAAATTTGTAGACAAATTAACTTTTTTTTTTTTGGGCACCAGTCCAGTTCATATCCACCCACTACCAGGAATAAAATCAAATCCGGAAATGAAGGATGAGCGTTTCATAATTTCATAATTATCAGAATTGACACAATTTTATAAATTTCTTTCTCTACTCAGTATTACACAATTTTACAAATTTCATTTCTCTACTCAGTATTACACAAATTGTAATTAATTTTCAAGGCAATACTCAAAATTGAGATACATCTTCACAATTCTCACTTGCTCTAGTTGTAAATTATAAATTAAGAAACCTTTGCCCACGTTCTGTAACCTTCGCATCTATCGCAGATTGGTCCAGAAACGTTGAAAAATGGAACTAAACTCAAATGATTTATTTCAGTTTTTATCGCTTCTCGGATTCTTTAATTAGGGTAAATATTTTTATTTCTAAATACCTAGCTAAAAATAGAAATAAACGCGGTTTTTATTGAACACCAAAATTTACAACGCCCCAGTGGCCTAATGGATAAGGCATCGGCCTCCTAAGCCGGGGATTGTGGGTTCGAGTCCCATCTGGGGTAGAGAGTATTTTTTTTTTTATTTTACATAGAATTTATTAAATTAATTTGCAGTATGATTAATGAGCGTACTCGCAGTCACGATATGTGAATGTGAATCAGTGAACATTCTTCGGGAGGTTTAGGTATTAGTTTTAAGTAGAGTCAGTCGGGGTGGCACCAAAAAAAAAAAAATATAAAAACTTAAAAAAAAAAAGATAAAACCGAAAATGCTGCTATGGTTGTTCTAGTTTTTAAGTAGTTTTAAGTAGTTTAAGTAATCTTAAGTACATAGTTTTAATTAGTGGTAAGTAGTTTTAACATAGTTTTAAATTTTAAATTAAAAAAATGATAAGGTTACCAAGTTTTTTCTGTCCATTCTTTTTTGGTGAAAAATAAAACCGATACAGAATTTTAGTATTAAATTAGTTTTTAGGCCGAAAGGCATTAGTATTAAGATATACACAGTCGTATTTATAAGATTTCCTTAGAACACTCATGGACAGTTGTCCATCTAGCCATTGTCTAAATAGTTGGGTATCTCCTTATTATTTATAAACGCATTTCAACAGTGGCCTACAAATATTCTCATACACTCACTCACTTCCCTGTAATCTGTTAATTTCGTGAGCATTTGGATACGTTCAATTAACATTTCGTTCATTTGAAGATTATTTTTCAATTCTTTGTTCATTGAACGTACCCACTTTAGAATAGGTTTGGACAACCAATTTTAATGTCTGTTAGGCACTCTACCCCAATTACACGCCGCGGAACACTGTATCGATGCATAGTGTCGATAAGGTTTTATGGTCGTGTAAAATGGAGATATACCGACACAGTGTTTCGCGTAGTATTGCACCGGTATAGTATGCCGAGTGGTGTGTAAAAAGGGACGGAAAGCTTTACCGATGCGATTTGATTTTTTTTTTTTAAGTTTACCTGTGGCTTTTGTTTTGAAGTGATTTTTTTATTTATCTAAGTGAAATTAAAGGATAATTCACTATGGCAGAAACCGAAAAATGTATCTAATAAATAGAAATAATAAAAAATAAGAAAATTGTTGTCCAAATGGAAATTTTTGACAATTGACTTTTGACAGCCCCACACCGACATATGGGTGTGTAAATGCCCATACAGAATCGGAATGCTTTATCGGTAAAGTGTTTCGATGCTGGCGTGTAATAGGGGTAGATGGAACATGATTATAAATAAGGTTTTGGACTTGGATAGCTGTCCAAAGTTAGGCATACTTTGGAATGGGTTTATAAATACGACTGACATAGTTTAACTTATAGCGCCCGCATGAGGCCAGTTAGTTAGTTGTAAGTTATTGATAAGTATAGGCTAGTTTTTATGAATTTTTGTCTAGCTTTAGATAGTTATAACGTTATAAGTTTTGGAAAAAATAAAAATGAATTTAAAATGAAAAAATGAACATTCTTCGGAGAACGTTGCATAGGCAGTCCCGAATGTAATAAAACACACATAACAATTATGGAATACCTATGCAAAACTGGATCGGCAGTGATTTTGTTTTCATGACGAATTGCTTAGGAGAAAAGAGAGCAATATGATGCACTGCAAATCACTGCAGATTCAGTATTGCGGATTTCATAATCGACATGTGTATTTTGTACTTAAAATATCTGCCATTTATACCAAGATAATTTATATACCAAGATAACCCAGACCCGTAGATAAAAATAAATATAACGCTGTTTGTCACTCTGTTCTGTAGGTATTGTTAAATTTTCATGGGACGATATCTGTGTATTAAAATGGATATTAGCCATAAATACCACAAAATTTGTTTTTGCAAAAAGTGGGGCAACTTTCCAAGACGGTAACCCGCGTTGAAGCTTGATTTTTTTTACGGGTTGGGGGTGATCTCAATAGAAAAAATTTCAAATATTAAAGTGAAGAAACCCCGGAAAATTGAATTACAAATGTTTGAAGTTTTCGTTTTTAACCTCACTTTTTTTGATAAAATTTTATATTTTAGTGTTAAATCAAATAAATCGTTTGTAATTACAACATGTAAGTGTAATTAAATAAAAACGAACGATATAATTTTTAAATATTTAGTCATTGTTTTGAAAAGAATATGAAAATATACAGATAACAATGCACAATCAGTCAAACCCCTGAACAAAAATCGCCGCTTACATAAATACAGTTCCAGCACCCAGCATTACGACGCATAAACAGTGAGGTATGTAAGGGGGGGATGGTGCCCCATGCAACCCCCCGGCTTGGGCTCACTATAGGATTTGGAGTAGGTGCGAGGTTGGGTGTATGCAAAGTTTCTTTTGGGATCAAATTCAAAAAAGGAAAAAAAAAATACTTAAAATCAACAGCAAATTTCCCGCATTAATCAGAATTTAACAATTTTCTCATAAAAATCCCAAAAAAAAACCACACATGACATCACTGACTGTCAAAATGAGTAAAAAAACAATGCTTTTTCTGTGTAATTTGGTTTGAAAATATGAAACTTTAAATTTTAATTACAAAAATATAAAGAAGTGTTTCCTCAATTTGAAATTTATATATTTATTAGTTTAAATACATTCGCTACCGAATAAATGTGTCCGCGTATTAAAATTCGGGTTACCGTTTTGGAAAGTAGATCCCAAAAAGTGGTCAATGCAGTTAAGGCTTTAATCTCACTTTTTTCATCCATTTATATTTTTCGAGTAGTGTAAGATAGATAACGGCTCCCTCTATTATTGCATAGATTTAATATGTGCATAGACGTCAAAAACTTGGAACGCAACAACCATATGTTATTGACAGATGAACTTGTCAACTTTTGCTCCAGTTAAATTTGGCATAAAATATTTCACAAGTTAAATTCATTCTTTCCTTAAAATATATTAAATTTATAACAAAATGTTGCCAATAATTATGGGAATCCTTCGCTCTAATGCTGTACTAATAACATTACCCATTGCGTGTGTTGTTGGTGCTATTGGTTATAATTTGGAAAGCCTTCTATCGGACAAATACACGCCTTATAGCAGTAAGTTTTCGCCAATAATTAGTTTAGTATTTATAATAATAAAGATCTAACTTCTTTTCCCTGTTAGAATCTATACAGGAAAACCGCGCCGAACGTTTGGCAAACGAAAACATCTTAGATAATCCAGCGATGGTGGAGAAACTGAGGCTGAGTGAAAATGTTCTTGAGAGAAACCTTTCGCCTTCCCTTCAGAAAAAAGCAAATGCTTAAGTTGAAATGAACAGTGAAACTTTTTAATTTAGATGGTTTTCGAATTGTTTCGAAAGTGTGTTGTAAGATTGTGATGAAGAATTAATAAAAGATATAAACTTCTAGAAAAAAGCTCGATACTTTTTGCATTATGTTTGATATTGGGCGAATATAAAATAACCGCCCCAGTGGCCTAATGGATAAGGCATCGGCCTCCTAAGCCGGGGATTGTGGGTTCGAGTCCCATCTGGGGTAAAGAGAGATTTTTTTTCATATAATAGGCAGGCTAGTTGCCAGTTGCGGCATTGAAAAGTTATTTTTCTTCAAATTCAGTAGAGAATAAACTCTATATGAAGCTCAGGAATTGTTTTTTTTTATTTGTTCTTAAGACGTATATGTAGATTAGGAAAATACACGCATAAAGTGTAAACAAATATTGTAATTGATTGATTGATATAATTCAGTAGCTTTGTTCTAAACTTCAACGTCCCCTTTCACACGAGGAAACTGAGTTTCCAGCAACTTTCAGTTTTTTGGTAAGAAGGACACGACATAAAAAGTGAAACTTTAGTGAAATTTTAGTTAAAATTGTGTTCGCCTCACATCCCTGGATTTTGTGATGGAATCATACCCTTCTTGTTTCCACACACAAATAAAATGTACCTGTCTCACTGTATGCGCTTTTCAGTAAAACGACTTTGTAAACAGGTTGTGTGAGTGAGAGATGTATGGATTTTAAGGACGTTTGATAGGGAAGGCGAAGGGTCGATTGAACTGAGAGGATTTTTTCATGTAGACGGAGCTGCAACTGAAGTCGGAAACGGAATAGCTTAACTTTCAATTTTACAAGAAATAACCGAGAAGCATTTTTGCTTACTTGTATCACTACGGTGACCATCCGTTCATTACAATAATGAACAGTTCTGTATTTAAAGATGATATTCATTATGAATTATTTGTTACATAAAAACAAAAAAATGTTCTGTATTTCAGAAGTTGTTCATTATTATTAATCTGTATTTCATACAAATTCTTAAAAACAATAACATAAATATTAGAGCAAAATTCATTGACAAAAAAAATAGTATCTAATGCTTACGTGCCCTTACTGATTGAACGAACGAACAAGACATCTATAGTTTTTATTTTTATCCGGAACGCACTTCATTGGTTTTGACATCATCTGTCATGTACACACCAAAAACTATTAAAATTAAAAAAAGACATATCGGTTGTCTTCTGCCTGCGTTGTTAAAATTGGTAACTTTTACTTAAAATTTTGTATTAAAAGCAAACAAAAATATTGAAATTTATTTTAGTCAACCCTAATCCCTGGATGCCACCGAGAATGTAAAATCTATTTTGATAACTAAATACAATTATACAATACAATTACAAAAAAACAGAACTTAGTGAAGGAAATTTACTCTTCAGAAATATATCAACATCCTTAAAAATTAACTGTATTAAATTAAACTTTAACAGTCGTATTTATAAACCCATTCCAAAGTATGACTAACTTTGGACCTAACCTTATTTATAATCATGTTCCATCAAGTGTCTAATTTAGACACTGAAATTGGTTGTCCAAACCTCTTCTAAGGTGGTTACGTTCAATAAACAAAAAATTGAAAAATAATCTTCAAACGAACGAAATGTTTATTGAACGTATCCAAATGCTCACGAAATTGACAAATTACCGGGATGTGAGTGTATGAGAACATTTGTAGGCTACTGTTGGAATGCGTTTATAAATGAGGAGACAACTGTCCAAAAGTGTTCTAGGGAAATTTAATAAATACGACTGTAAGTTTTTATGTTTGTTTGTAAGACTTTTTTGTCTTAGTTATTTTGTTTTTAATTTTAAGTTTGATGCAAACAATGACTGAATTTCCGTACCTTCTCTTTTTTTATATTTATTTATTTTATATTTTTTTAATTAAATGGAAAAATTTAAAATTGAATTGAATCTTGTTTTTTTTTTTATTTGTTCATTATTTACAATTTGAAAATATGGTCACCGTATGTATCACGAATAAAAATTATAAATGAAAACGAAGAAGTTCCCTTTCATACGAGGAAACAAGTTGTTAAAAATTTCTTGACTTTTTCTTTTAATTTCCATATAACAGTTTTGTTTGACTCCATTTTAAGATGACGTATTTGGTAACTTGCACAGCAATTTGCTTTAAAAAATGAAAAAAAAAACTACCGAACGGGTCTCATTTTTGACATTTCTGCCAATCACAAAAAAAAGTTTACTGTCTATTTTGTTTCGCGCGAAAAATAAAATTGAACTATAAGTGAAAGGTGAGATTTTTATGTGTTCTAGTATAAAAATTGGAAAAAAAAATGAACAAATTGTATTTTATTAAGAAAAATTATTCCTTTCGGCCAAAGAATCGAATTTTTTCTTATTAGAATCGGTTTGTTTCAAAAGGAATTCAAAAATAAATTGAAAATGAAAGAAAAAAGTATAGGTAAGCAATATGTCCTATGCCGTTGAAAAAGTTAAAATTAATATAATTAAAAAAAATTTAATTGAATTATCTCGAGTTAATTTTCCATTTTATATGCCTCCCGTTTGGTATTGGTTGGGTAAATTTATTTTTGATCTACCAACCATCTCAAACAACATATCGCTAATCGCTCATTAAAAATAAGACCGTCGTAACTAATTACATTTTTTTTGTGACAGGTTAGACCATATACTCTCATAATTGTATAACTCTTGTCAATACCAAATCTTTACCATCTGATAGAAATAATTGAAAAAAAACATATAAGATACAATACAATACGCAACACAATACACAAATAAATATTGAGGTTATGAGATAAATTTGGCATTTATTTTTTGTTATACTGTAGAACAGTTTAAAAATGTAAATTCTTCAAAGGGAGTCAAGTATTTTGTATTGATACACTATCCAGTATATTATAGAGATCATTGAGTTTACCACGTTTACGAGGACTTCACGACGTTGCATGAGTACCTCTATTGTAACAACCGTGCAACTGTTTTATGGTGTACATGCGAGCTTGCGACGCACGGTTGTGCCGAACGAGCTTCACCGCCAACCTGCGATTGCATGCTATAATTGTGAGGAGGTTTGTGAGTCGGCAACAAATCGTTAGTGGATTGTATAGTGTGTACAACGGTTGTAATGATATCGGCTCAACTCCAGTTGTACGACCGATTGTATCGTCTAGAGGGCGCTAAAATATGGTTGCCCAAAACTATTTAAAGTGGGCATGTTCAATGAAAAAAGAATTGTAAAATTATCTGGCAATGAATAAATGTTCATTGAACGTATCCAAATGTAAGTTATTAATAAGTAGGCTAGTTTTTATGAATTTTTGTCTAGCTTTAAGATAGTTATAAGTTTTGAAAAAAATAAAAATGAATTTTAAATGAAAATGAAAAAAAAAAAAAAATGTTCACGAAGTTGACAGCCACCCTGAGTTTTTTGCTGTGCCAAGATGAGGTAACGAAAAATCCGCCAAAGTCACAGTAAACAAATACATGGACCAACTCTGGGTACATTTCAACGAACAAAACTACCTTAGACCCAGTATTGTTGATTCCAAAATCGACATGATTGTAAGCTCTGAAAGTAGGAGTACTTACTATTCATCACGATTAATTAAAGAATCCGATGAGGAGCCAGACTTAATTTTGACATTTTTTCTATTAGCGAAATGTCAAAATTAAGTCTGATTACCTCTTAAGTGCATTTATTGGATTCTGTAATTTGGGTGATTGTTATATATAACTTTTTGTGTAACAGTATCTCAACCCCGTTACCCTCAAAATTAATAACTTTATCAATCCCTTAGTTAATTTAATCAACAGTTTGTAAAATAGACCTTCGTTTGAGTTAATTACTTTTTAAAACCTTATGTTATAACAATCGACTTAGTAACTAAGTTTAAGTTTTATTTTTCTGGTGAAAAGAAAAAGTTATCAACAAGTGACATCCCTTGCGGGGATCGAACCCGCGACCTTTGGATTAGAAGTCCAACGCGCTATCCTCTGCGCCAAAGGGACAGGTGATGAAAGGGGGTCCATTTACGTATATAGCACCAAATGGCTATGAATCAAACAGACTTTAATGATTTTTCTTTCAAATTTTATTTAATGTTTCATATTATTACATATTAATATGCATATACATACTATGTTCATTGTAATTACATACATAAATCTTTAAAAATTTATATCCATTCATATACTCATCGAAATGCAAGGAATTGAAAAAACTAATAGGTATTGTTATTAATGTTTTTGAAAAATATATAAAAAATAAAAATTCATCCCCAAAATGGATGAATAAAAATATCCGAAAGGCATAGCTTAAAAATTACATATATGTAGGTAAAGTTTATATGTTTATCTTTTTGCTGAACCGATTTGGTTATGTGTTAAAATATCAGCAATTTTCAACCATCAGAACTGGTTCTCCTGCTTTAACCTATCTCTTCGGTCCCGATCGGACACAGTCCTACTGAATCGAAGGCGATAAGCGGCGCCTTGTGCTAGGATGTCTCGATCATAAAGGAGTCGCCGACCTACAGTTCTACAACCAACGTGGTAGATGAGCGGAATCGCCGCTCTATCCTGGACCAGCTCTCGACTGTCTAAATAGAGGAACAGCATCAGGCGGGATAGACGCGCTTAGACGCACAGCCCCAAAAATTAAGCTGTTTTTCGAAGATATCGCTCTCGGAATGTGACCACGAATCAGCTTAAACAAAAAATTATCTATTCTGTTTATATTGGCCCAGTTGTATAGAACCAGGTTGGAGCATTTAAATGTCTGAAATACAAATACTGATCCAACCAGATGCCAAGATACTTTACTATATTTTTACTCGCCAGTGGATGTCCATCTGTCCCTACGATCACCAGCTTGCGCCAGTTATTTCTCGTATCCCTTGCGGATCTACTTAACGGTGTCCTAAACAGAATAGTTTCGGATTTCTGAAAGTTAATTTTTAACTTCGCTGAACCATGTTGAAGTCACTCTGCAACAGCACTGCGATGACCTCGACTTTTGGGGCCGTTTTTTGAGCAATTAGGTCGTCGGCATAAGCAATCGCCTGAGTTAGACTACCTATCAGTTTGCTGGTGTAATTGCTGAATAGAAGCGGTGAGTTCACCGCTACTGCTGAAGACCATTTTTTACATGGAAAATTTGGTAGAAGTTACATTGCCACTTTTGACAAAAAAAATTCTACCATTGAGCATATCATAAAGCATATACCTATATAACATCAGTGGTTTACTTATTCCAAGTTTCCAAGCCTGGTCAGATTCAGATAAAGACCTAACCATACGATGTCGAAGGTCTTCTCCAAGTCAACCAGACAGGCACCCGTACACTGCTTTTTTGATTTGTTCCATTGGATATCAAAAAAAAGTTTAGACGCGTCATGAATGGTGTCATGTCCCGCCTTGAACACGAACTCATTATCCGGTCTGATATTGTTATCCTCAGCTCACTTAAACATCAGAGCTCTATTAATAACTTTTTCAAATATCTTGCTGATACTCGGAAGGACTTATCGACCGGAGATTCGCCCGATTGGAGTTGTCCTTTCCCTTTTTGGGAAGAGGATGCACCACAGGCGTCTTTCACCGCACTGGAGATTCGGAGATTCGCCCGATTGGAGTTGTCCTTTCCCTTTTTGGGAAGAGGATGCACCACAATCGTCTTTCACCGCACTGGATATGCATTCTTCGGAAACATACTCGGCTCTCTAGAGTTGACGGCCCGAGTTTCGTTATCCCAATACAAATTAATTGACAACCGGTAGTTTTTATTAATTGATTAATGTTTTTATATTTAACTATTAAAACCTGCCCATTCATGTATGCAACATTTTACCACGTCATCATAGCCTCGGTGGCGCAGTAGGCAGCGCGTAAGTCTCATAATCTTAAGGTCGTGAGTTCGAGCCTCACCCGGGGCATATCCTTTTTGTTGTATTACTATAGGCCTTAATAAATCAATACTCATAGATTTTATACAAACGAAAAGCAAAAAGCATTACTACACGGCGGAAACACTCGTATCAGATGAATATTCTGTTTTCTTCTTTATTTCACATTATTTCTTTCTTATTTCATCTTTACGAAAAAAGCACTTTTACACAGAAAATAATTAAAAAGCTGTTTTCTTCTTCTCATGGGTAATAAAAAATAAAATTCACCCACTTTTTTTGGACTTACCACCCATAAAGCTTTAGTATCACACATGCGTAGAAAAATTTAACAAAGAATTTATGATTTGAAATTCACATCTACTTCAACGTACCTTCGATAGCCGTGATCGTCTAGTGGTTAGGACCCTACGTTGTGGCCGTAGTAACCCAGGTTCGAATCCTGGTCACGGCAATGTTATAACATTGTCACGGAGAAGGGGCGCTATTTTTATAGATTTTTTGTTAAACCTCTTTTCTTCCTTTGAGGATTAAATTGAAATGAGGTAAGGTTAGGTAACGTTTACGTGGGTGTCAGCAGGGCCGCTTGACACATTGGTCCATTGTGATACCACAAGAATCTGTCTTTCTTCCTACTCGTTGAACTATTAAGATAAGAACTCTTAACGAAACGAGGCTTACGAGACTACTAATGCCAGTGTCATTGTAGAAGAATTCTCCCAGAGAAGGTGAAAAATCCATTCTTCCTCCCTCTTCTTCTTCCATGCAGCAGCAACTTCTGCATCATTTGAAAATACTTTAAGCCTCGTCAATTAAGTGAAGGTCAATTGTTAGTTTTTTTTGTTAAATTCGTAGAAATGGGCAGAAGAAGTAAACGAACGGACCGAATATTATTTAACTGCATTTTGTTTACATATATACTATAATATTCCCAAAAAAAAACAGTAACCTAACAAGTAATGTTTGCACCACAATCATTAACTTTATTCAATTCTGCTTTGTTCAAATTAAAGAAAAATATAATAAAACGTATTAAAAAAAAAATAAAATAAAAATAAAATGAAAAATTAGAAAAAAACTGCAATTCACTAGCGGCCATAACATTTTAAATTTCATCTTCAATTTTAACCAATCTCTCCGATGCAACTAAGTTAATATTGCTATTTTGAATTGTAGAGTTTTTTTTTAACTTGCTATTAATTCTTTAATATTATAAATTTTAATATTTTAATGAAGACATGGCGGGTGCGCATGTGCAAAATTTCTATAACGGATTTGCTGAGATCATGCTGCAACGTAAATTGTTGTAAATTTTTCTCATTTGCCCATTCGTTGAATGGACCATTCTTGTTGGCATAATGGACATCGATTGTTTTGTTTCACCCACAATGACATGCAGCAATGATGGAAGGAATGATTGCATTCGCCCCAGACGACAACACAATCCTGGCGACCGAGTACTTCACGTTTGTTTTCGGCTTGGCAACGAAGGCAGGCATCTGTAAGAAAAGATTAAAATCGTGAGTTATTTGTGAGTTGTTCAAGCATCTACTAAGAAGCTAAAATATGTTTAATAATTCCTCCGCTAGGTTTTACTAAGTAAGTTTGTTAATACTGTATTAAAAGAAAAAATACAAATAGAAATGCAAAAAAAAATTGTTTGAAAAGGTTACACAAAGTCAAAACCGGACAGCGAAAATTTGCTAAGACTGCTTTTAGACGACTGCAAATTTTAACGGCGTTTTTCTTTTGAGTTTCTTTCGGATTGCAACATCCATTAAACGCTGCAATTTTTGTTAAATGAGAAGGAAACATCTTCACACTCTTTACTCCGCTTATGTCTCAAACAATAAGAAAAAGCACAAAGAAGAAAGAGCCATTACTCTGCAATTATTTCAACCTCTGCAACTTTGTTCACCCCGGCCACCGCATACGTCCCCCGCCAACGTGCTTAAAAATTGCGGGGGTAATTGCAGCGTATAAAAGCAGTCTAACTTGCTAACACTTTCGCTGGTTCTGTTTGTTTACTTTTTCGGACAACTAGAAGCAATTTAATTGTAACTGAGGAAATGTTTATCGCTGCTTACTAAGCAGGTATTGTTGTTGTTTTTAAGTGAATAAAGTACATCGAATAAAAAACACACATGATATGTAGGTATTTATTTTCACTTTTGTGATGTTTGGTTTCTAGGTGTAAAAGATATGTATATCATCGTAATCGAGAATCACCCAGGGCAAAATGGAAATCAAATACATTACTTTATTTATACAATCAAGATAAATCAAACAAACAATCACCATTGTATTTCCATCAATCAACGCATTGAAAGAATTTAATTGAAACCAAAACAAAGTGAGTTAAACGACAAAAAAGTACATATCACTGGAACTTTATAATTTTTCTTAACAACCAAGCCCCCTTCGTTAAGTTCTAACTGGATTGGCCTTCGAAAAATTGGCACAACTGCCATACTTTCCTACGCTCGTGCTAAAAAAAACACATTTTTGCACTTCGATTGTTTGTTTCCTCCGCAGTTAGCAAAAAATTATGGCAGGCATCTCCTTGGCTTGGTCAACAATCATTAATAGATTGGCAAAGAACCTCAATACAAAAAAAAAAATATTCCATCGAGCCCCCATCATCTTTAATAATAATCATACAATGTATGAGGCGTGACTTCAGTCACATAATATGTACATAAATATTCTCGGAATATATGTACACATTAATTATATCAAATGATGCAAGTGCGACAGTTTTTACGTATTTCTCGCTTAAAAACCATAACAATTGACATTGGATATCAATTTATTAGATATGATGAAAAAAAAAAAATAAAATCATTATTAGAACTGTTCTGTGATTTGCTGAGAATTGCTAAGGTCAAAAGAACAACAAGGCTACATATACAAGTTTATAAATAAGGAGTCCACAATAATTCAAAGTACCAAATGACAATGACGCCAATCGAACGACAGTGTCATTTTCACGATATACTCGCTGATGACGATGTTGCAAAAGGAACACACCTCCCTTCAAATTAAATTGGCACAAGAGAATAGAGAATGTTTATTGTTGTTTCAGCGAAATATGTCACGTTTTGGTTGAGAGAAGAGTTTGCTATTTTTTGTGGTGTAAAAATAAGAGAAATGTTTTATCTTCTTTGTTTTTTTTTTTTTTTTGTAGAAAAAGATAGGAAAAAATTGAAAAACTATGAAAATGAAGAATCAATTTACGAACACCCTATAACCCTCCTATATACATATATCACAAATCAAATGTTAGAATTCGCGTAAACTTGATTTATAACCTTAGGCATACCATTATGAGTTATGACCAATGCTATTATCTCAGCCAAATAATTATGCTCAATTTTTCTCTTCAACGTGTAAATGTCTAAAATCTGACAGTATTTTCGTTATCCGTAAGGTAGGTAAAAATGCAGCAATTTGAGTCAAGGTTTTTTTTTTTTTTTTTTTTTTGCAGGTAGTCTTCGACTTTACCCTATACAAATTTCAAAATAATAAAAACGAAGAAAAATAAACAAAACTTCCGTTCGCTTTTTCAAAATTAAGTTAAAACCGCAAATTTATCGGTGATCTTGCCGCATTGGATTTTGTTATTTGTTTTTGGCTATTTTATTTATTTTTGGCTATTTTCGGGCCGCTGACAGTGGGTAATCAACTGAAATTGCTTTTAGTTTTTTTTTTTACAGCAAGTTCTGTGATACGCAGATACACAATAAAAAAAAAACCTTTATTGTTTGCCAAAAAACAAAAATAAAAATTTGCTTTGTATCTATATACATATGTATGTATATTCGCAAATAAACAAATTCCCACGATTTTGCCCACATACGGAATTCAACACCCTCATCAATGGATCATCCGTTAACGAGTATTGTGGGTCACTGACGTTTAACCTTGCTACCGGTTCAAATAACCTGTACCTACGTATTATTTGTTTAACAATAAAACGGTTACCTATACAACTAATACATAATTCTTGGAATCGCCTGCCATTATTAATGGTCATGACGATCGACACCGTTAACGGCGGCAATGGTAATGGACGTGTAAAAGCTCACAGAACACAGTTCGGACGAATTTGCTGTGAAAGCAATTAAGATCAGTGGAGTCGCCCCATAAATACGTACCCAGTGACTGTCTCAATATCAACCGGGACAACGTAATTCTATGCTTACAATCGCACTCAGAGCATTGTATTTCGCTTTTGTCATGTCAGTGGAATTGACAGGTGCCGGCTAAAGTGTCAAATGGCCGAACCATGGGAACTCAACTCGAGATTATGTTTTGAAATTCTAATTAAAAACGTTTTATAAGTCGGCTTCTTGACTTTGTTTTTTTTTTTTTTCTGTGCAAATGCGTTTAATCCGATGGTGAATGACCGAAGAATGTTCGTGCAATTAGTCAGGTGCACATATTATATTCGTCATTTGGATAATATTTCATCATCCATGTTTCAAGCAGAATTCTATGTACATATGTTATACGAACCACGTTCTATAAACCCCTTAACATAACATAGACCCCTGCAACAGCTTTTGTGATTATTGAGAGACGCAATTGGGTTGCGTCTCTTGACAAATTGTCATGATGCTTAGGGTGGTCATGATTTATATGAGTTTTCTAGTAAAGAGGCACGCGTGTGGAGCGGGTCATTAATTGAGTCAATTGCTTGTTTGGAATAATTTTACTCTATATATTTTATGATCTTGATCAAAAGTAATAGTTTATATGACGTCACCTCTTAGTTGACCCTCTTGATTGATCTGTTGAGGGGACTTTGAGTTCGTTCCTTATTTTTTCAACTTGCCATCGTTGGAGGAATTATAAGGCAAATAATAGATTCGTTAAAAAATAATCAATCTCGCAATTTCAATCAATTTTCACATTACGATCTTTGGCCGACGAAAAAAGTTTGTCACAGGATTTTTAGATTTCATTTTAAACGGCTGGACTTACTTTTTTGAAAAATGCATATACATAAATATAGATACACAAATTTTTTGTTAGTAATTTTACAGAAGCATTTATGAATATTTTCTTAGTTAAACAAAAAAAAAAGATTTTCCCGTTAAATCGTAAAAAAGGATTTGTTTGCCTATTTAACCATTCAAGATCAAAAAATATTTATCTTCGTTCAACCAATAGTTTTCCTAATCGAACATACTCACTTGTGCTGAATGCACTCAGTCCAAAATTTATTTTTTATGAGTTGATCGTTGTTTTGCGGTGAACAAATTACATTCAGCAAATGAACAAATGAAAATGGCGTGTTATAATATTTGATGATAATTGGTTGTACTGAGATCAATCTTATAGAGCAAGTATGAACGACCCAGAGTGGTGCATTTAATTTTATTTTCGATTGTACTGGAAAAAAGGGGCTTGGCGGCGCCGGTTGTGAATAAATTATTGCTTATGACTGGAAAATTCCAATGATTTTTTTTTTAAATTGAAAGTTAAGATGTCAGATGTGTACCAACCCCACCTATACATACATATAATGTATATGAGACAAATTGGTCTTTCACTCAATGCCAGATCGAATGTCAAATAATATGTTTAGAAAATAATAGTTAAATTGTTTACATTCTTGCAATGTTTTTTTTTGTTTTTTTTTTCATTATTGTTTATTTGATTTTGCAAAAACTAAATGATCAATTTAAAGAAGACGCACTGAGAATATAATATATGTAAGTATTGAAATGTGTGACATTTCTGTCAGTTTGTTAGTGTTGTTCGTTCAATTAAGTGAACAATTACTTTAAAGTGCTTTGTTTGACGTAAATTTCGAACACATGCTATTAAAACAGGAATATGAAGCTTTGAACAAGGCTGTTTTTCGTTTAGACCAATAAGGCTAATTTTATGTAAAAGTTCCAAGCTGTTGATGAACACATATTATGTATAACGCCATTAAAAATAAAATTTAATAGAAGAATTTTTTGTTGTCATAATGGATAAAATGAAGTTGCATTTAGCAGATATGGAGACATAATCGTTATTTATGAATTTTTTCGGCATCCGAAAGATTCCATTTTTATATTTCAGTGATTCAGAGTCAGTGATTTTTGCCTCTATCGCAGAGTTGTTTTTTCAAGCCGCTATAGATTCAAATTGATGCGTGCTTACTTTTACAAGCGAGAAACTCTTATTAGTTGAAATATCTCTAATCAAGTCCTATTTTTATGAACAAGACTAAAGACATGCCAAGATAATTATTTATTTTTATAAATAATGCACATATATATCAACTTGTAAGAGAATTGAATTGAAGTGTCAACCAAATAATTCGTCATTAGTTAATGTTTTTGGCCTTCAAACAAAATACTGTGCTAAATAATTTTTAATTTAAATTTATAGCGCAATTTTCTTATTTAACAAAAAAAAAGTGGAAAAGTGTATTTTTAGATTTAACTTCGGTCGACAAAGCATCCCACAAAAAGTAGCAAGTTAATAAATTTTACAAAAAATTATCAGTCAACCAACCTGCACCCACCCACATGCCATCACTGCTATGATTTATATCTATGTATACGAAGCTGATATACAACATTTTTTATGAGCTTTGCAGAAGGGTGATAACAATACATGGTTATTAGAGGTGCTTTAAACAAAAGGACATCCAAGTTGCCACTGTTTGGTAAAGAGCATCAATAATTATAGTAATTAGGTATTTCACTTTATTAATAAAAACCCCACCCTCATAGAAATTAGTTGGCTATTAATTAGTTTTTTTTTTTTGTCGCAACAGCTGTTTTTTTTTTTTCTCAACAATTTCTTGCTGGGTGAAATAATTTGTATTTAATTATTGTATCTGCGTTTGCAAAGGTATACATACATATGTACAAACGATTTATTTTAGATTTGTCCTTGGTGAATAATTTTCTTGATTTATTTTTCTTATTTATGTTGTATTTTCGAAATGTCTTAGTTCATCAAAACGCGATAATGCGGTAAGAATGCCCTGCCCAGGTGGTGGCTTTTATCACGTGCATTTTAAGCAAATCCGATAAAATAGAATGTAAAGAAATTAATTTATTTTCGGATCCTAATTTAAGTTGTTGATAGAATAAGCAAAATGTTGAGCATATAAGAGTTAAACGTCTGATCGAGTTTTACAAATGGTTTCAACACGTTTTGGCACATAGAATATGTTTTTCCTTTAAAGAAAACAGTGCGATATACGAAAAATAAATGTTGCCAAAAAGACACACCTATGTTTTAATTTTAAGCAAATTAAAAAAATGTACATAGATCTGCATATAGTATAAAAGACAGAAAGACAGGATTTTGTCATGGAACGAAATATATGACGTCTGATTTTTTTTATAATTTTACGCTAAATTACTGTATGATAGGTTAAATATACACGTAAGTCTTACCAGACAGAAGAAAAATGCCAAAAATAAACAAACCTTCCTTAATATACGTGGATACAATTCATTCCGAAATGGGGTGCTTTTTCGACCAGCTTTCTGCAATAAGTAAGTGTAATAGACAAAATTTACATCAGGGCCTAAAAAACAGTTTTAAAAAAAAACATTTGTGCTTTTGTAAAGTTATTTTATCTAGGTAGATCTATCATCCACAAAAGTCTTTAAGTGAAGAGGGAGAACAATATCGTTGGTGTTATTATTTTAGAATAAAATTCACCCGATGATGGCCTTCCTTGGGTTCAATGAAATAAATGAATCTGTATATTAAACAACGAATTTTTCTTTGAGTCAATGAATTTATTTCAGTAATTACAGTAATATTTATTTGTTGAGCGGACGAATTTATTAACGATTTGTTGAGTGGATGAATTTATTTGTTATTATATTACTATTTTATTATTTGCTTGGGTTTTGTTCTTTTTTTAATTATTGAATCGTTGAGAAAACGTAAAGTAGAAACATATTTTTGACAATATTTGTATATTTAGAGTATGAATGAACATTCATTGAGTTAATGGAACTTTAACTAAAGAACATAAATACTTTCAAATAAAGTGTTTCATTGCGGTCGACGAAAAGACAGTTGATGTAAGAAATTGCATTACTTAACGAAGAATTATGTGAAAACAAACGAAGAAGAATTTGTAAATTATATTTCTTTATCATTCTATAGAACTACTCTACTGTTCTCAACTACATATTATTTAGTAGAACGTAGAACAATCAAACACGATATCGTAAAACTTTAATTTTTACACATTCATGTTTCTGGCAAGAGGGGCGACGTATATTTTGTTTGAATGAACTGCAGACCTCATGTTTCTTGAGGAATAGACATATATTTGAATCTGGGCCATCACATGTGATATCTACTGATGTACAAATTTTTTACTTTGAATTGAATACCTTAGTATATGTTTTCTAAAATCATACGCAAGTTACTGAAATACAACTCTCTAGAACCACCAATTCTGATGCCTATATATGTACATATAACTGGTTTGGATGACCAAATATTTGACATCTTTAATAAGATCTTAAAAAAAATTCAAAGAAAAAATAATTAAAAAAGATAAGATACCAGTTTAAATAATATTTTACGAGCTCAGTTTATTAATATAATATACTCTTGTTGATTTTTTTAACACCGAGTTGCACGTTGGAATGCTCGGGTATCAAGAAATACGTGATGATGATCATGATTTATATTTTTTAAACCTCAACACAACGCACTTAAAACGTAGAACAAGCGTTATATATAATAACTTTTTTTTGTTGTAAAGAATAATAACAAATGTGAAAAAAACTATAATAGGTACCTTCTCCAAGCTCACTATATTGTTGAACGTGAGAAAATTCTGGATTTACATATATTCATTGAGAACTAACAAGTCAAAGTATATTCTTATCGGAAGTACTATAGTTAGCATAAACACCCATATCACATAGGTATAATATATTGAATAACTGTTATAGGAACTATAGTATGGCTGGCTTCCAAAACGTCAAACAAAAAGTTTTCAAGCGCATTTAGAACGCATCCCTGATGGTTTGCATTTATTTTACTTTGCCGCAGTTTGACATTTCGTATTGCATTTTATGCAGTTTGACAGAGCGGTTAGATAAGGTTTTAGTAAAACAACAATTGTTAACCATCATTTACGAAAAATAAAAAGTAACAATAGAAAAAAAAACTTAATTCGCTCGAGACTTCATATTTTTGTTTCACTTTCAGTTTAAAGGTCATATTGTGAAAAGAAAGCATCCACACAAAATTGGATGCGTTCGCTGTTCAGTTAATGCTGAAAGTTTGGGATGCGTTTAAAAACTCTTGGCTTTGTCACCATTTTAAAAATTTTGATTTTCTGATCTCATGATTTTACATAAGATACGCATTTGATGGAATTTAACCCAGCCATTGTTATTATACCAAGTAATACCTTTGCAAAAAACAATTTCAGATTCAAATTAAAAAAAAAAAAAACATGAGCAATGGATTCATTGACACTAACTCTGACCTTAACTCAAAATATTGCATCAGACAAACATTCGTCCTTTATTTTCCAAAAAAAGTATTATTATTTTTTTTTCGTGAGGAATGCCAAATAAAAATCATACGATTATTTACCTATTCATTTGGAACTTAAAGAAAAATGTACACACATGCAGCCTGTTTTGTTGTCAGGAGACAAAATTTCCAAAATATATTTACTGTTTTCTCAGCTTTGAGGTAAATTATCTCTTTAGGATGATCTATTCAATAAAAAAATAAAAAAACAATTTACCTAATGACATGATACAAGTAGTCCATAATGATGGTATAAATCATTATTAGTTAAAACAAAATCTTTTTCTTAATTATATCCAGACTATCAATATTGTTTTCCCAAGGAAACAAAAATATCCGCTAGCTAAAAATAAAATTTAAATAGACTGTCTACGATATTGCCAAAAAACATTAAACAAAAATTAGGAAAACAATTGTATTTAATGAGTTTTGCGTTCAGAAAGTCTTTTATATGACAGCTTTTCTGAATAAAACCATACAAATGTCTGTTTATCACAAAAGGCATTTGTAGGGATTGATTCTTCTATAAATGGTCGTTCTCTGATGTATTGGTATTTTGTACAATCTTTTTACTACTATTGTGTAGTAAAGAAACAATGAAGCTATGGGAATAGGTACATTGTACCTATTTTACCATAGTGATATTCTTTTTTTATATTAATTGTGATATTTTCTAATCTCCGGCATGTGTATAATTTTCCATCTATACAAAGAAATAAACAATATGGTGATGATTTACGGTTGATCCTTTGATGTTAATCTGAGTTTTGGTTTTCGATTTCGTCACATTATTGTTTTTAGTTTTATTTATTTATTTTTGTTTTGTAATAACACTGAAAAAAGAACGAACTTAACAAGTTGGGAATAATTAGAGTTTTTTTTTTTATATGTATAAAGTTATAATCAAAGATGTTCTTTTGAAATTTTAAAAATCTAATAGTCAATTAGATTTAATGGAAATTTAATAACTGGAGGGGATTTTTGTTGGTCTTGAGATAGATTTAATGAAAATTTAATAACTGGCGGGTAATTTTAATAGTCTAAAGATTTGCGTTGTCAGAGACAAAACAATAGTATTTCTGTTTAATTTATTTATTTATTTAGAAGCATGTTTAAAGTTAATTTGATATTTCAGGTACATCAACAGATTAGTAAACACTGTGGCGCAAAGATTTAGATGATTAAGTACAATGTTAAAGCATTTTTAGTACGATGCTAGGTGAAAGATAGGTTTTTCCAAATTTTAAACGAGTTAGAATCGTGCTATCTTTTTTAAAATTAAAATCACCAAATGCCTTTTATTTTACTTTTTAGTATCATATTTACTTACTAAAAATGTCACTTTGGTATTGTTTGCACAAAGTGTCACTTTTTTAGGCCTGTTCAGCTGAATGTTATTAAGAAAATAGGTTTAGTATGATACTAGTACTTACAAAAATTTTAAAACAAAGAACATTTTAGTGAGGAGCTTTAAAGTTAGTAAATTATTAAGTAGTATCATGAAATGAAAAATCCATTTTGCCCAATTCGTTTCATAAAATAAAAAGCAGGTTTAAAAATAAAGTCAGAAAACTCTTCTTAGAATAAACTTGAGACGCCCGCACAAAATTTTACTAAATATACCTAACTTTTTGGAAAAAAAATACCAACTTCTATGATGACG